>BMAU01000093.1:0-600000 GCA_019973935.1 Trichonephila clavipes
CTGAAAATTATTTACGATCTCTTCAAACAAAAAACTTTAACCATATGACGTAGATAAGGATATTAAATTATTTGTGGAATATTGCTATGTATGTGAGTTCAGTGCATATGAGTATACCGAACGTATTTAAATTCCAGATGAGAATGAAAAACTCCGAAACCTCTGTTAAAGTCTCAAAATCATAGCTATTGTTGGAATACTAGTGTTCTAAAAGGCGTTAAAAAAGGAACAAAAATATTTCAAAACATGTTCTATAGATTTCAAATGTTACATAGGGAGAAACGCAAATTCGTTCCTTAATTCCTTTTCAATATTATGATAAATATTATTTATTTAAATACTTTTTCAGAAGTTAGGAAAGAACCATATTTAATTCTATTATTAGTAAAAAAAAGTTGAAAATTTATTTTAAACAGTAAAATAATGGGAGCCAAACACACACACAGAGCAAATATTTCTATCATATAGTTCAAAAATAAAATTAAAAATTCCATTTAATAACCAATTAGCAATTAACAGAAGCATCACAATTTGTAGTATATAATCCTAGCCTAGAGATTATATTGAACTTCTAGCCATTTGTATCTAAATACGACCTTTTTTATGAGCACAATCGGGCCAGTTTGTTTATCATAGTGACTTATCATCCACAATTTGTCAAATATGCAAAAATTTAAAAAATTCATTGTATCTTTTGTCTTTAAATTTAGCTCACATTATGTGTTTTTAAATCTATTGAAGAGTTTTTTTTAATATAAAAAAGTAATTTTTGTACTTTCCACTTAAATTTTTAATTTATTACATTTTCTAGCCGTTTCTGTAGACAGCTTATAAAGATTCTAGAAGTGTCAGAAGAATTTCAAGAAACGAAAGAGAGATAATTATCCTAAAACCAAACAGGAAGTTCCTTAATTTCTTTAATTCCAATAAAAGTAGCTTGATGAGAAACTCCTCGAAATACTTGTCATCAAAGGTAAACAGGGTTAAAAGTCAAAAATCACTCTCAATTCTTAGAGCAGGGATCTGATGTGATGCTGAGATTTAAAGGCACAAGGGCCTCTTAGAGCAGTGATTCGAAAACTAGGTGTGGGGGGACACCTACGTACGCTGGTGAGATAACCCCACGTGTGGAGCCCGAGCATATCGAAAGCTGAAAATAAAAAATTTATTTTTTAAAAAAACGTAATTTATTGCAAGAAAGCAAAACAAAATACATTCAGACATCACAAAAAAATGCTTTTTTTACACTTATATAATATACTTACAAATAGGGAATAGAAAAGTAATATCAAAATTATCCTTTTCTTTAAATCTAGCTTAAAATCCATATATTACTTAAAAGTAACATATATAAAATTAAATACTTATCTTGATAATTTGTACCATTTATAAAGGAGGTAGTATATTGTATCTTAGCGCGTCTCGAAGTACATTATTATTGCGTTCAATTCATTGTCTAACTGTTTTAGAAAGTCGATGTGTGAAAAAATTTATCGTTGAAAATTGGGTCACAAACATTTAAAAACTAAGAACTGCCTTAATTTAAGATATCGGATTAACCGAATGCATGTATTGAGTCCTCTCAAGACACTTTTCATTTAATCATTATGGTACGGCACATCAACATTTGTGCAAAAATTAAAATAAAAATATTAATTCCGATTAATTTATTTAGTAACTTCAATTTTTCTATGACAAATGGGAAAATGCATTTTAACAGGAAATATATAAAGGGTGTTTTTTTAGAGGTATAGAACTTTAAATTGCATAAAAACAACGATGTATTATTCGATTGACATGAGCTTTTTTTATTCGAAACATAATCTTGTGGCATAACATTTTAAATATGATTTCTGGCAAATGACAGCCACGGCTGGCTCGGATGTAGTCCAATCTGGACGTCCAATTTTCGATGACTTTTTCCAACATTTGTCACCGTATATTGGCAATAACACGGTGAATGTTGTCTTCCAAATAGTCAAGCGTTTGTGGCTTATCCGCATAGGCTAATGGCTTTACATAGCCCCACAGAAAATAGTCTAGCGGTGTTAAATCACAAGATCTTGGAGGCCAATTCACAGGTCCAAAACGTGAAACTAGGCGGTCACCAAACGTGTCTTTCAATAAATCGATTAGGGCATGAGCTGTGTGACACGTTGCGCCATCTTGTTGGAACCACAGCTCCTGGACATCATGATTGTTTAATTCAGGAATGAAAAAGTTATTAATCATGTCTCTATAACGATCACCATTGACTGTAACGTTGTGGCCATCATCGTTTTTGAATAAGGATTCCACAAGCCCATAAAGCGCACCAGTCAGTTTTTCTGAATGGAACGGTGTTTCGACATACACTTGTGGATTAGCTTCAATCCAAATGCGGCAGTTTGGTTTGTTGACGTAGCCATTTAACCAGAAGTGCGCTTCATCGCTAAACAAGATTTGCTTATGAAAATCGGGAACAACGGCAATCTCATTTTGGGCCCATTCGATGAAACTACGCCTTGCTTGATGATCGTTTTGATTAATTGCCAAACCAAACTGACAATAAATCACTTGACTGCTGTTAAATCGGTCGCCATCTTGGAAAGTAATACCAACTTAAACTTCTAAACCTGGATAAAAACACTACTTTATATATATATATATATATATATATATATATATATATATATATATATATATAAACCCATTAAGAATTTTTAAAATAATTTTTAATTTAATTTTGTGTTGCTGATAAACTAATAATTCGAAGGAAAAATTTCGATGATTATGCCATTTAATAATACTTAAACTAAGCATGTATTTTTGAATCTTGAAAATTAAATTGATGACATTATTGGACTCAATTAAAATGGTGAAACAGCACTGTATAATAAAAACTGTTTATTTATTTTATACTATACCAACGGTTTACAAAAAATAATATGTAGTTATTCAGTTGATTTTGAAAACTATAAAATTCACAGTTTTAAAATTATGAAACTTTTTTCTCACACGCGTGTATTAAATTCAGATTTTCAGAGAGATCCTGCAGTTCTTTCATTAAATTCACTGGACAAATGTTTTCTTCGCACGTCTGTTTTTTAGAAAACAGGAACAATTTCTTTCTGCATTCTTCACAATCACGCATTTTCGATAACAGTACAATTATTCAGAAAAAAAGTTACAACTTAATATCTTTCAACCGTCATCAGATTAAAAGTCTTTTGTTAAATTAAAAACTCGAAAGTATTTTTAAATACTATTTTAGCACAGTTTATACACATATGGAATTTTTGTAATGATTATGTCGATAGTTTACGGAACAAACGTTTTGAATATATTTAACCTAAAATCGATTTTTCTGTTGAATGAATGATGTATATTTAAACAAACTTTCTCGAACAGGTTCCTTTTCTCATATCGCACTTATAGAAAGCTAATTTCTAGTATATGCACATTTATGATATTTTAGACCATTTTTACTTTTAAATTTCTTTCCACAGTTATCACACTTAAACGTTGTTTCTCGTGTATGAACATGAATGTGTTTTGTTAGGTTACATCTTAGCTTAAAATCCTTTTTACACTTATCGCACTTAAATGGCCTCAGTTCTGTATGATTAAATTTATGTCTTGTCAGAGCACTTTTCCGATTAAATACCTTTGAACAAAGATCACACTTAAATGGCTTGAGTCCTGTATGAATAATTTTATGTCTTGTCATAGTATTTTTCCAATTAAATACCTTTGAACAAATATCACACACATGCTTCTTTTTTCCATTACAATCTACATCATTCTTTATAAGATTCGATTGTTTATTTGAACTACACTTGAAATTTTCACAATCGCTGGTGAATTTTTTCTTACCCGATCCTTGTTGATTTGAGGAATTTGAAACATCCCCTAATTTTTTTTCAATCGATCCACATGCAGTTGCATATTTATCTTTATTATGGGCTTGGACTAGATTATTTTCATTATTTAAGGGCCATCTACAACTTTCATGTTTCTTTGATGGTTCTTCTGACTGAACATTGAAAGGATGCTTAAGTGACGAATTAGATGCAGAAATTATGTTCTGTGCTTCAATCTTGTTTTGGGGTATGGTTGGGATGCATGCACCGCATGGATCAATATACTCCGTGTTTGCGTGTTTTCTATCTCCAAAAGGTGTTGTCGATCTACCAACGGAATCTAATTTTATGCAATTCTCTTTAGAATATTTTTTAAGGTTTTGGTTCATTTTGTTAATACTCACACGTGGTGAGGATACAAGTCTCTTAAGCAACGAGTTATCATTATTGTCTGTAACAGCTCGTTGATTTGCACTGGATTGGGAATCAATTCTTTGCGTGTTAAATTCCGGCTTGTCCTCAGATGACATGGATAGCTGAATCGTATTCCAATGTTGATTCCTTTCAATACTTGATTCTACTCCACTGTTGCCAAGTGATACTGCTTTAGTATCTGTATTGATTTGTGGAAACCTTTCACTTATATGTCTTATTAGCGATGATGAAGATGCTTGTTTGATGTCAATTTTAAGCTGATCTAATTCATCTGGTCTTTCTCTTGTATGAACAACATTGTGATCATTTTGACCTCGTTGTGGTATAGCTCTACTTTCAATCAAATTAAGAATCGATTTCTTCTCTGCTGTATGCCTTTTTTTATGTTTCATTAGATAATTTTTGCTTCTAAATTTCTCATTACAAAATTCAGAAACAAATGTTTTATTTCTATTTTGATTTGCAGAAATCTCCACTGGATTCGATTCTTCATTAAATAGGTTTTCACATTTTTCACAAGTTTTTGGTTTAATTTTGATATCCGCGTGAGGATCTCTGGTTTGATTCGAATTTTCTTCAAAATTCATTTCACTCGATTCATAAACACGTGTATTTTTAGTATTATATTGATATCGAATCTCGTCTCTTTTGTTGTATAATACATTTCTGGATCTTTCCCGTTGCATTGATATTTCCTCTGACGGAGCATCGGAAATTTTCTCAAGTGGCGAATTAGATGCAGATAATTTATTTTGTTTAACATTTTCATTTTGGTCTATGGAAGAAACGCTGACATTCTTTTCATCAAAACATTCCTGAAGTGAATGATATCTAATATAAACCTCCTGGCTGTATCCTGTGACGTTTCTGGACCAAAGTAGTGTGGTGGTGCCTTCACGTATTACGTCGTGATGAAATTGAGTTTCTCTTGAAACACTCAAATCCAAAGGTTGGTTGAAATTATCTGAAGATGAATCAGTTAATTCACTATTCTCAAGCTCCTTTGGCGACGAAGCATCATCGTTTTTGTTGATTTCTGGTTGAAGGTCTTGTCCATCGTGTTTTCTATATTTATGATCTACATACTCTTTAAACTCCTTGAACTGAAGTTGACAAGATTTACACAGATATTGTCCAGTTGTCTTGTCCATCGAGCTTTATGAAAATCAATGGCGAAATTTCATTTAATGTTAAAATATGGATTACACGTCTATATCCTTGACAACACTTTACGAAGAAAGCAAATGGCATACTGAAGACTTTCTTTTCTTTTAAATGATGGAAGATAAAAGTAATATGATTGGTTGCTTGAATCTTACGTTAGTTAAATTTTACATTTGGTTGAAACTGGGTTATTTTCATACTCAAAGTTATCTGGTATTTGTCTGTTAATTCGATTTTTAATAACCTGTAAGATATTCTATACTATGTTGTCAATATAAAACTGAATTTTGAAAAAAGAATTTTAAAATATATTTCTCAGCTTCAATTTCAGATAAATTTAAACTAAATATTCACTTAAACCCAGAGGACTCTTAAGGATCACGACGAATCGAAATTGATGTGATCACCATTTTGTGAGTTGTTTGCATAATAATACACTTTCTGTTTTGATGTATGCAAATTTCTAAAACTAAATGTAAAAAATTAGTCTATCGCTTTAAGAATAAATTATCGTAATGAAGTTTCAAATGGCCATCTCAAAACAACCCTTTCAGAGGTTTAACTTATTTAATTCATATAAAAAAACGAAGGCGACATCTGTGTAATAATTGTCGCTGTGTTACATTAGCTCATTCAAATCCGGATATTTCAAAGTATGAAACAATGAATATTTTAATACTTAGAATTACAGAACTTTATAAATACCTTTCATGATATGCTGTGAAAAACATATGAGGCATACAATGAGTTGATTTCGTTTTCACACCGTCATGGGGGGAGGCGCATATAAATACTAAGATACCTATTATACAACTCATTTGTTTATATTCACTTATACAAGTAGAAATATTATCTTTTGTGTCATTTTCGGAAGGGATTTGAAAGGGTATATCCTAGGAACGATAAAATTAACAGCTAAGCAGCATTTCGTGTTTTCATTTCTCTTCTATTCCGTGTGTAATTAGTGTTGTTCAGTTTTTTGTACGAATGCACCAAATGCACTGGTTTATATTTTCAACCATGTTGCAGGATGTATCAAGGAACAACGAAGTTATACTTTATTTTTTATTATGTTGCAAATCTAGGGATAAAATCTTTATAATTTTCGATTTTAATCATTTTTTTTCATCACTTTGTTTCTTTACTTTTTCAAAGTGAAAGTAAACAATTTTAGGGGAAAAAACATACCATTTCTATTCCCCCAATAAACCCATTAACAACGTGTACTCGTGGAAAAAACAGTGTCACTGGAAGGGGGGGAGAGGGAATTTCGTAACTTTTTTTTTCTCGGCAGTTAAGGACTTTGTAGATTTGTGAAAGGTAATTAGTTGAATTTGGAAATATCTGCTTTGACATTGCTGAATACACAGGTACTTCCTGAATTGTGCTTCAATGATGGTAATGTACCTTTCATAAAAAATTTGGGACCATCATTGTTTCTTTCGAATCATGGGTTCGAATTCCAAAACCACTAAAGATTCTAAATATAGAGAAACTGATGCTTTTTTGTGAAATGGTCCTGGTTCTTTTAAAAATAGTGTTAGAAATGATTATTTAATTTACGTGTCAAATGGAAAGCAGCACTTGGTTACCTGCAATAATTTTCATATTTTGAGTCTCTATCATCACCGAAAATTAAATCACTTATATTTTTGACAAATTATCCTATTATTTTATCTATGTATCAATGTTTCTGAAACTGTGGAAGCTATTAACAGATGAAGTAAACTTTGTTGCATTGTATTCTATAGTTCTAACTTATTTTTTGTTGCTACTGTTCTACAGTTACTCTTTCAAGCCGCAACAAGAAAATGCGAACGCTATTATTTTGGTATTAGTTACAGGCTAACAATATTCAGTTTTTCCATTTCTGTAACACTAAGCATACAAAACCATTTCTACAAAAACTTATATATTCTTTATTCATATATTTTTCATTCGAACTCCTATTTACAAGCTTTTATTTAACTTACAATATAAATTGTTCGTTTGGAATCTTGCAACTCAATTTTGAAGATGATGTCTTCAACCGATTGAGCTGAAATTTTTTCCAGGTTTAGTTTGGATTACAATGCACGTTTTAACTATTTATATTTTGATATAGCAATTAGTTGAAAATATATATTAATTAGAAACCTTTTACTCCCCTGTTAGCTTTTTTATTCTGTCGAAAAGCTTATGGGATTGAGCTTCAAGAAAATTTCCGAGAACTTTTTTTAAAAAAAACTTCTAATTCTTTCTACCAAACTAAGACAAAAAAGAATTACATAATTAGAAAAATCATTTATTTCGCCATCATACGTTATAACTCTTTTTAAAAAAAAATCATATATTTTTTTTACGATTTTTTTTTAAATGAGTCAAAATCGATGCGTTTTAATGAAAATGATCTCTAAATCCATCCGTATCATTTTATTTCTGAAGTTATGCTTCCTATTGCACGTTTGGGAAAATTATGAGAGTAAATTTTTCGATGTGAGTGCACACCGTCACGATACCGATGCGCGCGCAGACTGTTGTCTAATATTTTAACTTTTTTGGTGCTAGGGGACTGATATTTGGGGGATCGTAATAACTATTGTGAGAAACCATATCTGTTGGGACGCATCGCCCTTTGTGCATTCCTCCCTGTTCAGCTTTTTAACCAATATCTCGGCACCCGAGCCTTAAAATCCATTTGGACCTCGCTCATCCGATCCCTCTTTAATTGCTCTTCCAGTTATTATAAGTTCATGCTCATTGGGCTACTTCTTCTATAGTTCTTAATTGTTTTAAACTTTTTAAATTGGATTAAATTCACAATATCTTGGCTCCGCTTTGAGTGTTGGGTTTGAGATTTGAACCACTCGTCAAGAGCCATCCAGTTATATACTTAATTCCCATTGTAAAGGCATGGGGAGAGCTTAAGCACTAAAATATAATGCTCTCATGTTAATACTATGGGGACTGGAAAAAATGTCACCCTCTAAGGAATTGTGCTTGGAACTTGATTTTTGGAGGTCCGCCATATTTTTGTATTTTTGCGAGTTTTACGTATAAATGGCCCGATCTGGTGCTCCCCCATACAGGGCTTCCCCAGTAATAACTCTAATCTTATGCCACCTTGGTCTACGCACCAGGTGGATTCGATTGGTCTCCCTATGAGAATTCGTGATATATTTTTTCAGAACCATTGCCTCATTTCTTCATCTACATATAACATTTTAAAATTATTTTAAGGTTTTAATTTTTTTTAAAATTCCGCATAGCTCTGAGGACTTTTGAGCTTCGTTAATGAAACTCGGACCACAGGATCTCCTTGTTGTGCTCTTACATCTGTTATAATTTCTGTGTAGATAGTGAGCATAAGGAAGCGTTATCACTGAAATTTAAATCCCCATGTTATTCCTAAGGGGTTCGATCCTTTAACGAAATCACGATATTACAGAGATAGAAGGATGAAACTTTGGGATCACCTACTATTCTGTGTATCGTTGGGATGTACGGGACAATTTATGTCAGTGTTGTCCACGCTCTCGAGGGAGTTAGTTTCGTATACTTTTCCCGAGCTAGCGCTGCCCCATTGGCAACTACATACTCCGGACCGGTTCCAATGGATTCCTCTTGGATTTCCTCACAACCACACGGAGTTTCGAGTTACTGGGTGCCCTGCTTCTGTTTTATATAATGGTTTTAAATGTTTTAATTATTTTAAAATGACCATAATTTTTGGCTCTTAAAGCGAATGTAATAATTTTCTCAGGAACGATTATTTTCACCAAGATATTCAATATGAGGTCTCGGGTGTCACATTCAGTTCACCTCAACTTCAGATATAGTCTGCCGAACCCATCTAATGTTATTGGTCCTATTGTCCCTGTGCGGGGGTGTTTAAATTTATTTAAATCGTGGTCTTCTCGGGTTTGGCTGGGCTGATTGACTTAAGGTTAGTATCGTTCACCTCTGCTCGTAACCGCCTTTTGTCCTTGGTCCAGCTTTCCCTACTGAAGATTTTTAGAAAGATTTTAATCTTGTTACGCCAAAGAAGTATAACTTCTTCCTTACGTACATAAGTACACACACACACACATTTTTCTTTTAGTGTTAATGAATCGATATTCTGCATTAAGAAAGCTCGGGCTTTTCTGTTTTAGAATAAGTAATTTGAAACATAAAATTAATAGCTTTGCAATTTTTGAAGATATTCCCACGATTTTTTTTTCGTTTGTAGAATAGTATGATCCAAATTCTGACAAAGTTTGAAAAAAATGGTTTAAAATTACGCATTTAAAAATAAATTGTATTTTTCGTTTTGAATGCGGAAATGATGCGTTGAATGAGATGAACAGACTGAGAAACGTGTCCAGCAATAACAAAAAAACTAGAAAATAATTTAAAAGTAAAAAAACTTTTTAAAAACAAGCTTTTATTTAAACGCTCTATAAAGAATAAAATAAACTTTTCTTTTAAAACTTTTTTTGCTATCAACTTATAACGTCATTACACAATTTATGATATAAAATCTTGTCACGAGATTTATCTGTGTAGATAAACAAGCAAAAGAAAAATAACTTGATCTGATTGATTTCAATTTTTAAAATTTTCAAACTAAGTAAATACGAGTACTTAAATCTCGCGATAAGCTTTTATATCATAAATTGTGTAATGACGTTATATGTTGATAGCAAAAAAAAGTTTTAAAAGAAAAGTTTATTTCATTCTGTTTAGAGCATTTAAATAAAAGCTTGTTTTTAAAAAAAGTTTTTTTTTCTTTTAATTTATTTTGTTTGAAGGTGTCCAGAAAAATCTTACATGAGCTATCTGACTTTTTAGGAATTGATGACAACATAAAATCAAATGCTATAGTTATTTATTAACTGAAAATGTTACAGTGCACATTTCTGAGGTGGAGAGGAAAATGTTGGAGCAATAAGCAGTCTGTCTTGTTCTTTTTGCTGCATGTTCCTTCTTAGCCTGTTCTGGATGCAACTTTTGAAATTGACTCTGATCCAGATGATCCTCCGTATTCTTTCTAAATGTGATTCTACTGCATCTACTTCTACTAATACACAACCAAATCAATTTCATCTAGGAAATGAAATCTACCAAAGGTGTGAGCAAATGGAAAAAGTGGATAAAAATGCAGAACCTATATCAGATAAAGCTACACAGCTACAAATCACCAAAGTGAGAACGCCTACAGAACTTTTTGAACTTTTTCCAAATGATGATGTCATTGAACTCATTGTCACATACGCAAATATATTTGCTGTGGGTAATGGTGTAGTTCTTAGTTTGATGAACTCGGAACTTATATGTTTTTTGGGGTTATTTTTCCAAATGGTTATGTTTAAGTTCCTAGACGGTGTATGTTCTGGGAACAGACATATTTGCATAATGCCCTTAATATTAGTACTGCCATGAAACATGACCATTTTGAAACAATATTTTAAAACAATATTTTAAAACGTGCATGCTTCAAACAATACAAAAATTTCTACCCACTTGACAAACGTACTAAATTAAAATCTCTTATAAGCAAACTAAATGAACGTTGTATGAAGTTTGTTCCAAATGAAACGTATTTTGGCAATGACGAATCCATGGTTATAAAAATTAGATGACATGGATGTAAACAGTTCATAAGAGGAAAGCATATTGGTTTCAGTTACAAGCGCTTTGATGTGGATCAATCCTTCTAGGTTACATTTGTTGGTTTCAACCATAACCGAGTAAGACCATGACAGTCAAATATAAGGAGTATAGCCTTGGTGCTTCTGCTATCATATAGTATGTTGCTGCCATTACAAAGGAGAACCCTGGCCAATATCACTTCGTGTTTGAGATTTTTTCACAAGTATTACCCTACTTGATAAACTCAGCTCAATGGGACATCAGGCAAAAGATACCGTGAGAATAGTTTGTATTGACAAACCATCATTGAAGTAGGATATTATTCTAAAGTAAAGGAACAGAGGCTCATTTGGCTATCGAATTGATGGCAAAGGTAATCTTGACTGCAGGTGAAATGACAGCTGTGTTGTGACTGTTGCATCTGGTTCTGGTTCGAATCCCCTATCTCATGTCAATCGTTATTCTTAAAAGCAGAAAATACATTCCTCCAGCAGCAAAACATATTAGCTTACAACCATTCTATGGAAGATGTAGATCGAGCGAGATGATGAAAGCATCGACATGTATTGAGCAGTAGTCCTTGGCAAGAAATGGTATTCAAACCCACTGTTGTTTTATTTCGAATTGGTCTTGCAAAATGCACGGCAATTGCACATGACTTATGATACGAACTGAACCAACGGATCCTTAAGAGTTTCGTCAACGTGTAGCTTTTAACTACTTTCATAGTTATGTCAATACTTCCAAACCTGGCAGGAGAGGAAAACTAAGTGGGAAACGTAACATAAATTCACGCCATGATAGCATGAATCAGACAATCATCAAACAAGACAAGCAAACACTTTGCACTCAGTGCCACAAAAACACCACATCTCATTGTGAAAAATGTAATGTTGCATTACACACATGAAGTGTTCATATGATAATAGTCACACTGAATAATAAACACTTTCCGTAACAATCATATTTATTCCTTAATAACAAATACCACAGTGATTTTGCCTAGTGTTCAAAAATTGAACACCATATTACTCATACGTGGCAAGAAATAATGATAATAAAAAAATCAACGGATTGTGTTGTTTTTTATTTTTGAAAAGAAAACTTCTTTAGCCGTGTTGGGCACTTTTTGGTAGCGAAGAAACTTATTGGGTTCGCGTCACCAACATGCACATGCCTGGCGGGCCCACACTGTGCTGTGCATCTTAGACAATTTTTGGATGGGTGAAATGTCTTACATTCACGTCACCGACATACTTTTGCAGTTTATCTGTAGCTATACAGCTGACGTATAGTGATCTGTATATCTTATTATTTAAATTGAATGAATTTAGTGAAAAGTTCAATGTGTATGTGCTGTTGCATTGCTGAAGTAGTGTTTTTTGTTTGATTATTATTTGAATCGTTCAATTGAAAAATCTTTGTGCAATACAATAGTTAGTACTGAATAAATATATTAATATTTTTAAGATAAAAAATAAATAACAGGACATTATTTTAAATACTCGTATTTATTCTGGTGTTTGAAATTGTTTTATTATTTATTTTCTAATATTTTTAACATCACGCAATCCGGATTACTATTTCACAGTGGCTTAGACATTTTCTCACTACCGTAGCGAAACAGATTTCTAATTGTTCAATTATATTTTTGCCGTGGTTTTGAAAATTAAAAATTTTATAAAATCTAATAATACTTCAAGATTAATGTGTTGAAGTTAAAAGTATGGTTATTAATGCAAAACTATAGTTTATTGCCGTATATTACTAAAATCTTTAGTATAAAATAATGAAAACGCGCGCGCAGGCATTTAAATATTTTATTTTATTTAAAACTTAAATACTTCGCGAAATCTCATTATTCGTTAATATAAATTCACAAAAATAAAATATGAACTTTGCTATTTCTTGCAAAATTATTATTTATAATTTTATATAATTCAAATTTATTATTAGAAATTTGCGAAAAAATATTGCCATGGAATTAGGGTATTTTAAATATCCGTTTTTCATATTTGTTTAGAGCTTTGATTGTGATGATGTCTTCAGACTACAAAGCACAAAACGACCATCGATGCGTGTTTTATACGATATTTAGATAAATTTGAATCAAAAACATTTTCCCACCTTACTTTAGTTCAGAGCTTCTCAAACTTTCAATGCTCGCGACACAATATTCAATCAGCATTTTCATCGCGCCCCCTTCGTACAATGACATTGAATTGAAGTCAATAATACAATAATTTTACACTAAATCTACAATATACGACTTTAACTTCTTATGTGTCACCGACGTATATAAACGTCTCGCTCAGCCAAAACATTAGTTTTCTGGACGTATATGAACGTCTTTCCGAAGTACGATCTTTTCTGTGCACTTTTATCCATAAAAAATTCCTAAGGCCTTGGAACACAATAAAAGGACATTGACAGTCTTTGCAAAGGATTACTTATTTCAGAGGATTTTGCTTATTTCTTCCTTTTCTCACCCCCCTCCCAATCAAGAAAATACGTGCATGTACGTGGAAAATCGTGGCATTTGTGCAGCGAACCACGTAACTTTTAATCTGCAGCTAAGAAAGCAACTACAAACCGTTTAAATCATCAAGATAAGCGTTAAAACAAGCCCATGGGGTTACTGAAAATTATCAAAATTGTTTTTTAACTTAGTATCTTTAAATCAATAATAAACCGCATTGTACAGTACAAATACTTTTCTAAGTGTATTATATCAGTGTAAATGTGTATTTTATATTACAAGCTTTAATTTAACTTACTATGTAAAATGTTCAAGTGGAATCTTGCAACTCAATTTTGAAACTGATATCTTCAACCGATTGAGCTGAAATTTTGTATACACGTTAAGTTTGGATGACAATGCATGTTTTGACCATTTATATTCCGATATCTCAATTAATTAAAAAGATATTAATTAAAGTGATTTGTTCGGGTGGAATCTTGCAACACAATTTTGAAGCTGATGTCTTCAAATGATTGAACTGAAATTTTGTATACACGTTTAGTTTGGATGGCAATGCTTGTTTTGATTATTTATATTCCAATATCATAATTTGTTAAAAAAGATTTTAATTAAAAAATTCTTACCCGTGTAAGAAACTTACTATGCCTCTTTCCAAGAACCTTCGTGGCCTAGAGGTTACAGAAGCTGACGTGAAATGAATTGCTCCGGGTTCGATTCCCGAGATCTCGCAGTTTTTAAATTTACTTTAAATCACTTTAATTTTCATTCGAAAGTTATTTCTCTTGATCAATTATAAATTTCCACGTTCTTTTCTCTTTCTTACAAGGTTTTATTTAGCTTGCAATGCAAAATGTTCGAGTGGAATCTTGCAACTCAATTTTGAAGTTGATCTCTTCAACCGAATGAGCTGAAATTTTGTATACACCTTTTTCATTTGGATGAAATGCATGTTTTGATCATTTATATTCCGATATCGCAACTAGTTAAAAAGACTAGCTGCATAGCCTGGCGTTTTACGAGCATTGTCTACTTTATAAGTTTTCCCTTTCCTTCATAAAATCAGCACTTCCAATACTTTATTTTCAAAATGACTCCCACCTACTCCCCATCCTCCACTTAGCCCTGCATTCCTCCGGCTTTTACCGAGTGCAAAACTTAAAATTCCCTATTCCTTATTCTCTTTGTCAGACAGGTTTATACACGGCCCCCCCAACCCCCACGTTCCATGGACATTTTTAAAACCATAACCTTTTGTCATGGAAATTCCCATGAAATGGAATTCATGGAAGAGGAATTCATGTCATGGAATTCATGTCATGGAAATTCCCGTGCAGCCATATAGTGGCAAAAAAATTAATGAGTTATTGCGCAAAAAAATTCATAAAAAAAGTTTTAGACATTTTATTCTTTAAACCACTGACTGTAAAAGATCAAAATATGAGTTTTATAAAACTTATTTTCTTATAAACGCATTGATTTTGATCCATTTCAGAAAAAAATCATATGTAAAGTATCGTTGTTTTATAAAAAAAAATACTGTATCGTAACGGAATAAATTATGTTAGCAATTACAAATTTTCTGGCGAAGTTATTAAATGCGCAAATATATATATTTTTTAAATTATAAAAACTATTCGATTATGTTGTTTCGAACCCGTATACAGAAGTTACTAATCTAGTGCTCTAAGCGAAAATCCACGAAATCTTGGGAAAAAGTTAATAAAAGACAGTTAAAATAAAAGGAAGAGATATGCAATTTCGCATTGCGTTATTTGTTAAAGTTTAAAATTTTTTCGGGCTTCATTTTTAAGTTAATACCTTCAAATTTCATATATCGACTACAAACAACGGTAATTTTTAAACAAAAATAATGATTAAATATTTATCGCAAAAAGGGAAAAAATGAAAAAAAAACTAAGCAATTTTTTTAAATTTTTGTACAGATTACAGAGAGTATTGTTCTATCTATTTTTATGAGATTTTTTTCATAAATAAAGATATTATTAGTATTTAAAAAATTGAGTATTTTTGGAAAAAACGTAAAAAAAAAACTTTTTTGTCATTTTTTTTTAAATATCTGATGCTAAAAGAGAACAGCATGGGTTTTATTAGTATAGAATATTATTTCATTGATCTGAAAGAAAATGGAATTGGAACGATTTATAAATTATTTTCATAAAAATCTATCAATTTTGACTCATTTTAGAAAAAATCGTAAAAAAATAGAAAATATCATTATTTTGTAAAATAAACTGTACCGTATCGGGGCGAAGTAAATGATCTTTCTGATTCTGAAATTATTTTTTTTGTCTGAGTCTGATAAAAAAATGAGATCGTGTTTTAAAAGGTCTGGGAAAAAAAGTCAGAAAAATTGAACCTCGCCGCCTGGCGGGAAAAAAGGCAATAATTACGCGTTTTAAGGTTTTTAATTAATATATTTTTAACTAATTGCACTTTTGGAATATAAATTCTCAAAGCAGATTCCTTGGATCATTCCCAATATTTTGGTACCTTCGGTGAGTTTTGCGTCTAGCGGTTCGTAAGAAGATACACCTAGTATTATAATCGCATACGTTTGTTTATCTTCGAAATATAATAATGTGGATATTAATTAAAGAAAGTTTTTCGGGTGGAATTTTGCAAACGGTATAATTCTTTTTTTAAAAAAAAATCATCTTTTCTGTTTTTTATAATTTTTCTAAAATAAGTTAAAATTGATGCGCTTTCATGAAAAAGATTTTTGCTAAATCGTTCCGCAATATTTTTTTCGTGTTATTGAATCGACATTCTGCACTAAGAAAGTTCAGGCTTTTCTCTTTTAGAATCAGTCATTTAAAAATAAAATGCCAAAAACATTTGTTTACGATTTTTCAAAAAATAATTAAATTTTTAATAAAACATTTAAAAACATCGTATTTTTTAAATATATAATCGCACGAAAATGTTTTCTCGTTTGTAGAATAGGAACATCCAAATTCTGCACAAAAATTTAAAAAAATTCGTTGAAAATTACGGATTTAAAAAATAATTGTGTTTTTTTGTTTTTAATATACACTGCTGGCCACCGTAAATGCAACACAAAGAAAGACAAGATATAACACAACAAAATTTATTTTCTAGATAACATGTTGACCAAGTATCAAAAATGGTTAAATTTACAGACTACTGTGAAGTGTGGTTCCAGCCAGAATCAGTAGCCAGAGTAGCCGCCAATGTTGGAGATTACCGCTCTGCCACACGCCTCGGCATTGATTCAAATACATTTTGGATGTGTTCTTTGGGTACAACAGACCTATATATATATATATATATATATATATATATATATATATATATGTGTGTGTGTGTGTGTGTATCAGATTCTACGCGTTGCCAAAGTTGATATGGTAGGGCAGCTGGGAGTAAAATCTGGGTCAGTCGTTGAGCAATCATGGACAACATGTTTTCTATCGGTGAAAGATCCGGAGAACGATCCCGCCAGAGAAGCAATTAATTCTAGTGATTGACGAAGAACGTTTGCACAATGCGTGTCACGTGTGTTTGTTCATTATCCGGTTAAAATATGGCTGTAGCCAAGCCCTCAAGGTAAGGAGGGACAACTGGCTCCAGCAACTCGGAGATGTAGCACTGGTTGTTTAAAGTACCGGAAATGCGTACTAGAGGAGTGCGAGAGTGGTATCCAATACCGACCCTACCATAATACCCGGTGCAGGACCAGTGTGGAGGTGCATAACGCATCTGTTCAGCATCCTCTCTCCACGGTGTCTCCAGACACGAATCCGACCATCGTGGTGTTGCAGACAAATGGGTGACTCGTCAATAAAGATAACTTCATTGCAATCTGCCATCCACATCCTTCTTTTATATTACCATTGGCGGCGGAGACGTCTGTGGTTCTACGTCAAGGGTAGAATAATCAATGGATGCCTTGCGGACAGTCCACTCTGCAATAAATGGCATCGAATGTTACGCGCTAACACTGAAAGATGCATTACAGACTCAATGTGCTGTGCTACGGTTCGTGAAGTGACTGAGCGATCCGTCACTGCCATGCTCACAACTTTCCTGTCCTCACTTGAAGTGGTGCACTGAGGTGGATGCGATTAATCACGTCGGTCCATCGTACCCTATTGCATCCAACAATCTCATATCTGCATTACAGTGGTTTGGTTTCGTCGAACACGACCACCGATTTACCTGAAATATAATCCACAATCTCGGTAGGCCATTATCCTTCCGCTGTCGAACTCGAATACTTGATCAAAAGCTGATCGTTGTTTTCTACGTGACATAACTGATCATTCTTTGAAAAAAAAGAGAACACAATTGCCGAACTTGGAATTGTCGATATCTTCAAGCCTTAAACAGCGTTTTGAGGTGGCGCCACAGGCGCACGTGATGTGTGTATGTGCTGAACTTCTAATCATTTGCGTATGTCACCTCCGCAAATGCATGTTGTAAATTTCATGTTATTTGCATGCTTCCTTCAGGGTGTTGCATTTACGGGGAGCAGCAGGGTAGTATTATAGTAAAAGCAACAAAGAAAAGAGTTTTAATATTTAAATTAATTTTGCTTTATCTAATGATTTTTTCATCTTTCAGTTCATATCCCCCCTCTTTCCATTATCCTCTTGTTATGGCCCGAGTGAAATATCTATGATATTTGTCTGGCGGGAAAATCGTTGAATACCCCTTAGCTGGACTGTTCATATTTTGCTGGCAAACGACCTTGCAGCAATAATGCATTGAATGAGATTAACAGACTTATATATATAGAAACTTCTTTCCAGCGGTAACTATAAAGTAAAAAATTAATTAAAAGTAATAAAAAACCTTTATTAAAAACAAGCTTTCATTTAAATGATATAAAAAGATTAAAATAAACTTATCTTTTAAAACTTTTTTTGCTATTAATTTATAAAGTAGTTACACAATTTATGATATAAAAGCTTGTCGCGATATTTACATGTGTAGATAAACAAGAAAATTAAATAACTTGATCTAATGGATTTTAATTTTTAAAATTTTCAATCTAAGTAAATACGAGTACTTAAATCTCGCGACAAGCTTTTATATTTTGAATTGTGTAACGGCTTTATAAATTGTAAGCAAAAAAAAGGTTTTAAAAAAAGTTTATTTTATTCTTTTTAGAGCATTTATATAAAAGCTTGTTTTTAAAAAGTTTTTTTTTCTTTTAATTTATTTTATTATGTCAGAAAGTATTTTGTTTGCTTGCTTTCAGTAAATTAATAGTTTTTTGAATAAACTTCCTTTTAAACTTTTCAATATGCTCGCGACCTCCACAAGTTATACATTGTGCATTGAATTTGTGTAAATACAAGTATTATCTATAAATAATATGATTGTATATTTATTGTTATTACAATTGAATTGTATATATATTTCGTCATGATCTTGTGTGCAGCCCGTAATATATTTGAATAATAAAAAAACCATATAAACATTAATATAATTGTTGCTCGGAGTGTCATTAGACATGAAAACCAGATTGACGTTTATAATTTTAATTCAAACATTATGAAATTTCAAATTTTAGTTCTAAAAGTTCTAAGTTTTCACTTCTTTCGGCAGTCTCTATATAATTACAATTTTTTTCACCTAACATATGCGAATTTCATGTAAAAATTCCAAAATTTGAAACTTCAACATAAGTGGGTTGATTTCGAAATTATTACTTCCGACCCAATTACAGCCCTCGTGTTGGTTTGATATAAAGTTGCTGTTTTGGGCTCTTTATGAATTTTAAAAAGAATAGCTGTTTTAATTAGTTATTACCTTTGAGAGATTTCTTTCAAACGGATACCATAACACTTGGCTCATAAAAGCCTGCCATAGGACCTGTAAATATTTTAAAACAATTTTAGATTGACTAGAGAATTCCCCCGTATCGGGTGATCCTTTTGTAATGTACTTGAAATGAAGGCAATAGAGACTGTAAGATTCACATAAAATTATATAAGAAATCTGTAAACAATCAGAAACATATGTTTTTGCAATGTAATTTTAGATCTAGAAAAAAAAGTATTTCTTTTAGAAATAAAACATTGATCCTTTTACTTTCGTCAACGGATACAATGCTTAAGATAAGGATAGGCCTAATCAAATTAGTAATCTTCGCTCGACCCCTGTGCCATATTTTAAAAAAAGGGAGGTAGTAGTAATTAAAAGTGTATGGGATTTTGTGTTTCTGACGGCATCTGAACGATGGTTTCAGATTGATGCCGACAAATTCATTATTTGAAGGAACTAAGTTTTTTTTACATCGATCGCTACCCGTAGCGTGCAGGAACATTCAGAAGACAGTACAGTTTCCCTAGTTTCCATCCAAAATTTCAAGGAAAACATTTTGGATGAAGAGTGTAGCCCGAGGTCTCCCGTCTATCTTTTGCTTTGCAACAACCTCTCCAGATGATTTGCGCCTCGATGGATGTTTGACAGTTTCCCTCTGCCCCCAGACACTATGCTTTTACAAACTTGCCTTCCTTCTTCGGCATTCGAGGCTTCGACCTACGCTACAGCCGTTTACGTCACTAACCCCTGTATAAGAAAATAGATATAAGAAAAAAATAAAACTATAAATATTTATAGCGATTGTGGTAGCCGAGTGGTCAGTGACAGACTAATCATGAACATGAACCTTGTACCTCTGAACCTTGATAATGGAGCCGATGCACATTAAATATATTGAGGTTCAAACGTTTCCCAATTAGTGAGATTGGAAAGTTAGGAGCGGAGGTGCCATTTCAGGTATTGTCCTTGTCAGTTGACCATGGTTTAAAATTACGATGTCGGTTCTGAATATCTCACGATTTTCTTACAGTGCTTTTCTAATATATTGTTCTCTGTTTTATCTGTGACTGTCATATTTCCTTGTGCATTGCGATTTGTTATTTTTAAACTTAGGGCTTTATCGTTTTCTAAAAATTCGATCAAATGCTGTACATTTTGATAACATATTATAGAATATTATTCGTGACGCCCTAAGTAAAAACATGATGAAGATTAATGTATTTTAAATGTTTTGTAAGGCTAAATGTGTGCTCTGACGTAGGGCTTAGGTACGAATTATAGAGAACATATATGGATGTTTGTAAATGTATAGTTCCTGTGTGGCATGGAGGCAGTCTAAATTTTAGTCTTGCTGAAGCCCTCTCGAATGGTTGGTGGAAGGGGAAGAGAAATAAGAAAGATGCAACCCCCTCTCACAAATGTGATCTCTCTCAAAATTGGAATATGTTCGAGCCAAACCGTACTGTCACCTGTATAAAGATTAAAGACATGGCTAACTACAGGCATATAACAAGTAAACCTGCACCACGATAAATTTCATGGGAATGGATCTGACATCGCTCGTATAAGTGGCTTAAGCAACAACAGGATAACATATACATTTTAGTAGAATGCAGTTATTTACTATAAAATCCGCAGTATAACGTGAACTTTTAACACAAAAAACATAATTGAAATTTAAGGTTTCATGTTATATAGATATATGTATATATATATATATATATATATATGCTATGTATAAAAGAGTACATTTTTTCAAAAATAAAAATAAAAATTAATGCTTATTAAAAAATTAAGTCTTTTACATACATCTAAGAAGTACTGTTTATTTAAAAGAAATGACACACCTTATGCACATGAAAGGTTTTGTGAACTACAACATTTTTGCCAAAGGTAATGCTTGAAATCAAGAAACATAACAGCATAGCACACGTCAATTTTGTAGGGGTTTTTTTAAAAAAATATATAAAGGGTTTACGCGTTAAACCCTTACCTGAGTTAACTTTAACTGAGTATTTAACCCCTTAAGTGGTCATTTTTTCCCTAAAATGCACAAGAAAAGATACAGATTTTAATTGTTTGTAACTATATATTGTTAGACATTTAAAAAGTAAAACCATTCGAAATATTTTTCGGATCCAAATTTTTATGATCTTCTTGTGTTGTTTTTCCAATCCCGTTCCATGATCTCAATGAAAGTAAACAAACTGATTCGAACCAGATCTTTTTGAAAGTTTCGTGATTTGTGGTTGGCAGCAACTGCAATGCAAATCGAGCGACTATTTAATCTCGGCTCGTGTTAGTTTTTCAGGCGGGGAGGAGAAAAAGAAGTATAAGAAGTGTGTGAGTGTTTTAGCTCTAAGAAGAGGGAGAGAGCGGCTGTTTGGCAATGCAACTGTATGTTGCATCACCATTTTCAGATTATAAATTAGTTTTCAATATTAGACTGTAAGAAGACGGTTCGAATCGGATGTCTGGTAATGTTGATTTTTGAACTAAGATTTTATTAGTCAACTTATTGTTTTTTTTATCGCTCCAGTAACGAGCACATTGACTTTATCCTTGATTATTATTAAAAGCCATTTTTAAGAAACTGCTTTCATCTTCATGCCTCCTCGACACAAAAATGTCACTCTTTGCTTTGCCAAAATTTGGGTTAGTTTACCAGTAAGTGTAACATATATATATATATATATATATATATATATATATATATATATATATATATATATATTCTACTCATTTTCATTTATAAACCATAATAAGTCGTACAACACAGGAATCAAATCCACAAGTCCTTCATAGTGGAAAGTGTAGCATTTTCATAGAAAATATTTTTGAGTAAACCGGTCGCACAGGGAACTCGATCAAAACAAGTTCCTTGATATCAAAAACCTTTGTAACTCTCAAAAAAGTGGCATATTTGTGGCAAATTCCTTTTAGTGCCTTTCAGAATGTCTAATAGGAGAATACTGTCAAAGTTACTGTTAACGAATCAACAGTCTTCCCAGATTTAACGATTTCGTGAACCTGGGTTGACTCTGCGCCTCATGCGATCGCTCCCATTTTAAATGTGTATGCAATTAAAAATATCGATGTCAGTTCTAAAATATAATTGTATAACACGTTTTTCATTATGCATTATATGTTTCAGAATACTCATACAAATACATCTCTGCTAAAAATCCTTCAAAGGGCTCAATATGCTTATCCACATATCATAAAAATACATCTCTACTAAAAAATTCTTCTAAGTGCTCAATATGCTTATCGACATATCATAAAAAATCATTCACATGGAAAAAACAACAGAATAATATTTTTTCTCCTTTTTCTAAATGAAAAAGAGATGGAGTGAAACATACCAGTAATTTTGAAGGTCAAATATATGATAAACAAAAGTAGTATTTTAGGGGCTAAAAGAAACGTAATAAAAGAATCTCTCATCGTGGGATTACGGCAAAGCAAACAATATGTCTTTTTTTATTTGGTTATAGGATCAAAGAAAGCTAATGAGCGTTTGAAGTGGATTCTTTTATTTTTTGTTGATCACCAGATGATATATATAAATAATATCAGTGTAAATGTGTATCTTTTATTATGTCAGAAAGCATTTTGGTTTACTTTATTCCAAAAAGTTATTTTTTAAACCTTTTATTTTCATTATGGGCAGGGTTATTGCGCCCCACAGTTAGAGAAACACCGTGCAACACAAAATATTTTTAAGATTTTGAATTGGTTATTTCAGAACATGCTTTATTTAGTTCTACCTGTGTTATGAATCAAAATATAATCTCTTAGTAAATATATTTATGTACTTAATTGCATTTAAAAACATTTTCAAATATTTTAATTCCTAATACATGTATAGATGTTATTTACATACTGCATAAATATTATTTCAATACATTTATTAGAATTTTTTTAAAGGATCGAAACTACATTTTTCAGCAAAATTTCACTAAAAACGACAATTGTTATGTCTGTAAAACTCTCCAGAGAAAATCTAAAGAAAAAAAAACGTAAATTAGTTAAATATGAAGTTAATAAGAGCTTGAGCTATATAAATATGGTGAGTTTAAAAAATGTACAATTAATAGAATATTTTTCATCTTGTATTAACATATTTGAATGCCTTTTCTGTGAAACTATGTTTTTTTAAAATTTTTTGCTTCTCATGGTAAAGTTCACTACAAGATTTCTATTTAAGATATTGAATTGAAATTTTCCGAAAATGTTTTATTTAGCTTTATCTGTAGCGTAGACTATTATCTAATTTTTGTGTAATAATCTATGTATTTTATTATACTTTTTGTGAGAAAATAACATTATTTTTTTTTGTAAAACGATGAGTTCTTGCATAATAAGTTTCAAATATCTTCCGAAATATTTCAAATCTTATAGCTCTAAGATCATATAATGATGTTACTTATATAATGTATAAATATTATTCGCAATGTATAAATTAGAATCTGCGTTACAAGATTTACCGTAACTGCAATTTTTCACTAAAATTATATTCAAAATTCCCAATATATCCGAAATAATTTTCAATGTTGCAGAAATTATATTTCATTTCGTAATTATATATCCAATTTCAAATAAAAAAATTGTTTATTTAGAATAGGTGAAAATTTTTATATATTTCAAAATTAGTTCTTCGAAGGTTGTCACATACCTTAGGGGACTAAGGTTACTGTTTTCTACATTTTTTATGTCAAGGAATTGAGAAACGTGATTAATTTTATAATGCGTACTTTTATGTTGAAAAATGAGTATGAAATCAGTTAGAAATCCCTCAAACTGTTATGTGTGCACATTAATTACAAATTTAGTTAAGTTAATTTTGGAAAAATAATTTTATTGATCTTATCATATTATTGCTTTTTGAAATATTGTTTTAATTTAAAACTGTCAGATGAAATTGAGATTGGAAAAGCATTTGAAATACACTACAGTTTGAAATTACACTAATGCCAAAATCAATAAAAGAATAATTTCAATCAGAGACCTATGCATTTTTGTTTGCTTATACTTTGATAAAATAATGGGAAATACTTATATATATAAAAAGATAAAAAAAATCAAGTTGAATCATAATTAAAATTGTGTTTGTTTTTATTTTAAATCATAATTATATAATTCAAGCTGGGAATTTAGTTAGTAACCAAAGTCATATAAATGAAAGTATAATGAGAATTTTTTTCTGAAACATTATCTGAAATAATCTGAAAATGATTACGAGTATAGTAAAAAATGTTTGGATTTAAAAATAACTAACACGAAGTGAAATATTTTACTTTATTCCCAATATTCTCAACACTTTTTGAAAGAGAAAGCAAAATTCGAGATTACATATAGTTTGAATATTTTTTTTCTGTAATGGACCTGCGTATTGGTATTTCTACCCTTGCAGATCTAGCACATTCCCCAGGAGTTGGTATAATTTTTTAGTGCCGCACCATTTAGACGATATCAATTACATCTGCCACCTGAGCTCTGCCAATGCGAAATTTGTACTTAGGAATATAATTTTGCCGAGAGCATCCAAGCGAAACGGGCACTCAAGGGATCTTTTTTAAGCCACATAATCATGCGACATGACCGTTGTCGATTTTTTGTACCAGGAAAATCCACGGGCTTAAACTGGGGTCGAACCTGCAACCCTAAGTACAGAAGGCCAGCAACAAACCAACTACGCCACCCAGCTGGTTGGGTTGACTAAATTATAAATAAGAATATATGATATCAGTAATTTTCTAGAATTTTTCAAATACCATAAACTGGCTAACATGGTTTTATTTTCTGCATAATAAATTATATAATTAACAAATATATAATTAAACCTGCACTTAACGCATGAAAAAATGACCTGAACTTCACGCTCAGGGTATCTCATAAGAAAAGGAGTTTACATTCTGTTTAAACGCAAAATTTCCATACAAAGGGGAAAAAAGAAGGAAATATACAATCTGTTTATTACCCTTTTCCCCACCAAATTTAGTTTTTCCGTTCTTTTTATTAGGACATTCAGTACATTGTTTATACATTATTTTAGTCTTCGTCGCGAGTGAGTGCGATATTTTCACTGAATGTTTCTTTAATTTCGTAGAAGTATTGCTTTCTGGTTTCCACGTACTTCTGTTAATCGAATGCTAAAACACTACAGAAACTGCTTCTGGTTCGATGTTTAGTAGGTTGTTTCTGACTACATAACAAAATAATTTGCACATTTATTGTCGCAACGTTCAACAATACAAAAAAAATATTGACATAGGCTACCGATTACAGTTTCTAGCCATTGAATAAGATGCGGCCATTTCATGAAAGACGATAATTGTTCCCTTAGTTAAATTATCTAGATTGTTTTCAGATTTGATAGACAGGAATTTTAATAATACAATTTCTGTGACTGAGTCAGTTGTTCGTTAGTTGTAATTAAATCGTCAAATTGGGGATTTATATATATATATATATATATATATATATATATATATATATATATATATATATATATATATATATATATATATAAAGTTACTAAATTGTTCATATTTTCCCTAAAAGGTGGGAAGTATTATAGGTGGAATTTTTGTTTGAGCAAAAGTTCCGTTTTCGTATTTGTTTTTTTCAACTGCAGTCACAGACAATGATACATTAATAGAGTAAATAAATTTGTTAACTCTTGCCTCCAAATCGTCCAGACGTGTTTCACATTTGTATAAATCTTCTTCGAATTCCGCTTCTTCTGTTGGTTTTGCGGTTTCTAATCCAAAAAGTAGCTCTTTAAATTCTTCAATTTTCCTCTGGAGTTGGTCAATTTTCTTGAGTTTGACCTTCAGCTCGGTTAGGTCAACATGTTTGGACACGTTGTCCATGAAGGATGCAATTCTAGTAATACTTCCTTTTAAGGAAGTTTTAGCTTTGTTTAATTTTAAAATATCCATCGCGCTTTAGTTCGTGACTTACGGGCCGACAGGACCAAACAATGTTCGTCAGTGTCACGAGTTTAAATAATTTGACGGACCAAGTCTTTCCGACTAAAATTTTAATAAAAACAAAAAAGTAACATAAGTTATTGTGGGTTTCGATGTAAAGTAGTTATTATCCACGTCAGAGCAATACTGAAATCCTTCAGCTTCTCCGAATATATCATCCGGCTGGCAGGTGCGCACGCAGGCATCTTCACGCATACGTCATACTCGCAGTCATCATTACGCAGGCGTCAACAGCATGCATTCATTCTACAAAAAATAAAATCTTGCATTCATATTATAAGTTATTTGTCATCTAATCTGCATCATCAAAAGTCACACTAATGTTACCTTATAATCTAAATTACACGTATAACTAAAACATTTGCTACTTTACAGTGCAAATTGTATATTTTCGTAGTGAATAAAGAATATATTGAGTATTTAGTTTTATTATTTTCCCAATAATCACGAGTCAAAATTATTTGATATATATATATATATATATATATATATATATATATATATATATATATATATATATATATATATATATATATATACAAATGTCACGTCTATACCTGATTAAATATTTCTTTAGAACAAATGTCTCATTAATACATAAAGTTTCGCCACCCCTGATCTAAGTAATCAGTGATAATGAGATTATTTATGTTTTTAATTACTTCTAAAAAATTAATATTTTTAATTCAAACAGTTAAGTCATCATTAGAATTATCAAAAAATGCTTTTAATTTCATTTGCAGTTATAGAAGTGATACAAATTTTTCTGCAAAGAAATGTAATCGAAATAAATGTTTCGCATTTAATTTCTAATTTTTTCTTCGCATTTTAATTTCACTAGATGGAAAAAGATACTAATCTTAATTTGCTATGAAAGAAAAAAATTGCTGTTCTTAAATTCTTACTTCCTGATGCAAAACTCTTCATTAAATATTGACGAACCTTGTCAAGAGTAATATGTTTTATGTGTCACAAATGTGGTTCATAATCTCTTCTTCGCGAATGATTAAAGTTTATCTTCACCGCAAATAAGACCATTTTATGTTTTTCTTTGGAATTTGAGTGCACTTCTTTCTACAGAAACTTTCCGCTGACATATGACAGCTTCATTTTGTAAAAGATGAAATAAAAAAATTATATATGCACATGAAAATTAATCAAACATATTCCAAACATCTAACTTTAAGCACTTTTTATTGGGAATTGTAATGATTGTTTTTTTTTGTTCGTTTCATTCTTTTAGTTGATTATTTTCCCTTTATCAGAGCAATATATACTTTTAAAGACTTATACAACGTTTTGTCTTTCAAAAAAAACAACCGAAAATGGAATTTTTTTTATCATGGAAATTTATTTCTTGAAATGGGATTTCTTTAAATTTAATCTTTAATGGATTTTCATGAAAATTTAGTCTTTCTAAATGTAATCTCTTGTAGTGGAATAAAGCTATACACTTCTTACTATTATTAATAGAAAATTAGTGCGTGGATGTTTCGGAATAAGTAATGAGAAATACAAATTTTTCAGAGCTAGTTGCTACATGAATTTTTTATTTCTTAGGAAAAAATAATTAATTGAAACAAATTAAAAATGCAGAAGTGCTTCACTTAAATATTATTTGCATCGTTTTAAACACAGGATTACTTTTCTAAAGTTTTCTTAAGGTGGTTGACTACAATAGGAGCCTTGTTTTTGAAAAAAAATCATGAAAGAATAATATTTCGAACATTTAGCAACTCTTGAATTGGAATATATATATAAAAATTTCTCTTAAAAAAATTATTACAAAACAAAAATTGCTTAATGCAATTACATAATTTTTGGGTGGAGAAAAAAAATATACACTCAGGAACATTAAAAATAGCGACCAAAGAATAAATCATCGGATCGAAATGAAATTTAATACACATAATGACACAGATGAGAGATTCACTTGATCTCAAAAACAAGACAATTAAACGAATACAGGGTGTGCAGCGACACAAATACTGGGCAACTTCAATAGCGGGTTGGACAACCTCCAGCTGCAATACATGCCGCCACACGGTCCGGCATTGAGTTGATTAGACACCTTATGTTGTCCTGCGGCATATGGGCCCGCAAATCTTGAACAGCCAACTCTAAATCATGTACAGAGTGACACGATAGTATCTGCCGTTTTAGCTGATCCCACACGTGCTCTACAGAGCTCGGGGGAGCTGGCTGGCCATAGAAGAGTCTGAAAATGACGTAGGAAGTCTTGAGAAACTCTTGCTGTATGCGGACGAGCATTATCTTGCTGGAAAATTGCCTCTAGGAGACTATTTAATAAAAGTTCTACATGGGGTCGAAGAATATCATCAACGTAACGTTGGCCCGTTAAGGTTCCACACATCACAATTAAAGTGAACCGGCTATCATAGGCTATGGCCCCTTAGACCATTACACCAGCTGTGCGGGCAGTGTGACGTAGATCATTTTGGGGAATTGTACCACTCACCAGGGCGCATTCAAATCCGTTCAAGCTTTTCATTTGTCTCCAAAACAAACTGGGATTCATCACTAAACACAACCTTTTGCCAATCTGTGACATTCCGCATTGATCTGGCTTGGCACCACTGTAGACGCAGTTGCCGATGTTCCGGTGTTAAAGGGAGTGCACAGAAAGGGCGCTTGGATTTAAGATTTGCTTCTGCTGGGAGTCTGGAAATTGTTTGTGGAACAATTGCTACTCCTACGTCTGCTCGTATCATTGAACGAGTCATTGTGGGGTCTACAAGTGTTTGCCGCACGATCCTTCGATCCTCTCTCCTCGTGGTCTTCCTGGTCGCTCCAGACCCGGTTTTACGCGCGTGAGTACCTTCTCGTGTCCACTGCTCCCAACAATTTCTAACGGCACACTCCAAAAGATCCACCTGGCCAGCAACACGGCGTGTCGACCAGCCTGCAGTTTTCATCCCGATGATCAGGCCTCTCTCAAACTCGCTTAACTGTGAGAAATGTCTTCTAGCACGTTTACCTGGCATGTTTCGCTTTTTGTTTTCGCATGTTTCGATTGTTTTCCTACAATCGGCGGGTAATCGTCACGTTTATGAATCTTCGAATTTGCGCTGGCTTATATAGCACCCTCTTCCGGATTGTAGCGCCACCTTGGCGTGTATGAGCATGTGTATTGACACAAAACTTGGATCATTTGCATATCACATTACGCTGTACTTATTTGCAAAGTTTCGCAATTGTACTTAGCTTCCTTCTTGAGTCGCTATTTTCAATGTTCCTGAGTGTATTTTCAAAAACATTAACTTTTTAAAAAATTACTTCTTTAATAAAAATATTTTACTTATACATAGCCAAAACCTTTGTGTACAAAGGCTGAAGTGTGGAGGATTTTTATCTAGATGTCATACTGAGATAAGGAACTCATTCTGGGGCGCAATGTAAGATATGGTAACTCTTGTTTTTGGGTATGTGGTCTTATGCAGATAAGGATGCGTGTTATTTTTAATAAATTGTTATTGATTAATTTTAAAATGTGGATGTTTTCAACAAGAACATATGATTTTCTAATTAACAATTCTATTTTTATTTTAATTTTCATTTCGAATTTGGATTTGGTCCGTAGATCCGTTTCATCTCGATGAACTATTGTATGAGTATATTTTGAAGTTTTCCTGATTTTTTTTTAATGTTTGGTTTTCCGGTTTTTCCTTTTTTCCTTCTACTTATTCTGAAGAGATTGTCTAAAAGGTATGATTTGCGTTTTTTTTTTCAAGTTTTGGAACGAATGGGGAAATTAACTATGTGATACATTGGTGCATGGAAAAATGAACGATTACTGCAAATGCTGTTTGTTCGGTTCGCAAGAAAACAATGTGTTTGATTAAAAGGATCCGAGTGACGGATATACTTGGAAATGCCGAAAAAAAGGAGCGAATGCGCATCGTATAGAAATATCTGTAAGGAAGAATAGCTGGCTCGAAAAAAGCATGCTGAGTATGCGTGAGACTTTGATGTTGACGAATATGTGGGTACGAAAGTCGAACTGTGACTTCGAATTTAATGTTTCCAAGAGAATATTCACTGAAAGGATGGATTTTTGCAGAAAGGGATGCATGGAATGTGTGTGAAAGATAAATTCGCACACCTTCCTTCAGAACTTTCCTGAGCACAGGTAAGACTTTTTCTTTAATATTCTAATTTACGATTTTCTTTTACCTATTAACCCAGTGTTTCTCAAACTGTGGGGCGCGCTCCCCTAGGGGGCGCGAGCATACCGAAAATAAAAGATTTAAAAAATAATTAATTTACTGGAATGAATTAAAACAAAATACTTTCAGACATAATAAAAATACACTTTTACTCTGATATAATTTATAGGCACGCGATCTAAAGTCATCAAAAATAAAAATGTCTTCAATACCTAATTAGTTATCTTTGATCCAAACAAAAAAACTTTTAATTGATTTGCAGTAATCTCGTGATGAGAGATTTTTTATTACGTTTTCCTTTTAATCCTCTCTAACATACTGTTCTTTCAGAGAAAAACAAATCCCAGTCCCAGAATCAAAAACATTTAGGAACATAAAAAACCCATCACTGTGATTATTTTTGAAATACTGAACATTATAGCAGTAATATTTTTTTGCGGATAACCTGTTTGACCTAAGTTATTGGTACAGTTAGTTATGACCCCTCTCTTATGTGTGTTTCTTATTTAGGGAAGTTGTAAGTAATGTATTTTTATCTGTTGCACTTTTTACCATGTAAAGGAGTTTTATGATACATATAAACATATCTCAAACATATAAAGCATAACGAAAAACGTTTTACACAACTGTTTTTAGTAGCAACATGCATATTATCATAATGAATACACTTTTTACTTGGAATTGGTCGCGCGGGACATACAAAACACGGTATCGTTAATCCTGACAAAACTGTTTATTTGTTACCGAAGAAAAATTGAAAAGACTTTGAAAGTAGGTAAGTTTACTTTCTCTTAATTAAATTATTCGCTGGAATCGCGATTTGTATCGTGCACAATAAAATAATTATAAAGAAAAAGAGGATTGGGGTGACTCAATAACCCCACTTGACCGCATCGAGTGCGCGCTTGCTCCCGGATTAAAAAATGTTGAAGTCTTTTCACTTTAAAAATATTAAAAATAATACAATTATTCTTCATCGGAATTTTATATTATTGTTCATTATTTAACATCAATTATAAATGCTAATTCTGTGAGGCTTATAATTACAATTCACTTAAACCTAATGAAAATTTGAGCATTCATTTTACGTTTTTGTAAACATTGTCGCCCACTTGGCTTTACTCTCCTTACATTTCAGCTATTATATCAATAATGTTTTATTTTGTTATAAATGAACTCATGCAAAGAGCGGGCACTTCAGCCGGTATATTTTAAATGTATCAGTGCTGCACAGAGTATATTATAACTAATTAATTAATATTAAATTAAGAATAAGTTTAAAAAGTATTAATGATTTCCATGGGCTTGTCTTGCAAACCAAAGTTTTTATAAGGAATGCTTATGATTAGAAATTGACCCTCTAAGTTCTTTTTCTATATTTAGCTGATATCTATATTTTGTCTTATAAGCAGCAACCGCATTTTGCAATATGTTCAATTTAAAAATTAGAGAAAGGAAAAATAACATAATAATTATCCTATTACTTAATTTTTTTTTTTTTTTTTTTTTGCTTTAAAGTAACGTATACAAAATTTATTACTTATGTTATTAATTTGTATGGTTTATAATTAAGATGGCGTATTGTAGGTTTAGCGTCAAAGTGATTATTATTGCATTCAGTACATTATTAATGTATAAGAGGGGCGCGATAAAAATTGTGATTGAAAAGGGGGCGCCAGTATTGAAAGTTTGAGAAGCACTGTATCAACCCATTTCATTCCACTGTCCTATTCAGTGGACAGCTAAAAAATATCATGTGGATATCATTATTTGTGAATAGTTTTTTAATTGCAACTTGTAGGGATATGTATTAGCTTCTTCTAGCATGTGTTATGTGTTTCTCTCCATCCCCCTTCTTCTTTACTTTTTGCATATTCATTATACACTCATGTCCATAAATTAAGGATACTGAAGTTCAGGCAAAGAAAGAGACAGAAGCAAAACTAATTTGACTTATTTGTAAAGTCTATTTATTAAACAAAAGGTAAAGAGCAAAAAAGATGCTATATGTAAGACATAATTAAAAAATTGCGATGTTTACTCCCTGGAGCAAATTTCAGAAAAAAACCTATTTACAAAAAATAGTATGACATGGTTAGTATGATGGTTAATACGGAGTATGTCTCCCTGACGATGAAATACAGGCTTTTCAACGCTTAGGCATGCTAAATATCAAATTAACAATCTGATCTTGGGGAATAAAAAACCACACATTAAGCAATGCCCTCCGAAGTTCCAGTAGACAGGTGGGAAGGGGTTGATGGGCTGCAATTCGTCGGCCAAGCATATCCCACACATGCTCTATTGGATTCAAGTCCGATGAGTATGCTGGCTAATTTATACGGGTGATTTTCGCCGATTAAAGGCATTCGTCTACAATGTTTGCATGGTGAAGAAGGGCGTTTTTATCCATAAACAGAAAAATTCAGCACCCATGGCTCCCGAAACAAACGTACATGTTGTTCCAGAATGACATGCCGATAGATTTGACCTGTCATCGTTACACTCTGAACATGCAGATCAGTTCTGGATTCAAGAATAATTCCTCCCCAAACGAGCCGTCCTGCACAACCGCAATGGCGTCGTTCAATGATGTTCTCTTATTAAATTATGTTCTCCATATTAAAGTTCGGTTAAAATCAGACTGCAAACTAAGCCAGGATTCCTCGGAAAACATCACACAAGACCACGGTTGTGGTGTCCAGAATGCATGTTCTCTACTCCAGGTTAATCGCAGGTGACAGTGAGTTGCGGTAAGTGGATTACATCTGACAGGACTATGAGCATATAGACCAATAAGCCCTAAGTGTCTATTAATGATCTGCATGAAACTGTCGTACCGGTAGCTAAAGAGAGCGGACGAGACAGGTCTGATGCTGTGCTCCGTCTGTTACTTTTGGCAGTAACTGCCAAATACCGGTCCTCATTCGGCGTTGTAACTCGGGGGCGACCTGTGCTGTAACATCTACTCACATTATCATCATCTTGGAATCGTTTCCAAAGCCTGGAGATGACACTCTGGGCGATTCCTAGTTCCTCGGCTACTTCCAGCTGGGTACGTCCACTTTCCAGTCGACCAATAATTTTACCACGTAAGAAATCATCCAAATGCTTCCTTTCTGCCAGAACGATGTGGTTATTGCACTGAAAGCCTTTTAAAGTGCTTGTGAACAATTTTACTTCTTTGCCACCATTATTTATGTACCCCTCTCTTACACTCTCGTCATTTTGACGTACTAATCGCGCCATCTGGTGGTTTCCTGTAATTTGCATATTCTTCTTCAAGATGTGTGTGATAATTCTACAGGTGAAATTTTCATTTTAGAGTTCAATTTCTGTGTGATTCTGAATTATCCTTAATTAATAGACATGAGTGTATTAGTGAGAATGATCTGTATCATCTCTTTGCAACTGCAGAATTCTTTTTCAGTTTACTTTGGTCATTTGGTGGTGCATTTCTTAAGTGATAGTACTCCTTCGTTATTATCCTGGTAGTTTATTAGATGTATATTGATCTTTGGTAATTTTTAGAGCATTAATTTTAGCTGTCCTCTAAATCAGCGGTCGCCAAACTTTTTGACCTCAAGGACAAGCAAATTCATAATTTAAATACCACGGACCACAAATAGGATTTTTTACAAGTGGAAATATATTTATAAGATAATTGTGAATTAAAAACACATAAAATGTAAATAGTTAATAAAAATCAAACTATTAAGTGTAACCAAATTATGAAAATTTTATTAATAAACCACAATAAAATAAGCAAAAACTGTAAAAACAAAACAATTAAAAAATCGTTTTAAGCATATCAAACTTTTAGCATTATACATTTCCAGCATTTAGCATTTTAGTATTTTTAGCATATAGTGTGATGGATGTTCATACTTAATTAAAATTAGTTTATAGATATTTGGTTCCAATGTTGTGTTGCTGCAGGACGGAGAACTGAATTTATTTCAGACTGAGATTGGTATCGTGTTTTGATGGCTGTGACAATTTAAAAGGTCTTTTCACATAAATAAGTTGTGGAAAATTGAATCAGAATTTTATCGCCTGTTCACTAAAAAAATATTCACTTTTTATGGAAGGCCAAAACTGAAATCTTGGTAAGAATGAAAATGAAGTTTAAATTTTAGAGATTCGTCGGACAATAGGTCGATGGGGCTTTCTTTTAGATGCATGATTAAATTGTTATCATGAATTTTTGCTGCCCACTGATCTGTTATCCACATATAGCAATGCTGCTACTGCAGTATAACTTATTTACCGTGGCGTTATTCTATGTTTTAGGGTTTTTATAACTTTTCACATATTGTCTAGAATTGAATTATATTTTAATGCATCTTAAAGCATAACTTAGTGATGAGTAAGTATATTTCACACATTTTTCTGAGAACAGGCGAAATTTTCTCATGAACCACTAGGGGTCCACGGACCACCTTTTTGGCGACCGCTGCTCTAAATAGGACAGTGGGTCCATATGTATGCCATTGGCGCGTTTTTCTCTCTCTTTATAACTAAGAATAAAAATAAAATAAGTTCACTTCTCACCTGTTGAGTTATGTCAATTTAAATGTTTCTGAAGTTAGAGAAAGCATTATAATTATTAAAAAGCTTAGCTCCATATGAGAGCGACGTTGAAATTGATGTATTACCACCAGAAGCCAGAGAACTAACTGATGAAGATGTAGGGGAGGATAATGAAGTAAATATTGGTGAGATTAATGAACACGATGTTTCTGTGTCTCTGGAGGTAAGAACTTGAGAGAATTTCCAGCCTGAACAAAGCTTTAATATTTCGACAACAAAGAACAGAAAAAATCTAAAAGACATTAGTAATCTTGCATAAAGAATTAATCACCGCAATATACAAAATAAGAACGATAGGATGAATCAACTACAGATGACTTTCTCAAGCAAATATACACTACATTGAAAGTAAAATTCCATCAGAGCATTTTGATCAGCTTTATTTCAGTGAAGTTTATGATCTCATTCTAAAAAAAACTGTGCGATATGCAAAAGATATAAAAAACAAACGATTTCTTGATCACTGCCAACGAAAAATGTTTGTATAGGAATTTTACTTGTAACTGGTTATTATTCAAATACCTATGAATGGGATTACTGGGCAAAAACACTGAATACCTTGACTTTATCCTGTTGAAAAATGACATGTCACGAAATCTTTTGCTAACGTTGGAATCTTATTTACACTTTGTGAACAATGGAACTGTAGATCAGCATGTTTATGAATGATTCTTCAGAGTAAAACCTTTGTATGTTTTCCATACTTAATGATCTTTTTATGAAATTTTGAGATGAGTATGATGACACAAAGATAAAGTTAACGTGAAGAAGCGATTTGGATAAATTCGTACAACAAACATATGTTGTCAAACATATCACCAAGGTTTGTTGTCTGGACTTTATTCCATTAAAACTCGTGTGAAGAAAGTGTTACAGGTAACTTTCATACGTTCACTGGATATGCTATGGTAAACGTCTGAATAATTCACAAAACTTGAAGATGACTTGAACAAAGATTCGACAAAGATGACTTGAAGGAACTCTGAAGAGCTGTAACAATAGTATATCTAAAAGAACTGTGATAATAACAAGATATAGACGTAGTATCTCGACTGTGCTTTTGGATGCAATGTAAAACATCTGTAAAGACAGTAATCGTCATTTTAATCTTTAGCGAGAAGCGAGTCTTTGCAAAAATTGAGCTGCAAAGGGAAACCAAAAACATACTGTGGCATATGTGACAAAACACTTTGTCTGGCCTTATTGACCTTTCCACCTAAATTAGAGCAAAATTAAACTGAAAAGTAAATGATCTAGTAAAAAGGAACTCGGAAATCGCTTATTTTGTACTTGGAAATCGCGTTCGTTGCCAAAAGCCCCCATGTTGCTGAACACAGTGCGACGTTAACATTCACTGACTCACTCGGAAATCCCTTTTCATCATTGAAAAAACTGTAAAAAATGTACGTGCAAATTTTAACCCCTTTATCCCAGTGTCCTATTTAGAGAACGATCGGGTCAGATTTCTTATATAAAATATAAAAAATTCTAAAATTGTTTGTTATATTTAGTTTAAGTTTCATTAAAATCTAAAAAAATATGATTATTCTGACATTTAAACAAAAAAAAAATGGAATAAAATGGGTTAAAAAATAGAATGTATACTTTTACGCATTTCTGAGAGTTTTATAAATATATATATATATATATATATATATATATATATATATATATTATTTAACATCCTTATTTCCCAATTTTTCTTGCAAAAACTACAATTTTTGCTAAAAATTGCAATTGTATTTTACCTATCACTAAGTTACCTATGACTAAAACTCTTAAGTCAATTCCGTTGGCCAGAAATTTGACATCGTGAACGCCCCCCCCCCCACTATTTTACACTTACACCGTGTACAAATACCCGAAGAAGGATTTTTGAGAGAAATAGGTAGTTTATACGAATAAGTTATTTATATTTGAATATATTAGTAAAGAAAAGGTTTAGCAAAAACACCATTTTCTAACTCAGTTGAGCGTAACTCTGAAAATAAAAAGTGAATTTTTCAAAAAAAGTTAGCTCACGTACTCTGAACAGAAATCAGCTTTTATGCAGATGCACGAATCCTCTCCTCGCTCTTTGCCTTGCGACTAACTTAAAAATAACACTTTTCATGTAATTTTATTTCATATAAGTAACAATGATCTAACTAATGTTTAATTTTATGTATGCACGCAGTTGTGTGGCAACTTGTTTAGGTTGCATTACGTAAAACTCGAGAGGTGATTCCGCCATTGATCAATAAACAATTACTTATTCCTCTCAGTTGGCTTGCTATAAATTAGTCTGGTTGTGTTCTTACATGAAATTTATTACATCAACTCTATTTGGACTCTGAACATCGCGCTCGATACATCGAAAAATAAAATAGGCTTGATTATTTTTATTTTTGAGAAGCTAACTCTAAAATTTAAATTCACAATACGAAAAATATTATAATTATACAGAAGTATATTTCGTAAAGGTGAATGTTTTGAAAATATGCTCTAATTGCTTTATTTTTTTGACAAAACATTGCAATTAAAATTTTATTTAATTAATATTCTTAAAACACAGTTTTACATCGATATTCTAAATTACCTGATACCAAATATCACACGATTATTATTAACTCATATGCTTTTTGAAAATGCTTTTTCTGAAAGTAGTCAGCCAACATAAGTGTACCATGACAGTTTTGGACGAGCCATTCTGTTTTGCAGAATATCATTCGTACACTTGGGACATAGATGACAATAGAAGAGAAATGTTTTGCAAACTTATAACATATATTAATAGCCTGCGTATTACCGTTGACTATAATGCGCTCAAAAATCTCAATAGGTTTCTTATTTACAATAACGCAAGGATTCTTGTTTACAACAATTGTATTATACACTGATTTAAAGTGGATAGATATTATTAAGTCTGGAAGAAATAGTGGGGATTATTTTATATTCTGGAGAAAATGTTTAATTATTTGACTGTTATTTTTCTCTTTGTCTTAATTGTGGTGAACTTGAAGAATTCCAATAAATAATTTTATTACACATACTAAGAATTAAACTATCATTTCTTTCATAGAGATATAATTGCTCACGAGCGTGTCTTGTTTTTTTAAAAGTACCACGTTCGTGAACAATTAGACGATGCATAACCTGGCAGAAGTTTTGAAAGAAGTGGCCTCTATCAATTTTTTCAACCATTTGCTTATTCTCTAATAAATATTGCATGACACTATTCTTAATTATTTTTTCATTAACTTAAATGCTTTTTTTAAAAAAATGCCCAAGGTATATTACTCTTTGAAGAAATATTTTAAATTTTGTTATAAATGATAACATTTGGTAGTTTGTTACATCGGCAATAAGGCTTATTCTATGAAAGATTTAGACATATTCAAAGTTTGAAGGTACTTTTTTTGATGAAAATATAAATATCGCGTACAATTAGAGCCCCGCAGTACATCTCACATGAAGAAGTAATGCATTTGAAAGAAGGAAATAAGAATTTTTTATAACGTAACAATCTTTACATTTGAAAACAACGCTTTAAATTTAAATAAATTCTAATATGAAAAATCAGCTGATACACAAGAAAAAAGGCAGCATTTCACGTGTCATCTAATTCATTTTTTTAAATGTTATAAAAACTCAGCCCAATGTTTTTTATTTATTTATTTTTGAAAATTATTGGCAAATCACACCACTTGTATGTCACAAAACATCAGAGTATCAAAATGTATCTGTAAAAGTTTATTAGAATTTATTATTATTTTTTTAAAAAAAACACCATTTAGTGAAAGGGTATTCAGTATCTGAAGAGATTATATAAATTTACGCTGAATGGAAAGTAATACTCTTAAAGAACCACGTGATTGGCTAAATAAGGAACAACAAACTCAAAAAATACTAGTTTTTGGAAGAGAGATTGTCATGAACAATTTTGGAAGCTCACATTTACTTCAAAAATATATTCTCTTTTTTCACCCTCCCTCCTCTTAAAGAATATACCCTTACTCTTAAAAAAATTGAGATCATCTTATTTTTTCTCGGTCATATTTTTACTCGCCACAGGGGAAACTGTGTTTAAAGACTTTGTTCCAAATATTTTTTTTTCTTTCCTCAATTCCTCTTTTATCTAAAAGCTTTCTGCTAACTTCCTTAAAAATAGAAAAATAGAAGTTTCTTGTTTTTTTTCAGACTAATTAGAGAAGATACTTAGCAGAGTACCAAGAATTGAAAGAAATAAAATATTTAACTTTGTTATTTGTTTAAATGGGTCTATTTCACTTAGTGAAAAAAGTTATGAGAAACGAAATAAATACGCCAAAACATTCAGTTAAACAGTCTCTACATTATTTAAAGGGAATACTCAAGTCTCTGGTTCGCGCTTCAGATACATCATAAGAATTTTCTGGAGGGAAAATATTATTATACTTATATATTTGTTTTCATTTTTGTTCCAAGTTAGGTCTCCTGCCAGCACCATTTTTAATTTCATGAGAAACATGTTGGCATATTTATGATGTGTTTGACATTGTGGTAAATTCGTGGTCGATTTCTCAGTATTTATTTATTAAACACATCAACCAATATCAATTCATTTTTATTGAAACTATATACTACCAGCCACAAAACTCTGCATACACTTAACGAAAAGTAAACAATTATGAATATATAATGACTACAAAGAAAAATTTATTTCATACTTAATAGATATGCGTGCAACTATATTTCATAGCAAATCATTTTTAAGTCTATTCTAAACTAGTGAAGTATGCAAAAGTGCTGATATGAGACGTCAGAGAAATCTGCATACAGAGGAATGATCATGTGCCTTTGAGCTTACAACAATGTTTCTCTAACTTTCAATAGTTCAGAGAGGGCACTTATATGCTTTTCGTTTCCGCGAAAGATACGTTTTATATGAAAACCATCACTTCTATACTAATGTTATCCAGTTGTGACGGATCTGTACGGCTCTTTATCACTAATACGCTTGGGCGTCTTTGGAGATTGTAAATTCGCGTGTAGTTTCAACCAACTCTAAAAGAAGAAATCGGGATATGAAAATTAGTTAAAGTATTTAAAGAGAGTGTTGTAAGTCAGCAGTAGAGGCTAATACGCCAACAGATAGGTAGACGGAGTTCTAAGAAGATTCAACTTAATTGAGTAATTAGCGTCTCGCTGATTATGAGGCAGCGATCTACAATTGAAAAGTTTGATCCGCCTGGAATATGAGGAAGTAAAAGGCAGGAGATATTTAAATCGCGATTATTGGATCATAAGAGTAAACATATAATAAATTTAGTGGGAAGCTATTGAATGCTAGTAATTCAGATTTTATTTTCTTATAAATGAACTTGTGCAAAGAGTGGGTACTTCAGCTGGTATACTTTTAATGTATCATTGAAGCACAGAGTATTTTATAACTAATTAATTAATACTAAATTAAGAACAAGTTTAATAAGTATTGTCCACTTCCATGGGCTTGTCTTACAGAGCAAATTTTTCAAAGGAATGCTTATGATTAGAAATTGACCCACTGAGTTCTTTCTAAAAAAAGCTGATATCTATATTTTGTCTTCTAAGCAGCCACCACATTTTGCAATATGTTTCAATTTAAAAATTAGAGAAAGGAAAAATAACATAATAATTATCCTATTACTTAATATTTTTTGCTTAAAAGCAACATGTACAAAACTTAATACTTATGTAATGAATTTGTACGGTTTATAATAAAGATTGTTGCTTTAGCATCAAAGTGCACTATGATTGCATTCAGTACATTATTAATGTATAAGGGGGGCGCGATAAAAATTGTGATTGAAAAAGGGGGCGCCAGTATTGAAAGTTTGAGAAGCACTGTATCAACCCATTTCATCCCACTGTCCTATTCAATATCGTTCTACGCTGCTCGTGACAGTCTTTCGTCTGCGGCCCAGCTTGTCCAGCTCAAGATTTTTAGAAAGGTTTTAATCTTGTTACGCCAAAGAAGTATAACTTCTTCCGTACGTTCATAAGTACACACACACACACTTTTTTCTTTTGGTGGTTATGCATCGATATTCTGCACTAAGAAGTTTCAGGTTTTTCTGTATTAGAATAAGTCATTTAAAAACATTTAATACATGATCATAATAACCTTACATGATACTTTAATACATGATAATCTTACATGATACTTTAATACATGATAACATTACATGATACTTTAATACATGATAATCTTACATGGGCTATTTAAGTTTTTAGGAACTTCGCTTAATTGTAAGGAGAGTATAGCCAAGTGCGCGCCAATGATTATAAAAATGTAAAATGATTTTTTTTAAATGATTGCTCAAATTATAATTAGTTTTAAGCGAACTGTAATTTTAAGACTCACAGAATTAGCATTTAGAATTGATGTTGAATAATGAAAAATAAAAACATTATCATGCAGAATAATTGTATTATTTTTAATATTTAAAACGAAAAGACTTTAACATGTTTTAACCCTGGAGCAGACGCGCAATCCATACTAATGGTCGAACAGAGTGTTATTAAATAATCCCAATCCTTTTTTATATTTATTTTTATAGTACACAATAAAAATCGTAATTCCAGTGAATAATTTAATTAAAAGAAATATACTCACCCCTACTTTCAAGGACTCAGAAAAAATTTCGGAAAAAAAGTTATCACACCGTGAACTCAGACAAAACAAGTACCTTAAGATTGTAAAAAAAAACATTTGTCACTCCCAAAAAAGAGGAAGATATGTGACAAATATATTTTAGCTCACGTTAAGATTGTCAAACAGGAGGATAGAGTGTCAGGGCCATTGGTAACAATTAAACAAATTTACCAGAATTACCGATTTCGTGCACTCTGTGCTCGGCGTGAGCGCTCCCGGATTAAAAGTGTATTTATTACAATATGGATGTTCTAAAAAATGATGTAAAACGTTTTTCATTATGCTTGGCTTTGTAATCCTAAAAACTTCCCTAATGAAAAAAAAATACATAAGAACAGGGACGTAACTAACCGTACAAGTAAGCTCGAAGGTCAAACCGCAGCAAATACATTCTTCTGCCTACAGCTGATGGCAATAATATATAACAGTGATGAATTTTTTTAATTCCTAAATTTATTTTGATTATGAGTCTATATATGACAGGCCCCAGGCCTGCTGGTAAAAAGAGGAGGGCATCATCTTCACAATATTCCTTTATTACGCTTTCATCATATATAATCTAACATGGCGGACCTTTTGCCGCGCAACCGGGCGTTACCAAATACAACATCGCAGCGAGGAGACACCAGCCAAGTCCTTCCTAGTATGCGTTCGCCTTCGTCAGCGCTCGTTGCTCCTTTTAACAGGCTTGTTTACTCATAAATCCTTACGCGATGGTAAAGAGTTCGCTCTATTTTCATTTATTACTTCCTTAATTTTGAACCTAAACTTTTCAAACCTGACAAATTTCCCCCCCTCCGCTGAAGTCTGGCACAGCCAGATTGGCCAATTCTGACTGGCAAGTCCCCAGGGAAAAAAATTATATTTCAATGATATCAAATTCCCAAATGAAATAAAAATCTAGAAGATATAATAATTGTGTAAAAGAGTGGGCTGGTGAATCCTAACATGTACAAAAAAAAATAGCAATAATGAATAACAAAGTATCAAAAATTTGGTATAAAACTTTGTGTTACATAGAATTGTTTTCTGAAAAATATCACACATCTAATACTTCCACTATGACTATAATAATAATGAGGTTAATAAAAAACAACATAAGATAAAGATAATTCACATTAGACATTCAAAAATATAGTAGTGCTAAACAACATAACATAAGATCAAGTGAAATTCTCACTAAATGTGCATCAATAGTAAACAATGTTAATAAAGTGATAAATGTTGAAAAGTTACAAGTACTTCAAAATTGTATTGAATGTTGGAATAATGAGTACATAAATACATAGAAGAATAGGTATAGAGTGAATAACAAGATTTTAGGAATAATGGTAAAGTAAATACATACAAAGAATAGATATAAAATAAGTAATAGCAAAATGAGTTTAGGAATAATGGTAAAGTAAATACATAAAAAAGGACAATAAGAGTAACTAACAGCAACATGATTTTAGGAATAATGGTAAAGTAAATACATAAAAAAGACATACATGGAGTAACTAACAGCAACATGATTTTAGGAATAATGGTAAAGTAAGTACATACAAAGAATAGATATAAAATAAGTAATAGCAAAATGAGTTTAGGAATAATAAAGTAAATACATAAAAAAACATATATGGAGTAACTACAGCAACATGATTTTAGGAGCTCCCAAAAAAAAAGAAAAGATTACATAACTATAACACAGAAATTTATCAAAATATACACAACATCAACATTATATCAAAATATCACTAGAAATATAAAATGCAAAGAAAAATAAGGGTATTTCAGATATATCAAGTACAGGTAAAAGTTCAATCAATGTAATGTAATGTTTCACAGTCCTGTCTTGGAAAAATCATAGTTCAATGTTCATCATCCAATTATTGTTTATCTCACAGTTCTTTTGTTTATTATTAGAATCTCTACTCAATCAACTCATTTCAAAAACATACAACCATAATAAAATCTTCATAACATCACATACTATATTTTAACTTTCAGAATATACTCTGATCACAAATAATCACAATGAAATTATTATAACACAATGTATCGTAAAATGACCTCATCACAATGTTTTCATACAGTCCATAATTCAGTTATTTTTTTTTTTTTTTTTAAATAGTCTTCAATAATGTGTTCATTATGAATAAAGATACAATACAAATTCAATTACATTAAATTTTGATTTTCATAATGTAAACAAGTCTTAAATTCAAATTTTAAACACAACTTTTATTATTATTATTTATTTTTAAATAACAATGCACTTCTTTTAAAATTACAATGTACTTCTTCTTCCCCCCAATGTTTGAGAAAACAAACTCTATAACAAATATAAATAAGAATTTAGCATAATTGGAAATTGGATTTTGAATGAAATGGTTTTAATCTTGTAGAATGAACAATATCTGTTAATTTTCCTGTATATTGATTTGGTTTATCTATTTCATAAGTAACATTTGAGAGTTTCCTGACAACTTTAAAAGGACCATTATAAGGAGATTGAAGTTTACTTGAATTAGGGTATGAGAAATTTTGATATAAGACTAAATCTCCAACTTTAAATTTTGCATCAACATAATGTCTATCATACCTTTGTTTATTTATCTTATGATGCTTAATTGTTCTGTTTACTGCAATTTGTCTAGCTTGTTGTATAGGTGGATAGTTTAATTTTACTTGATTAGGTAATGGCGAATCATATGGCAAAGTTCCAAACATTAAATATGCAGGTGGAAAGCCAGTAACATCATGTGGCGAGTTATTGTATTCATATGTAACTTGTTCTAATAATTTTGTCCAAGGAGTTTTTGTAGTTGAATTAACTTTACATCTTAATTTTGCTACTAATGTCTGATTAACTCTTTCATTCTTTCCATTGCATTGTGGTCTATTTGCTGAAGTTAGTAATTGTCTAATATTATGATGTTTTAAGAATTTCTTAAATTTAGATGAAGTGAATGCAGCATTTCTATCACTTAAAAGTTGTTTTGGGCATTGAATTGAAAAAATTTGTTTTAAGCAATTTGTATAAGTTTCAGAAGTGACACTTTTGGATGGAAATGTCCAAGCATATCTGGTAGCATGATCCAGAACAATATGCAGGTATTTCTTTTGTGAATTATGATAATTAAATCCTCCTACAGTGTCTAGTGAGATCATTTCAAATGGTTCTTCTGCTACAGGAACTTCTTGCAATAATCCATACTTTTTTGTGTAGACTTTTTATTCAATTGACATGTTTCACAACATTTAACAAAATTTGAAATGTCTAATATAATGTCTTTCCAGTAGTAAATTGGAGAAATTAATTTTAACATCTTTTTTACACCTGGGTGACCAAATTGTTCATGTGCAGTTGTAATTAATTTTTCTCTCAAAGATAACGGTACTACAATTTTAATTAAATTCTTTTTCTTAACTGTTAATACATCATTAATTTTTATATATTTTGGATCATTAATGTTCTCTGAATTTTGGTATTTAATAATTTCATCAGTATTTAAAAAATGACAAATGGGTGATATATAATGGCATACAGGGTTCCTCGACAACATGTCTGCTTCAACATTTAATTTACCTTTTATATAAACTATCGAATATTCATACTGAGAAAGTTTTAAACTCCACCGAAATAAACGTCCAGTTAAATGTTTTACACTTTTAAGCCATTGTAAAGCAGCATGGTCAGTATGTATTGTGAATTTGGATCCATGTAGGTAACAGTGGAATTTATCTAAGGCATCTATAATTGCTAAACACTCTTTTTCTGAAATTGTATAATTTTTTTCATGTTTAAGTAATTGTCTCGAGTGATAAGCTATGGGGTAAAGTGTTCCATCTGGGTGTTGTTGTTTCAAGACTACACCTATTGATTCCTGACTTGCATCACAAAACACATGACATGGATATTGTGAGTTGTATAATTTAAGTATAGGTTTTGAGATTAAACAATTCTTTAACTTTTGATAAGCTTCTTGACATTCATGTGACCAATTCCAAATTGCATCTTTTAAGTAATTTATTTAATGGTACTCTAAGTTTTGCATAATCTTTAATAAATTTTTGATAAACATTGATGGAACCAAGAAATCTTTGGAGTTCTTTCACATCTTTAGGTGGTGCTAATTTTCTAATTGTTTCAATATTTGGATTACTTGGGGAATAATGACCTTGTGTTATTTCATATCCTAAAAATTTTATTTTTTCCTGTGCAAACTGACATTTTGATTTTTTAAGTTTAATGTTTTCTTTTTACAAATTTGAAATATTGTATCTAAATGAGTTAAATGCTCTTCCCAAGATTGTGAGAAAATTATTATATCATCAAAATAGTTTAAAGCAAAAGTTAACTGATATTTTTGTAAAATTTGTCTTATAGTTCTTTGGAAAACAGCTGGGGAATTTTTCCAGCCAAATGGAAGTCTTAACCATTCATAGAGTCCAAAATTAGTTGTGAAAGCCAGTTTCTCTGCGTCTTTTTCATGAATTTTAATGTGCCAATAACCACTTGTTAAGTCGAGCGTAGAGAAAAATTTAGCATGAGTTAAATTATCAATTACAAAGTCTATCAGAGGTACAGGGGTGGAATCTTTTCGTGTGATTTCATTTAGTTTTCTATAATCGATACATAATCTTGATCTTTTCCTTCATCCTTTTTGTATGCTAAAGTTACAGGGGCAGCATATGGGCTATGAGAGGGTCTAATAAAACCTGCTTTTAACAATTCTTCTATCTGTGTTTGTATTTCTTTAGATTCTTGTTGACTGTTTCTATAAGGGCGTAAACTTATAGGAAGGTCTGAAATTAAATGAATTCTTTGTGGCTCTAAATTGATACAACCTACATCATACTTATTTTGTGAAAATATGGTTTGAAATTTGTCAATAAGTTGGGTTAAATCTCCCCATTGCTCACTAGTTTGTTTGGTATTGTGTCCTCAACAACCATGGCTGGGTTAAACAATCTTTTCAGATCAGCTTCAGGGCTGTCTGATATTTGATCTAAACCTTTATTATTCTTAACGTTAATATTATCTTCATTATTTGCATTATAGTAGTTCATATTTTGATCATTATTAAGAGTTTTACAATATGTCCCATGATATGTTCTCAACTCACCAACACACTTATTTACATATTTAATATTACTTAAATTTTTACCACATTGAAAAATACACATGTTACGAATACTAATGTCAAGCTTAAATAAATGTAAATATTCTAGTCCTAAAATAATATAAGGCAATTCAGTATCAATTACAAACAAATCTATTTGCTTAGATATACATCCAATATTCATATAAACTTTAATTATACCTTTGGGTTGAATAGTCCCACAAGTTTGATTTATTTTTACATTACTATTTCTTATAATTTTAATGTTTTTTAATTGTTTAGCTAAATTTATTGGAATTAATGACACATTGCTTCCTGTGTCAATTAGAGTACAAAAGTGCTTGGAACATACCATTGACTCAATAATTAGTTGTCATCCTTGCCTCTGGTTACTTTCGTTTCTGGGCGAGTTAAAATGTCGATTCTGTTGTACAAACTGCCTAGGTTGATTGTTGAACTGTTGCCTTCCACTGAATCTCATCATGTGCGATTGATGTGGCTGTCCATGATTTCCTCTTGCTTGGAATCTGTACTGTTGACCAGTTCCTCTGTGTACACTACCGTATGCGTGATTCCATCGGGTATAACTTCCAGTATCTACCGGTTTTCGGTCTGCGCTATCCGGTGTTACTGCGATTAATTGTCGCATCGTTGAGATCCATTCGCAGGGTGTCGAAATCTTCTTGATAACTAGGAACTTCTGGAACTCTCTTGGACTGCTTAATGTCATATGCTCCACAATTGAACTGTCATCATAATTTAGTTTCTTCCCCAACGAAAGTTTTTCCGTAAAAAACGAAATTAGTTCTTTAGTGTCGTTTAATTTTAATTTGTGAAATCTTCGAATATCTTCTTGTTTCGTCGCATCGAACACCGTCATTAATAGTTGTTTAATTTCTTGATAAGACTTTTCAAATAAATGGTTTTCGTACCAAAATTTAAGATAAACTCCCGTGAGATATCTAGGAATATTTTGCTTCTTCCATTGCTCGTCTTTTTGATATTCCAAACATTGTTTATCAAAACATTCAAGAAAACTCTTCAAACTACTAAACTTATTAAGATCAAATTCAGGAAAAAAGAAAGTTTCCCTGGATGTGTTGACTGGTGACTCCTGCCGGAAAGAGTCGTCTTCCATGGTAGTATCGTTTTCAATGCAGTCGCTCGTTCGAAAAAAAAAATTGTTGAAGTTCATTCCATTGGTTTCCTCGCGTATTTTGCAGTTCTTTAAATCATCCTGCCGGCTCTTGACAGGCCCCAGGCCTGCTGGTAAAAAGAGGAGGGCATCATCTTCACAATATTCCTTTATTACGCTTTCATCATATATAATCTAACATGGCGGACCTTTTGCCGCGCAACCGGGCGTTACCAAATACAACATCGCAGCGAGGAGACACCAGCCAAGTCCTTCCTAGTATGCGTTCGCCTTCGTCAGCGCTCGTTGCTCCTTTTAACAGGCTTGTTTACTCATAAATCCTTACGCGATGGTAAAGGTTTTACTTCATTCTAGTAAATAATTTTTTTTAAAAATCTTTTATTTTAGATATGCTCGCGCCCCCTTGTAGGTATATCGTGCCCCCCAGGGGGGCGCGCCTCACAGTTTGACAAATACTGGCGTAACAAGATTAAAACCTTTCTAAAAATCTTGATCTGGACAAGCTGGGCCGAAGAAGAAAGACTGTCACGAGCAGCGTAGAACGATACTAACCTTAAGTCAATCGGACCAGGTAAACCCGAGATAATCACTTTTTAAAGAAATTTAAACTCCCCCGCACATGGGCAATAGGACCAATAACATTAGGGGGGTTCGGGAGGCTGTATCTGGAGTTAAGATGAACCGAATGGGACACCCGAGACTTCATAATGAATATCTCCGTGGAAAGAATCCTTCCTGAGAAAATTATTACATCCGCCTGAAGAACCCCAGAATTATGGTCATTTTAAAATAATTAAAACATTAAAAACAATAACATAAAAAGAAGCAGGGATCCCAGCAACACGAAACTCAGCGTGATTCTGAGGAAACACAAGAGGAATCCATTCGAACCGGTCTGGAGTATGTAGTTGCTAATGGGGCAGCGCTAGCTAGAAAAAAGAAAACGAAACTAACTCCCTCAAAAGAGGATGTACAACACTGACGTAAATAGTCCTGTACATCCCAACGATACACAAAATAGTACGTGATCCCGAATTTTTATCCTTCTATCTCTGTAATATCGTGGCGTCATCAAAAGATCGAACTCTTTAGGAGTAACATTGGGATTTAAATTTTAGTGATAATGCCCCCTTATGATCACTATCTACACACAAATTATAACACAATTGTAAGAGATCAACGAGGATAACCTGTGGTCCCCGAGTTTCATTAACGAAGCTCAGAAGACCTCAGAGTTTGCTGGATTTTTTTAAAAAATTAAATTTTAATATAATTTTAAAATGTTATATGTAGGAAAAGAAATGAGCCTATGGTTCTGAAAACATATGTCTAGAATGCTCATAAGGAAATCAATCGAATCCACCTGGTGCGTATACCAAGGTGACATAGGATTCGATTTATTACTGGGGAAACCATGAAGGGGGGAGCACCGGAGGGAACCAATTATACATAAAACTCGCGCTAATACGAAAATATAGCGGACGTCCAAAAATCAAGTCCCTACCTCAATTCCGTAGGGGATGACATTTTTTTTCAGTCCCCATAGGATTAACATGGGAGCATGATCTTTTAGTGCTTATGACCTCCCCATGCCTACACAATGGGAATTAAGTATATAACTGGATGGGTCTTGACGAGTGGTTCAAATCCCAAGTACAAGACTTAAACAAGAGCCAAGATATTGTGAATTTAAACAAATTTAAAAAGTTTAAAACAATTAAGAACTATAGAAAAATAGCCCATTGAGCATGAACTTATAAAAACTGAAAGAGCAGTTAGAGAGGGATCGGATGAGCGAGGTCCAAATGGATTGTAAGGCTCAGGTGTAGAGAAATTGGCCAAAACGCTGAACAGGGAGGAATGAACCGGAGGCAATGCGTCCCAATAGATAAGGTTTCTCAAAATAGTTGTTACGATCCACCAAATATCAGTTCCCTATCACGAAATAAGTGGCATGTTAAAATATTAGACAACGGTCTGCGCGAGCATCGGTATCGTGACGATGTGCGCTCACATCGTGAAAATTTACTCTCATCCTTTTCCCAAACGTGCAATAGGAAGCATAACTTCAGAAAAAAAAAATCATACAGAACGATTTAAAAATCAATTTCATTAAAACGCATCGATTTTGGCTGATTTTAGAAAAAATCATAAAATATTGAAAATATGATTATTTTTTAAAAAAGAGATATACCGTATCGTGGTGAAATAAATTATTTTTCCTCTTATGTAATTATTTTTTGTATTAGTTCGATAAAAAGATAAAGATGGGTTTTTTAAAAAATGTCGAAAATTCGGAACTTTTCTCTATAAGCTTAATCCCATAAGCTTTACGTTTCAATAAAAAGCTAACAGGGCTAAAAGGTTTTTAAATAATATATTTTTAACAAATTGCGATAACGGAGTGTAAATGTTCAAAACGTGCATTGTCATCCAAATTAAACGTGTACACAAAATTTCAGGTCAATCGGTTGAAGTTATCATCTCTCTCTTCAAAATTGGGTTGCAAGATTCCAAACGAACAATTTACATTGCAAGTTAAATAAAAGCTTGTGTGTAAATAGGAGATCAACTAAAAAATATATGAAGAAAAAATATGTAAGTTATTGTAGAAGTTGTTTTGTGTGCTGAGTGTTACAGAAATGGAAAACTGAATATTGTTAGCTTATAACTAACACAAAAATAATAGCGTTTGTATTTTCTTGTTGCGGCATGAAAAAGTAATTGTAGAACAGTAATAACAAAAAGTAAATTACAACTACAGAATATAATGCAGCAAAGTTTACTTCATCTGTAAAATGTTTTCACAATTTCAGAAACATCGCTACATAGATAAAATATTTGGATAATTTGTCAAAAATATAAATGATTTTCTTTTCGGTGACAATAGAGGCTAAAAATATGAAAATATTTTCCGGTAACCAATTGCTGCTGTCCATTTGAAACGTAAATTTAATAATCAATTCCAACACTGTTTTAAAAAGAACCTGGACAATTTCAAAGTGCATCAGTTTCTCTCTAATTAGAATCTTTAGTGATTTTGGAATTCGAACCCATGATTCGAAAGAAACAATGATGGTCACAAGTTTTTTTTATGTCTGGCACCTTCCCATCATTGAAGCACAATTCAGCAAGTACCTGTGTATTCAGCAATGTCAAAGTAGGTATTTCCGAATTCAGTTAATTACCTTTCACAAATCTATAAAGTACTTAACTGCCGAGAATAAGTTAGGAAATTCACTCCCCCCCGTCCTTCCAGTGACACTGTTTTTCCACGGGTATACGTTGTTAATCGGTTTATTAGGGGGATAGAAATGGCTTGTTTTTTTCACCTAAATTTGTTTATTTTCACTTTGGATAAAGAAAAGAAAGAAAATGATAAAAAAATAATTAAATGGAAACTTATAAAGATTTCATCCCTAGATTTGCAGCATAATAAAAAATAAAGTATAACTTCTTTGTTCCTTGATACATTCTTCAACTTAGTAGAAAAAAAAAGTGCATTTGGTGCATTCGTACAAAAAACTGAACAATACTAATTACACACGGAATAGAAAAGAAATGAAATCACGGAAATGCTGCTTAGCTGTTAATTTTATCGTTCCTAAGATATACCCTATCAAATACCTTCCGAAAATGACACAAAATATAATATTTCTACTTCAGTGTTTCTCAAAGTGTGGGGCGCGAGCATATCGAAAATTTAAAGATTTTTTTTTAAAAAAAATAACCAGAATGAGAAGTAAAACAAACTGTTTTCTTCCATAATATAAAAAAAAATACACACAACAACGCTGACATAATTCATGTTTATTATCTGGCTTTTTTTCGTCATCACAAATAGCTATCTTGGATCCCAAAACCAAATTAAAGAAAAAAAACATTTTGTTTTATTTGCTGCATTGCCTCAATGAGAGATTTTTCTAATTACGTTTTAACATAAAAATTACTCGTTAAAAGAAAAAACGAAACCCAGACCCTGAGAAAAATTCTAAGATAAACAATTCATCACTGTAATTATTATTGAAATACTCTACATTAGTTGTAGAGAAAGAAAAGGAAGACATGATTCACTTTTCAGCCAGGCTGCATAGTATGCTTGCTAATCATTTGATTGACCTTCAATCTTATGTGGTATGGTTATTCAATATTAGTTCCATCCCATCTTTTATGCGTTTGCTTTTCGCTTAGGAAAATTGTAAATAATAGAGTTTTACGATATTTGGAAAATAATTGATTGATTTAACATTTATGTAATATTAGTGAAAAGTGTATGATTTGCGTCCTTTATTATGGTCTAGTACGTTTGAATCATTTTAGTTCAGTTTTATTGGATTTTTTCTCAAATCATCAAATAATTGAATAGTCCTTGAACGAAGGTAAGTATACTTTCTATAAATTAAAATATTCACTAGAATTCCGATTTGTATCGTGTACAGTAAAAATAATTATAAACAAATGAGTGGGGTGACTGAGTCCCCCTGCACTACCATTAGCGTTAGTATGGAGTACGCGCCTGCTCCCGGGTTAAAACATTTTGAAGTATTCTCGCTTTAAATGTTAAAAAGTAACATAATTATTCTTCATCGGAATTTTATATTCTTTTGCATTATTTAACATTAATTCTAAATGCTGATTCTGTGAGGTTTAAAATTACAGTTCTTTTTAACAGTTATTTACAATTATAGCATTTATCTAAAAAAATCATTTTGCATTTTTGTATACAATGTCGTGCACGCAGTTTTACTCTCCTTACAGTTCAGCTATTATATCAAGAATAATGTTTTATTTTTTTAAAAAATGAACTCGTGTGAAGAGTCGGTGTTTCAGCCAGTATACGTTTAATGTATCAGTACTGAAGAAGGTATTTTATAAATAATTTCTTATTACTAAATTTGGCCGTGGTAGCCGAGTGGTATAGGTATCGGATCGTGGCTTGCCTTGTCAAGAGTTCGAGCCCAGTACCACTAAAGACCCGCCGTGTAGGGCAGTGATGCACGTTAAATAGGTCGAGAGCTGAAACGTCCTCCCGTTGGTGTGGTGTGGTAGTTAGGAGAGAGGGGTGCCAGCTAATGTGTCGCCCACGTCACTTGACCATGGTTCAAAATTACGTGGTCCGTCGTCAAAAGCCCTCGTGCAGCTGAACAGTGCAACGTTAATATTCAATCAATCAATCTTATTACTAAATTAAGAACAAGTTTAATAATTATTAGGGACTCCCACGGGCTTGTCTCGTAGAGGAAAGATTTTCAAAGGAAGGTTTAATATCAGAAATTAACGCTTAAAAAGTTATTTTTCTATATTTAGCTGAGATCTATACTTTGTCTTCAAAGCGTCCACCGCAGAAAATCCGATTTAACAAAGGTAGGATGTTGAAAATGGTAATAGTATACAAAGTGCTTCTGTTTTCAGTACAGATAATTCCTCATCCACCTCTACCCAAAATTCAAAGAGCGTTTTATTACACAATTGCCTTTTAATTTTTCACTGGATGTGGAATCTATGAAGATTTTTTCTTCGGAAGTTGAGAGCCCTTCTGGAGTATCTTGATATAGATCCCTAATCCACTCGTAACTTGTTACCAAGCTGTCCTCACCCAGAAAATACTTTTTAAAATTCTTTGCCAACATAGCTAAATGATTTTACATGTTTTAAAAACAACTTTCACATGTCGTTCTACAGATTTGTAAGTTTTAACCCATATCGAGCTGTGGTTTTTTATTCCCTTCATTTACTTCAGTAGTGGTAAATCCAAAATTTAAGTATTTTTGAGAATATCGCCTTGATTAAATTTTCGGAACCATGCTCGTTCGTCTGTGTATTCGTTGATTCTTTACTATCATCGAATGTTTGCTTACGACTTAAAAATGTATGTATGATATTGTTTTAATATACTGCCGTAAATACTTAATTACCGTGAATTACAATTAAATTGTAAATTAAAAAAAAATGTACATTCAAGCTAGATTCGGTAGCAATAGGAGTATCGAGTCGACCAAAACTGAATGGAATTGTACGAGGAAAAGCATTTTGACATGTTTTGCGCAGACGTCCGATAGTTTTCAGACTCACGCAAACATACCCTATAATGCCAGATGTAATGGATATGATAGAGAGCAACATTGGCTAGACTATTTTTCTAATGACATTTGTACTTTGAGAAATGGACGCTGAAGGAAATAAATCTTTAATTAAATATATCGTTTTGCGATCTGTTCCAATTTAAAAAATAAAGAAAGAAAAATAACAATAATAAGTAAGTAATATATATTTTAAGTAATTTTCTTAAAATATATATTACTTAAAATTTACATATACACAAAATTTAATATACTCATCGTATTAATTTGTACGGTTTATAATTAAGATCGTATTGTAACTTTAGGGTCTCTCTCTCAAAGGGAATTTAATTACAGTCAATACATTATTGTTGTACAGGGGGGGCGCGACAAAAATTATGATTGAAAATAGGGTCGCCAGTATTGAAAGTTTGAGAAACACTGTTCCACTTGTATAAGTGAATATAAACAAATGAGTTGTATAATAGGTATCTTAGTATTTATATGCACCCCCCCATGACGGTGTGAAAACGAAATCAACTCATTGCTTGCCTCATATGTTTTCCATAGTACATCGTAAAAGTTATTTATGAAGTTCAGTAAGTCTAAATTTTGGAATATTCATTGTTTCCTAGTTACTTTGAAATAGCCGGATTTGAATCAGCTAATGTAACACAACGACAATTATTACACAGATGTCACCTTTTTTTTATATGAATTAAATAAGTTAAACCTCTGAAAGGGTTGTTTTGAGATGGCCATTTGAAACTTCATTACGATAATTTATTCTTAAAGCGATAGACTAATTTTTTACATTTAGTTTTAGAAATTTGCATACATCAAAACAGAAAGTGTATTATTATGCAAACAACTCACAAAATGGTGATCACATCAATTTCGATTCGTCGTGATCCTTAAGAGTCCTCTGGGTTTAAGTGAATATTTAGTTTAAATTTATCTGAAATTGAAGCTGAGAAATATATTTTAAAATTCTTTTTTCAAAATTCAGTTTTATATTGACAACATAGTATAGAATATCTTACAGGTTATTAAAAATCGAATTAACAGACAAATACCAGATAACTTTGAGTATGAAAATAACCCAGTTTCAACCAAATGTAAAATTTAACTAACGTAAGATTCAAGAAACCAATCATATTACTTTTATCTTCCATCACTTAAAAGAAAAGAAAGTCTTCAGTATGCCATTTGCTTTCTTCGTAAAGTGTTGTCAAGGATATAGACGTGTAATCCATATTTTAACGTTAAATGAAATTTCGCCATTGATTTTCATAAAGCTCGATGGAAAAGACAACAGGACAATATCTGTGTAAATCTTGTCAACTTCAGTTCAAGGATTTTAAAGAGTATGTAGATCATAAATATAAAAAACACGGTGGACAAGACCTTCAACCAGAAATCAACAAAGACGATGATGCTTCGTTGCCAAAGGAACTTGAGAATAGTGAATTAACTGATTCACCCTCAGATAATTTCAACCAACCTTTGGATTTGAGTGTTTCAAGAGAAACTCAATTTCATCACGACGTAATACGTGAAGGCACCACCACACCACTTTGGTCCAGAAACGTCACAGGATACAGCCAGGATGTTTGTAGTAGATATCATTCAAATCCGGATGACAGCAGAAATGATTACTTTTTATCATTGAAGTACAGTCAAAATGAAATGGTTAGCTTCGGCATGGATCTTCAACTCGGTACAAATCAGCCATCAATATCGTTCGAATACAACCCATTGGAAATTCATTCGCGCAGAATAAGTGGAATATTCCATCCAAATCAATCATCTATACCTGAGCAAATGCAATTGCTCAGGCAAAGCAATAATGAGTACCTTAATGCCACTGAATCATCTACCTCATCAGGAATAAGACACATATGTCAAAGGTCTCCGCAAGTGAGTAGAAATCCTTCTTCAGTGTCATTAGTATACATCCCAATACAGTCCAGTGCTTTTGAAATGACTCAAAATTTCAATACAAATCAACGAATACTGTCATCTGAGTGGGAAAAATGTGTAATTAGTACGCTTGAAACAAATCCACAATCCAGTGTAGATCATCGAGTTGCCACAGAAGTACGTGATATAGATTCACTGGTGGAGAGTGCCTTATCCCCTGAGGACAGAGGAGTTCATGAAATGAATATAAATTTTGAAAAATACTCTAAAAATATTAGAAAGAATTTAGAGATTCCGTTGGTAGATCTATTAGACACAGAGAGCCGAAACACCCAAGAAAGGAATGTTTTGACGAAAGGAATAACAGCGTTTCTTCCATAAACCAAAATGAAAATGTTGCACAAAATAAAACATCGGCATCTTATTCGCCTTTTGAGAAGATTTCCGATGCTCTGTCAGAGGAAATATCAATGCAAGGGGAAAGATCCAGAAATGTATTACACAACAAAAGAGACGAGATTCGATATCAATATAATACTAAAAATGCACGTGTTTATGAATCGAGTGAAATGAATTTAGAAGAAAATTCGAATCAAACCAGAGATCCTCGCGCGGATATCAAAATTAAACCCAGAACTTGTGAAAAATGTGAAAACCTATTTAATGAAGAATCGAATCCAGTGGAGAGTTCTGCAAATCAAAATAGAAATAAAACATTTGTTTCTGAATTTTGTAATGAGAAATTTAGAAGCAAAAATTATCTAATGAAACATAAAAAAAAGGCATACAGCAGAGAAGAAATCGATTCTTAATTTGATTGAAAGTAGAGCTATACCACAACGAGGTCAAAATGATCACAATGTTGTTCATACAAGAGAAAGACCAGATGAATTAGATCAGCTTAAAATTGACATCAAACAAGCATCTACATCATCGGGAATAAGACATATAAGTGAAAGGTTTCCACAAATAAATACAGATACTTATGCTGTATCACTTGGCAACAGAGGATTAGAATCAAGTATTGAAAGGAATCAACATTGGAATACGATTCAACTATCCATGTCATCTGAGAACAAGCCGGAATTTAACACGCAAAGAATTGATCCCCAATCCAGTGCATATCAACGAGCTGTTACAGACAATAATGATAACTCGTTGCTTAAGAGACTTGTATCCTCACCACATGTGAGAATTAACAACATGAACCAAAACCTTAAAAATATTCTAAAGAGAATTGCATAAATTTAGATTCCGTTGGTAGATCGACAACAACTTTTGGAGATAGAAAACACATAAACATGGAGTATATTGATCTATGCGGTGCATGCATCCCAACCATACCCCAAAACAAGATTGAAGCACAGAACATAATTTCTGCATCTAATTCGTCACTTAAGCATCATTTCAATGTTCAGTCAGAAGAATCATCAAAGAAACATGAAAGTTGTAGATGGCCCTTAAATAATGAAAATAATCAAGTCCAAGCCCATAATAAAGATAAATATGCAAATGAATTTGGATCGGGTGAAAAAAAATTAGGGGACGCTACAAATTCCTCGTATCAACAAGGATCTGGTAAGAAAAAATTCACCAGCTATCGTGAAAATTTCAAGTGTAGTTCAAATCAACAATCGAATTTTGTAAAGAATGATGTAGATTGTAATGGGAAAAAAAAAAAGCATGTGTGTGATATTTGTTTAAAGGTATTTATTTATAAAGGTAATCTGACAAAACATAAACCTATTCATACAGGACTGAAGCCATTTAAGTGTGATATTTGTTCAAAGGTATTTAATCGTAATTGTAATCTGACACAACATAAACTTATTCATAAAGGACTCAAGCCATTTAAGTGTGATCTTTGTTCAAACGTATTTAGTCAGAAAAGTCACCTGAAAATTCACAAAGCTGTTCATTCAGAACTGAGGCCATTTAAGTGCGATAAGTGTAAAAAGGATTTTAAGCGAAGATCTGACCTAACAGTACACATTCGTATTCATACACAAGAAACAACGTTTAAGTGTGATAACTGTGGAAAGAAATTTAAAAGTAAAAATGGTCTAAAAAATCATAAATGTGCATATACTAGAAATTAGCTTTCTGTAAGTGTGATATGAGAAAGGAACCTGTTCGAGAAAGTTTGTTTAAATAGACATCATTCATTCAAAAGAAAAATCAATTTTAGGTTAAAGATATTCAAAACGTTTGTTCCGTGAATTATCGACTGAATTATTACAAAAATTCCACATGTGTATAAACTGTGCTAAAATAGTATTATTCAAATACTTTGGAGTTTTTAATTTGACAAATAGCTTTTAATCTGATGACGGTTGAAAGATATTAAGTTGTAATTTTTTTTCTGAATAATTGTACTGTTAATGAAAATGCGTGATTGTGAAGAATGCAGAAAGAAATTGTTTCTGTTTTCTGAAAAACAGACGATCGAAGAAAACATTTGTCCAGCGAATTTAATGAAATAACTGCAGAGAATCTGAAAACCTGAATTTAATACATGCGTGTGTGAGAAAAATTGTTCATAAATTTAAAACTGTGCATTTTATAGTTTTCAAAATCAACTAAATAACTACATATTACTTTTTGTAAAACGTTGGTATATTATAAAATAAAGAAACTGTTTTTATTATACAGTGTTTTTTCACCATTTTAATTGAGTCCAATAATGTCATCAATTTAATTTTCAAGATTCAAAAATACATGCTTAATTTAAGTATTATTAAATGGCATAATCATCGAAATTTTTCCTTCGAATTATTAGTTTATCAGCAACACAAAATTAAATTTAAAAAAATTTAAAAATTCTTAATGGCTTTATATATATATATATATATATATATATATATATATATATATATATATATATATATATATATATATATATTATATATATATATATATACATTCTCACCATATCTTTGGTGAGTTTTTAATGATTTACTCTATTAACATTTATGAATATACTGTGTTTTTAATGTGAACATTCGGTTTTTAGAAAATTTTTAGTTTGAACTTTCGGATTTTTTTGTTTGAAATTTAGGGTTTTTTAGCTTGAACTATCAGATCTTTCAGCTTGAACTTTCAAATTTTTTAGCTTGAACTTTCGGATTTTTTAGTTTGAACTTTCAGATTTTTTAGTTTGAACTTTTTGTTTTTATATATTTTTTAATTTGAACTTTCGGATCTCAAATATTTTTTGATTTGAACTTTCGGATCTCTCAAATATTTATTTTTTTTACCTATACAACTATTTTAAAGATGGGTGCATCATCTTGGGCGTTGGATGGTTCACTTATATTATGCACTAAATTGTTTTTAAATTTTAATAATGTAATATCTTTCAGAATGCGATGGCGAATAGTTTTATTTTTCAAGTATAATGGTTTAATTTTAACTTTTTAACTTAAAGTATAATGGTTTAAATTTAACTTTTTAATTTAAAGTATAATGTTTTAAATTTAACTTTTTAATTTTTAATTTTAAAAAAATTGAAATTTGGATATGTTCCATTTAACTTACCAAGTTGCAATAAGGGGAAGGTTAGCGCCATGAAACTAGTTTAACCCCACTTATCGGTCCTAAGTCCGAGATTGCACTTGGATATTTTATAAATTTTTTTTTTTTTTTTTATAATTTTTTAATTTTGTTTGAAAACGATGGAATATTATCTTTTATATTCGTCATTGATATTCTGAAGTGTTTTGGTATTATAGGATTCATATATTTAAATTTTTCAATTGAGGCTTGTGATTGTATATATATATAAAGAGTGTTTTTTTCCAGGTATAGAAGTTTAAGTTGGTATTACTTTCCAAGATGGTGACTGATTTAAAAGCTGTCTAGTGATTTATTCTCAGTTTGGTTTGGCAATTAATCAAAACGATCATTAAGCAAAGCGTAGATTCGTCGAATGGGCCCAACACGAGATTGTCGTTGTTCCCGATTTTCATAAGCAAATTTTGTTTAGCGATGAAGCGCACTTCTGGTTGAATGCCTACGTCAACAAACAAAACTGCCGCATTTGGAGTGAAGCTAATCCACAAGTGTATGTCGAAACACCGTTACATCCAGAAAAACTGAATGTTTGGTGCGCTTTATGGGCTGGTGGAATCATTGGTCCGTACTTCTTCAAAAACGATGAAGGCCACAACGTTACAGTCAATGGTGATCGGTATAGAGCCATGATTACTAACTTTTTCATTCCTGAATTAAACAATTATGATGTCCAAGAGCTGTGTTTCCAACAAGACGGCGCAACATGTCACACAGCTCGTGCCACAATCGATTTATTGAAAGACACGTTTGGTGACCGCCTAATTTCACGTCTTGGACCTGTGAATTGGCCTCCAAGATCTTGTGATTTAACACCGCTAGACTATTTTCTGTTTGGCTATGTAAAGTCATTGGTCTATGCGGATACGCCACAAACGCTTGACCATTTGGAAGACAACATTCGCCGTGTTATTGACGATATACGGCCACAAATGTTGGAAAAAGTCATCGAAAATTGGACGTCCAGATTGGACTACATCCGAGCCAGTCGTGGCAGTCCTATGCCAGAAATCATATTTAAAATGTAATGCCACAATATTATCTTTCGAATAAAAAAATTCATTCCAATCGAATTATATATCGTTGTTTTATTGCAATTTAAAGTTCTATACCTCTAAAAAACACCATTTATAAATCTCATGTTAAAATGCAGTTTCCCAATTGTCAATAAGTAAAATATGTAGAAATATTGAAGGTACTAAGTAAATTAATCGGAATTAATATTTTTATTTTAATATTTGCACAAATGTTGATGTGCCGTACCATAATGATTAAATGAAAAGTGTCTTGAGAGGACTTAATCCGTGCCTTCTGTTAATCCGATATATTAAATTAAGGCAGTTCTTTATTTTTTAATGCTTGTGACCCAATTTGCAATAATAAAGTACTTCGACGCGCTAAGATACAATATACTACCTCCTTTATAAATAGTACAAATTATCAAGATAAATATTTAATTTTGTATATGTTACTTTTAAGTAATAGGTACATTTTAAGCTAGATTTAAAGAAAAGGATAAATTTGATATTACTTTTCCATTCCCTATTTGTAAGTATATTATATAAGTGAAAAAGCGCATTTTTTTGTGATGTAAGAATGCATTTTGTTTTGCTTTCTTGCAGTAAATTATTTTTTTTAAAAAAGTAATCTTTTATTTTCAGCTTTCGATATGCTCGGGCTCCAGACGTGGGGTTGTTTCATCCGTGTACGTAGGTGCCCTCCCCCCGCCTAGTTTGCGTATCACTGCTCTAAGAATCGAGAGTGATTTTTGACATTTAACCCTGTTTAACTTTGGCGACACAAATATGAGTTTCTTATCGATTTACTTTAATTTGAATTAAAGAAATTAAGGAATTTATTGTTTTGTTTTGGGATAATAATCTTTCTTTTTTTTCGTGAAGTTCTTCTGACACTTCTAGAATCTTCATAAGCTGTCTACAGAAACGACTAGAAAATTTAATAAATTAAAAATTTAAGTGTAAAGTACAATTTACTTTTTTGTATTAAAAAAATATCTTCCTAGATTTAAAATTGCATAATGTGAGCCCTATTTAAAGACAAAGGATACAATGAATTACTTTATATTTTTTCAAATTTGACAAATTGTAGATGAGAAGTCACTATGATAAACTGACTGGCCTGATTGTGGTTATAAAAAAGGTCGTATTTAGATACAAAGGACTAGAAGTCCAATATAACTTCTAGGCTAGGATTGTATACTGCAAATTGTGATGCTTCTGTTAATTACTCATTGGTTATATAATGAGAAATTTTAATTTTATTTTTGAACTATATGATAGAAATATTTCCTCTGTGTGTGTGTTTGGCTCTCATTATTTTACTGTTTAAAATCAATTTTCAACATTTAATTACTATTAATAGAATTAAATATGGCTTTTTCCTAACTTCTGAAAAAGTACTTAAATAACTGATACTTATAATAATATTGAAAGTAATTAAGGAACGAATTTGCGTTTCCCTATGCAACATTGGAAATCTATGGAACATGTTTTGAAATATTTTTGTTCCTTTTTTAACGCCTTTTAGAATATTAGTATTCCATCAATAGCTATAATTTTTAGACTTCAACGGTGATGTTTCGGAGTTTTTTATTTAAATCTGGAATTTCAATACGTTCGGTCTACTCACATGCACTGAATTAATATATGGCAGAGTATGCCACGAATGATATACTATCTTAATCTACGTTACACGATTGAATATTATTTGAAATCAAGGACACCTTAAGATAGAAAAAGTAGCAGATTGGAATATATAAGACAATTTGACTGTCTCTTGCGGAAGTTAAAACTTTCCTTCTTATTCTTCAGAGTAGTTTTTTTTAAGATGAGGACGTTTATATGAACTTGTGCCATTTTTGAATGTATCTTAGAAATTTAAATTATATTTTCAAGCAAGCTATTTTTCAAAGGACTTCGAGTGTTCGAATACGCTGTATTGTAAAAAATGTACAAATAAATGGTTAACTTCCTTTTCTGTATTTAAAAGGAATACGATTGAATAAAAGATTATATAAATGATTCTACAAATTTCAAGCAACATAAAATGTGCGTTTCCGATGATCCTCGTATTTTTCAACCTATGGCGTCGACACTTAAGCATGTAGTTTACTTTTCAATTTTCATGGCATTTTTTTCTAGATGACGTGTCAGGGATTCTAGTTTAGCCTTGATTGCTGTATATTAAATCGGTGTGTGGTGTGGAATTTCAGTGGGTGGGAGTCATTTTAGGCATCGTCCTCGTCTCTTGATCATCGTTCAAAATTACGAGTAGTGATTTAAGTGTAACGTTACTAAACATTCACCTACTTTAGAAACGTTAATTTGCGTGAATCTCACAACCATGCGTTTATATTGTATCTTTAGAATTCGAAACCATATTTTTACTTTTGATTCATTACAGAGCCACCCGTTAGGTCGAATTAGAATTTATTTAAAGTACATTGTGATTTTTTTCTTTGTGGGAATCGAGTCTTTTTGGTAGTGACATTACTAATCAAATTGTTGAAGCTTTGGTAATTTTGCAAAAATCGAATCGAATGTTTGATTGAAGCTTAATTCATCTTCCCAAGTTCAATCCTTATCGAACAAAAGTTTCTGGTTGAAATCATTCAATCGCAATTTTTCCACCAACTATTTTCAAAGCATCAATTGCAATCAAATATGAATAAAATTTTCCCCTAAGTATAAGAGTATTGCGAGACACACTGTCATTTAAATGATGCATATGATTTTACGTTACGTTTCTCTTACTTTCGGCTTTGCTGCTCCCCTACAACACTTGGGAAAAGCATTTAACAGGGTTTTTTTTTTACATATTTATTTATCCAACCACCGTGCTTGTCTTCTTGACCATTTGACGCCAAGCCTCCCAGTACCGACTGAAGATGTCGTCTGTCGGGAATTCACTGAATCCACTTCATTGGATCATTTGGTCGCAATCCCTCCTGGCATGACCACAGTGTGGTCAGGTTTCGTTATCAGTCAGGCCAAGTTAGAGAGGTATACACCCAAAAAGGTTGTCCGGCAGTTAGGTGAAAGCGGGCAATAGCCTCGGCTCGCTCCAGGTGCCTCAAGATTAGACCCACAATTGCCAAAGTTTTCCAAGAATTTTGGAATTTTGGGTCATGATTGTATATTTGTCAATGAATGTGGAAATAGTGCTCTTTGCTCCTATGAGAGTCAAGGGGACATCTGGTTGGGATGACTCGCCTCCCTGCTTGGCGTTTTGGCCAGCTCTCTCCTTGCCAGGAATTCCAACATGACTTGGGCCCCACTGTAAGGCTACAGTCCAGCCATATGAGATTAGCTCTGCAATTTTAGTTTGGCATTGAATTGTGTTAAGGCAGTTGCAGAGGTTAGGCCAGCAGCTAGTAATTGCGGTGTAGTTTTGCGGCCAACAAAGATCTCACAATCGTATTTGGTGTCGTTCTTACACAGGGGCCAATAAGCCATCAAACTGCCGAAAGAACCATCCCGCGTAGGCTCCATTTAATAAAGCATGTGATGCAAGTACAATTTTTCAGTACATATTGTATCGAAAACAAACATATAGCACTGGACTTAAACTTCCTAGAATATCACTGTCTCTAATTTAATATTGAAAGGAATCTGGAATGGTATCCTATGAAATATATTTAATATTAGTTATATTTTGACACACTGAAAGCTTTGAATAAAGGCCTAGTGGTCTTGTTTGTGGAATATTTGCCGACAGTTTCGAAACGCGGATTTGAGTCCGATAAGCTTCATTCTGTAAAACCTGAAATTTCACGAGTTTTTGTGGTGAGGAATTTCCAAGAATAGTGTTTAATCTCAGGTGCCATCCTGCTCTATTGAATGTGAAATAAAATTGCGAAACCTGTCATGAATAGTCCTAGTGTAGTATAAAAGTGTGAAAGTTGCCATTTTTGCTCTGGAAAAGTAAGTATTGTCAAAAGGTAAGTGCCATATTTTTGTTTTGTTTGTATGTTAATGAATAGCATAGGAAACGATTTGACCATTTATTTTAAGTAATCAGTGTGTATAATTTATTTTACCGTTGAAGATCTTGAATTAATTAATTAGCTGTAACAGATTAAATTTCTCAAAGTTGAGTATCTTGTTTATGTATGTCCTTTAATTTTCAATGTAGTGATTAAAAGTATATATATATATATATACATTACATTAAAAAAAACTTGAGTAATTTATATCGCAGTAGATTAAGAGTTAAGCAAAGTACATGTAGTGAGTTTTTTTTCGAATTCTTTGTTTTAAAAATTGTCTATTAGAATCAAGTCATTTTCTTTATACATAAGTTATTTAACACTTTCACAGTAGCGTAAATATTATTTAAAGATGCTTCATGATTAGAGAGAAATTTAAAATTAATTAAATTTCTTTAAACAAGATAAATTATATTCATAGCATTCCGAGAGGGATCGTCCACCGCCAAATACTCCTAGTAGTATCTGACGTTAAATATTCACTAACTCCCTCACTCTGTGAGGAATTTAAAATCAAGATAATAATTATGTTTGAAATATTAGAACAAAAATGATTGAACTACAAATAAGAGAGCAATAAATTTTAAAAAAATGTGTATCTTCTAAGTTCTTTTCACTGTGAATAAACTTAAAACAAATAATCAATTTCTCAGATTACACTGGGCAACAAAAAAGAAACATTTCTTTTTTGTCTCAGAAAAAGAAATAATGTGATTCTGATAGAATTTCTTCCCCTGAATTCAAATATTATATGATATCGATTTTTCTTCATCACGCAAGGTTTTCGAGAGACATGCATTTATAATTTGAAAAATTTAACATTTTCTACATTCTTAAGTACGCAGTATTCGAACATTCGGACTGACCTATAAATTAAGTAATCACTATTTCCTTTTATATTTCGCCTGTGAAGTATCCCTCTTGATGGTCTAACAATAATCGGCCAGCGTGTTAGCATTCCATTTGCCTTGATATCCCTTTTCTAGCGCTGATATCTCCGGATGAAAGCGTCCCCCGTGCTTATCACTCACTGCACCAAGATTTTCCGGGAAGAAATCTAAGTGCGAGTGCAGGAAGTGTATTTTGAAGGACATATTGCAGCCCAAATTTTTATAAGAAGTTATAAGATCATGAACATTATCACGGTATTTTTCCGTCTTTAGATTTCCCAAAGAACTCTGAGTTACAATTTTAAATACTTGCCAAGCTGCTTTCTCCAGTGGATTGAATAGTTCCTCAAACTTCTAATCATGCAATAGTGATTGTATTTGTGAACCCACAAATATCCTTTCTTTAATTTTTGCTTCACTATTTTCAGGAAACTTCTGTTTTAAGTACATGAAACCATGAGTATTGCCCACGGCTTTCACGATATTCTTCATTAATCCTAGTTTGATACATAACGAAGGAAGAACCACATTTTTAGGATTACACAATGCGTCATGTTTCACATTTTTCTGTCCAGGAATGAATGATTCACGCTTAGGCTATTTTTTTCTGATGTTATGATTTTTTCTGTCTCTACTATCCCAAAGACACAAAAAACAACAGTACTTTATGTAACCAAGCTGCAGACCAAAAATAAGTGCAATTACCTTCAAATCACCACAAATATTCCATTCATACACTGCATATTAAATCTTTGCCAGCATAAATTGAAAGTTTTCATATATTTTTTATACTAGCAGAATGAGCCGCAGGTATTGATGGGAATTTATTTCCATTATGCAGAAGCACTGCTTTTAAACTTGCGTTGGAGTAATCAATGAACAAGCGCTATTCTTTAGGGTTATGTTCAATACCCAATGTCTCCATAAGAGAAGAAATGTCATTGCAAAACACTAAGCCATTTTCTTCAGAAAAATATTCTTTACATTGATAATGACGACTACGATAAGTCATATATTTGTATTCTTTTGAAGAAGATTTCTTCATTTTACCCGGGAACAAAGCCTTTCAGACTGTTTTTTGGATAAATTTAAATATCGTATGAGATCGTTAACATCTTCTTCAGTCAATAAATGAGGCTCAGATGAACAGCTTGGTTCAAAAGTTGTATCACCAGAAGCTGTTTGTTCTTTCTTACTTTTATCCGAATCTGAGTCCGATATGGTCAATTCTACTCATTGTGGAACTGGTATTATTGTAGATTGCAAGTCAGAGTACACCACTGTATGTTTTGATTTTGACGTAATCCCTTTAATGTTTGTTAAGCAGAAATAACACTCAGAGGAGTGATCTTTGGGTTCCCTCCAAATCATAGGGATATTAAATGGGATGTGGCATGGTGTGCCATTTTTCCATGCAGTCAGGAGCCTTCTGCACGATAAACAACAGATATGTGGGCCCAGGTCCTTGTTTGGTCACCCACTTTACACCCAAAATAAAAATCATAACACTTTTTTTACTAAAAAAGTAAGGTTTTGCCTTTGGAACTTGAGCGTCACTTCATTACATATATATGAAAAGTTATTATGATGATTTAAACAAGCTCTATGGATTTTGTAATAAACGACACATTAAAAGAAGTAAATTTGTAAATACGTAACATACAACAATCCAGACACAAATCACTCACAATGACGTGTTTACTGGTTCACTATCTCAAAACTGACACCGTTCTAATAAATACATGCTAGTCTAGGACATGTATGTGCCTGTCAGTTGTGTCTGGTGCCAAAGTGTCTGTACACGTCTGAACTTTCACAACAGTATAAATGATACCATTTGAGTTAGCTCATGTGGTTCCATCACATTTACAATACGCTAAAAGTTTTTATTTTAAAATGGACAAATGGTCGTTTATTAAAAAATATTTAAATATATTGATTGAAATTAAAATAAAAAAATGTGGGTGATTGAGAAATTCCGAATACATACTTGAAAACAGATAAAAAACACTGCATTAAGTACAACTATTGGTACTCATGAGACAAAAACCATGTTGCCCAGTGTTGTCATTACTAGTAGAAGAAAAATTTTGCTTTTATTGAACACATCTTATATACTGTTTCTGCGCACTGGTGGAATATAAAAATTATCTGGACCTTCAGTATATTTGGCTAGTAACCAATAAAAGCGGAGGAACGTTCCATAATTCTTGAGGCCTCCTAGGTTGTATAGTTGTTAAAGAAGCTAAATGCCGTGTCATAGTGTCTCAGATAAACTCTTTGAAAAGACATACCGCTACTTACGTATTAGAGTAACCTATTGGCGGTATTATATGAAACGAAACAAATCCTTACTAATTCAGTGAATGGATTAGTAAGGTTATGAATAGTTAGTCCTTTTGCGAGATTGGCTATTCGGTGGTGGTTGATCCCCATACCCCTAGGTTTTTTTCCTCAGTACTGAAGTAGAATGGAGCAAACCGTACTATTACTTGCATGATGCTCAAAGTTACGACGAATGGGAGACTTAATCTAGCATCTTGCCATATTGAATTTTGTAGGCCTATATAAGACATTGTCCATCAAGTGGTCTTAGAATCAACAACACACAACACAGTTCTAAATAATTTCTAAATTGCTTCTGAAATGTATTTTGAAAAACACAAGTATCGTTAAAGGAAAAATTGAAGAAAAATAAACCGTGGACACATTTGTATGTAATTATGCGATGTGTTTTAATTTTACTGACCCCGAAAAACTTCGCCCTGATACATAAATTAAAAGTGTTGCCTTACTGTCGTATGGTTTAAATTAAATTTATGATCGCAGCTCCGTTTGTATACTTCCCACAGTTGTGGCTCTCCTCGCGAATGCATAGGATCGATGATTACATTATCTTTACAACACTTCGTAGACCAGGTATTAGCAACGTAAGGCACGCGGTACAATTCTCAGTGGTACTCTGCAGTCCTCTACATATTTGTCAATTTTTGACTAGATGGAAGCTGATAAATTTGTAATGGACCTTATTTGACAAAAACCTTCAGAGTTATGGACATTTACAGAATTACGAAAATAGCTGAAAGTTAACTCTTAAGATAAACTTACAGCTATTATGTAAATTATTCAAACTGCATTTCAATTTCTCTCTGTGCATTCCAATTTTAGTTCTAGATATTTAATTAAAAAATCTTTCCTCATATGTAAACTATGTTTCAGACCACATAGAAACACTGTGTTGTGTGTATGTTTATTATTTAAATGCTCAAGATTCACCGTCAAATTGAGTCAGAAATTTTCCCCTTGATTTTGTGATATGACAGTAAAGCAGTGAAAAAACTAGGTGCACATTTAGTTTTTTATTTATATTTTTATTTAACTCTAATGTAGTGAAAAACTTATGTTGTATGTTATTGATTTCTTATTTTAATAAATATATTTAAAAATGTATATTATGTGTACAATTTTAATTTCTCTTATTTTACTTCAAGAAATAGTTGCATTTTATGCTGTTTATTTTTATGTTAATAAAAACCTTTGAGTGATGCAAATTTTATGTATATTAAAACTCTAAATATTTGTATATTTGACCTCTGTTTCAATTACAAAAAGCACGAAAGGCAATAGAAATGTAAGGTTTGCGTCTACTTACTTTTGTAACAGAGGAATTAATTTACAATACGTTTCAGAATTAGTTACACATTTTGTAAAGAGACGCCACCTCTGAGTAGAGAAAACTATTTTAAAAAAAATGTTCTACGATCTTTCATCGGACACAGTGGTCTTGAAACTTTGTTGACTCACGGAAATCTTAAAAGTAAAAAATATTTCTAAAGAGCCTTACCTAAAAAAAAACTATGGAAACTTTCCATGACGCCTTTAACATTAAAGGGATTTAACATGTATAGCTAAGTAAACACAATTTGAGGGAAATTCTGAATATTTAGAAAAAGTTCATTAATTTTAAAATATTAATCTTTTATAATTAATAATGTCAAAAAGGCATTTAAGTTAAAAAATTTGCAAAAATTCAATATTACGTTTTCAGGGGTCTAACATAAACCAAAAACATGGTAAGGAATCAATACGGCAAAAATATTTGGGAGCCTCTAACCTTGAGTTTTAAAAAGTAATATAAGCATATTCCATTCTCTTATAAGTAATTTTTTTTAAATGCAATAATTTTGGAAGAGGTATCATTTATGAAATAAAACTTCCTTCACAAAAACATCAATTAAATTTAAATAAGGTCTACAAAAATATTTCCCTAGTCACGTGTTTTGCAGTTAACTCTTTTTTTGCGTAGATGGCGGTTCGTATATTTTATGCTATCGGTCCGATAGAACAGAACTGGTCTTCAAGAGTGATGGAATTTTCGGTAGAAGAGAAACAGAAAACAGATTAAACAACAGTAAAATTGGTACAAAGGTCTTTCCACCTTCTACAGCACTCAGACGCAACTCTCAGTGTCTAAAAATACCGGCACGTGAAGGTAAAGATTATTCGCAAGCAACTACTCGGTTATGGGCAAACAGAAATGAACAGCTGTTGATGTAGACTAACTCAACATCAGGAAGAGACTGCTGTTTATAACCTGCGTGATAACTTTCTAGTAGTTTCTCGAAATATCTACTTACGTCATAAGTCATGACGTCATAGATTTCTTCCGAAGCATCCATATGGATAATAAATGTATTTGGCTAAATGGTGCTAAGATTTCTGAAAATTCCCATTGAAACATCCTTATAATAAAATTGCATTGCCTGCCAATAGTAAGCTTTAATCATAGAAAACTAAATAGAAAAAAATAGTAGTATAAAGATAGTAGGCATCCAAAACACTGTCCTCTACAAAAAATAAAAATATATTTAAGATGCTGGAAGTTATTCAAACACCAAAACTGATCACAAAACCACTTCAGATGACATAATTGTAAAAAAAATAACGGTTTAAATTAAATGATATATATATATATATATATATATATATATATATATATATATATATATATATATATATATATATATATATATATATATATATACCGGGTGGGAAAAAAGTCCGTAAAAATTTTAAAAATTCATAAAATCCGGAGAAATGAACGAAAAAAATACTGTTTGCAGGATCAGCATTAGTATGTCACGGGAATTTTTTTAAGCTAGAAAAAAATAGTTCGGAAATCATCCGGTAGGTGGCGCTAATGTACGCAAATCAAAGAAACAATGCGTAAATAATGAACAGAAAACTTTCACAACTTTGTTACACCAGAATATGTTCCACATGACCACCACCACAGGGGAGAAGACATTCCAGACGAGTGACAAATCCAGCAACGGCAGAGTGCAACATGTCCGGATGTATGGAGGATACTTCTCTGCGGATCGCATCTTTCATTTCCGGCAGACTTGATGGACTGGATACATACACGCAAGATTTCAAACATCCCCACATCCAGAAGTCTGCCGGTGTTAAATCTGGAGACCGAGGAGGTAATGGGTACCTGCAGCGCCTGCTAACGATTATGTCTTCCCGGAACGTCTGTATCAGGAATGTCTTAACTGGGTAAGCAGTGTGACTGGTTGCTCCATCCTGCATTAACGTGACATTCGAAATCTGGCCTCGTTGAATTGAACATGGCACGACAGTCTCCAGCAGAAGCGTTAGATAACGATGAGCAATTACCGTTTCCATTATCCATCCATTTACTGGGCACTGCGTTTCAAAGAAGAAGGGTCCTATGATAAATGAACCCGTGAAACCGCACCATGCTGTCACTTTTTGGGAATGCAATGGCTTCTGTGTGTACTCACGTGGATTAGAGGTCGCCTAAATGTGACAGTTATGGTTGTTAATGTCACCATAAAGTGATAAATGAGCTTCATCTCTCCACAAGATGTTAAAAACCCAGGTAGGATCATGTTCCGTTTTAGAGAAGGCCCACTTCGGAATGCTTCCCTCTGTGCGGTATCTGCTGGAAAAAGTTCATGGCATGATTGCAATTTGTATGGATACAGCTGCAGGAGTCGACGAAGAATATTGTGGAGAGATGATGGTGGTACGCCCAATCGTCTGGCAGCTTCACGAGCACTGCTGGTCCCTGAAGCTGCTTCGGACGCAATCGCTTCCATTTCGACAGCAATGCAGGGTGCCCGTGCTTCTTTCAAGCATGGTCGTCCGTCTTGTGCTCGATCCTCCAACTTTCTAGTTTCCTCAAAACATTTAACAAGATTTAAGAGACTTGCAGGTGTTAAAGGGCCTTTTCCACTCTTCACATTTTTCTGAACTCGCGGAATTTACGCAGGGCAATGGTCGCTGATTCCTCGTTCATGTAAAATAATTTCACCAACAAAGCTTTATTCGGCGCACTGAGCATCCTTGTTCACATTCACTGTTTGTAATGGTGAAAGGAATGTGGATTCATTGAGAGAAAAGTTTCTTATAACCGTCTAATTTGTATATTTCCACCACAGACGCTTGCAACAGCGCCACCTACCGGATGATTTTCGAATTTTTTTTCTAGCTTAAAAAAAATCCCATGACATACTAATGTTGATCCTGCAAACAGTTTTTTTTTTCGTTCATTTCTCCGGATTTTATGAATTTTTAAAATTTTTACGGACTTTTTGCCCACCCGGTATATATATATATATATATATATATATATATACCGGGTGGAAAAAACGAATTCATTATATATATATATATATATATATATATATATATATATATATATAATGAATTCGTTTTCCAGCAGTACATCGTAATTATTTCACATGCTCGAATAGGTGGATTAAGCAAAAAAAGAAAGAAAAAAAAGAGAAATAAATTTATCATGATTTAACTTATTAAGTGTGTAATTTAATACTGATCCTTGAATGAAAATATAATTTAATTTAAAATAAAACGAATAAATTTTCTCTACTTGATGCTTTTCATTTTTACTGCTTCGTTAAACTTAATTTTCTAAATCTGTTTCATTTGGTCGGACACCACATGCAAGTGAATGAAAAGTAATTTTGGCATTTAAGATTAAATGGCGTATTTTTAAATTAGCATTCTCGAAGGAAGAACTGAAGAGTTGTAGTTTTATTCAAATTCAATAAAAAAAACATGTATTACAATTCAAAACGAGTTCAGAATAATTAGATTCCACATTATCTAATCAACAGAACAACAAACAAGTCCCAAAGGTAATATAGTTTTAATTTCACTTTTTTACTTTTTAATCTAAATCATTCTCCTTTCCCTACATTTAAATTTGATCTTTATTTGTGAATAATTAAAACGAACGATAAACATAATCATACAAAACAACCTTCATTCGTAAATTTAAGATAAATTCTGTTGAAATAAGAGAAATGTTTTACTTAATTTCCAGCAGTAACAAAAACGTAACTACAAGATATGTAAAGCGAATGGGATTTAATTTTTTTAAAACCATTATCTTCGTAATTTACCTATTTCTGTCGAAATATCTATTATGTATTATTTTCTGTTTTCTATTTCCTTAAACACATTAACGCTACATTTTTAATTTGTAAAACGTTTACAGAATGTAAAACATTTAGTCATTTGATTATTGCCTTAGACGAGAAAATAGAAAAATTATTTTCGAATTCTGGATTAAATTTAAATAATCATAAATTAAACTGACATGCTTAAATACGTCCTTAAACCTATTTTAAACTTAGAACTTACTTATGTTACTAGAGTTCCTGCAGCTTTAAATGTATGTGCTTGTCATGTGAGTTTTTTTATTTCTGTTTCAACAATTTTGATGGAATCCTAAATAAAAATGAAATAAATATTTATATGATTAATCTCTAGTTTTCTTGGGAGTTGCCATGGGCGAGTTCTTGTTTTCTTTCTCTCACTCTTTTTGGAATTTAGTTTTCTTTTTCATATATATCTGCAGGTTTATGGCATTTTCCTCCTGTACACACACAGATATCTGTATCCATATCTCTTCTTCCACCCCAAAAAAGTAGGCTTTTCATGTGGGAATTGGTAAGGTGTGGTTTATTTTTTTAAAAATTTTAAATAAAGTGTTCTGATGTGTTTTACTATTTTTCATAGAATACTGTGCTATTTTCGAAAAAACTTTTTCAAGTGCCTAAAAGGAAAAGATTGGCCGTGAGTAGCCTAGTGGTTAGATCACGGGAGTCCAGACCGGAGTGTCTTGTTTCAATGTCCGATCCCACCAAATACCTTTCGAGTACACACAAAGTATTGGCTCGTTAAAACAGTGGGCCCGAAATTCTTGTGTGTGGTCGCAGCAGAAATCATGGGTACAGGAGACTATCTCTCTCCCCTCCTGTTCCATGGCTAAATTTTTGAGGTAGAGATAAGTGATTTCGCCATCTATCCTGTACAATTACTACCTGTCTCATGCTCTGACAACTTTCATTCCTTCCTTTCGGGAAGAATACGACATCAACAAGAGGAAAATTATTCTGAACCAAGGAGGAATTTTGCAATTGATGAATAAATCAGATTCTGAATTTATTAATCCCTCGGGCGATGACCATATGGAAGACAAAAAATATGGACCACGTATACTGGAAGGAGAATACAGTTCACATGAGAGAGATGACGAGAAACATGGAAACATTTGTAATGGAAAGACGATTTGGGATCATCCTTTGCCATGAAAGTCTCTTGGACTCATTCATTTCATTGTTTTTGCTGTAGCAATTTCTTGGTTTGAGTTGACACAAAATGCGATATCAAATAAAATCCCTTCAAAAAAATTGAAATGGATCTGAAAATTTAAGTTAGATAACTGAAGGCTTTTAGAATCATCTCCACCTACTAACAAAATTTCTTAACTGCTGATGATGATGACAGTTCTGTATTTATTCTCGAAAAAAGAATGATGTGTCATAATCCATGTGCTAGAACGCCATGACAACATGAAATGTATAGCTATTTTCGGTGTATTGATGACATTTTAAGGTATCAAAAATGCAGATTTGAAAACTGCGAAAACAGTTCTAAATTACGTAGTGAAGAATAAAATGTTTATAAACTTGTCAGAAACAAATATCATGCATAAGATATTTTCATAGTAAATAATTGATGAGTCAATAAAAGAATTAATTATACATTAATAATTTCCAAACTTATAAGAAGTTTAGTTGAATTAAGTGTGCTTTTAGTCACTTGGAGCTGAAAAGTGTATTACTCGTAAAATGTGAATGGTGACAGTTTTACAGGTAAAGCCCACCTCACGTGACCGTTAGGGTCTCATCTACGTTCCAAGGAAGGAGCGAATTTTTTTAAAATTATGTTTCCAGTGTCGTTGAGGTCAACATAGTGTTAATAACCAGAAGAATTTAATTATTTAAAGATCAAAATATTTCGGGTCTTGAGGGTTTATTGCAAACACACAGCATGACATGAATACAAATCTATAAAAGCAATTTGATTTCACATTGGTAGTTATCGGATATTAAGAACTAATTTTCAAGACCCCTTTTCCGCTTAGGTACTACAGGCATAAGCATTGGGCGTAGACGATTTGGGGGCAAAAAAAGGGCGAAAAAGGAAAAAATATTGAATTATAATTGATGTACCACATGCCGCCATAGTAAACCATAAGAGAAGTACAGGGTGTTTCATATTGAATGGTAGAAGAAGAAAACATTGTTGTGAACATTGTAATTAATATATTTACAAAATTCAAATTTACCTCAAAACTACATTTATTCAAGTGTCTACAGGTGCTCAATATGTGCCTCTCCGGTGACACGACGAATGTCTAGACGGTAATTAAGCTCCTGCCACACTCATAGTAGAATATTCCCGTTGATGGAATTCAACACTGCAGTTATCCGCTGCTTCAGTTGCTCTAAGTCCTGATGAATTGGACGCACACACATCTTGTCTTTAAAGAAACCTCAGAGAAAACATGACAGGGCTTTAGATCTGGTGATCTCTTCGGCCAATGAAGACATATCAAATCATTTGGCCCAGCACGGCCAATCCAGTGATGGAGTAGATGTTCTTTCTCACGTAAGTTTTTTTCCAATGTGGGGGAGCACTATCTTGCTGCGAAATGAAATCAGGAACAGCTTCTTCCAGGTGAGAGAGCATGTCTCTGTAAATGTCCCCATTAATAGATTGTTCAGGAAAGAAAAATGGACTCAAAACGCAACTGTTTGATAAAGCGCAGAAAACGTTCACATTGGGAGAATCACGCTGATGTGTTCTAATGTTACACAGACATTTCCCGTGCCCCAAAATCGCAAAATATGGCGATAAACTGTGCCAGAGAAGTGGAACGTGGCCTCATCGGTAAACACCAGTGTGTTCTCGAAACCATTCACATCGAACTTTTCTTGAAATTTCACACAGAAATTATTACGCAATGGTTTGTCAGTAGGTTTTAAAGCCTGGACCGATATCTGTACGGCTTGAGGGGCTGCGGTAGCCCAGTGGTTAAGGTATCCAACCATGGCAGGCATGTCATGAGTTCGATCCAAGTACCACTAAAGACCCGCCGTGTAGGGCAGCGATGCACGTTAAATCTGTCGAGAGCTGAAACGTCCTCCCGTTGGTGTGGTGTGGTAGTTAGGAGAGGGAGGTGCCAGCTCAGGTGTCGTCCACGTCACTTGACCATGGTTCAAAATTACGTGGTCCGTCGCCAAAAGCCCTCGTGTAGCTGAACAGTGCGACATTAATATTAACTCAACTCAACTGTACGGCTTGAATTGGCGACGCTTCCATCAAACGCGCCACACCGTTGTGGGAGGGACCGCCAATTCTGCAACCCGCACGTCGCGAGGGATTCCGTCGAAGCAAATCACGGATTTTTTCAATCACTTCGGGTTTAGTTTCTTTTCGCCCAGGGCTTTTGTTCTTGCATAAGCAGCCGGTATCCAGGAACTGCTTCACACACCTGCTTATGTTATGACGATGCGGTGGTTCCTTACGAAATTTCGTGCGAAAATGTCTTTGCTCAACAGTTACCGATGAGGTTTTGGCATACTCGAAAACGCAGTACACTTTCTCCTGCATGGACGACATTTTGTTTAACAGCGCCTCTAGTGGCGAGTTCGTAATTCGATAATTTTTCCCTTTTGCCAAATAAAACTTGTATAATTGTAGTTGTAGAATAAATTTGTTTCGGCTGAATTAATCCATTACGGCAGTCACACAACGCTATTCTTTTTGTACCATTCAATATGAAACACCCTGTATTTCTGCTCTTTACAGAGTAAAATCTGAAATGAGATTCATTGTGAAATAAAAGCTTAAAACTTTGATGTTGCTATGCTCTCAAAATGAATTTGCAATTAAAATTGATTACAATATCATTAAGGATTTTGCAATAATCAAAGTTCCAAGAAAACCTTTGTTGTACAAGTATTGCGACAGTGACTCAACAAAGATTAAGTATGCCTAAATTCGAAGATAGTAAAGCGATAATAGATGAAAAAAATGTAAATAACAAGTTTAAAACAGTTCATACAGTAACGCATACTCTACTGTAATAGCAAATTATTTCATTTCTTTCCATGGCAGTTTACAAAAGGGTGAGGGGGTGGTCTGTGATGCTTTAAGGAACTAATTAAGCAAGAGTGACCAAACTATGCCACTATCCTTTTATTTTGGCTACCAGTCAAAAGTTTGGGACACTGGGTGTCCATAGATGGGAAATAATCGAACGACTCTCCAAAGATCACAAACAAAGAAAGCGAAAATAGGAAGACATTTTTTTAAGGAAAAACCCTCCCGAAGGAAAACTGACAAGGTAGGAAATGAAAGAGGGATATTCTGGAAATAGGAGGGGGAGCGAAACAATTTGAAATGCCTAGGGCGTCGGATAGTTTAAAAACGGCTTTGCCCATTTCAGTGTACGTATATTTTTTTTAGAGGAAAACTACCAGAGAAAATTCCCTATCGTGGGACGACAAGTAAGAAAAAAATCTGCATAAATACTTTTATTGATTACAGACGAAAATACTTGCAGCAAACATCAGAGTTGAATACTTCACCATTCAAAACCAAAAAAGAGTTGAATTTCTGTTGTAATACATGCAAAGAATAGAGCCATGACCAGCATTTCATCTTACAGGTATGAGTTGCGCATTTTTAACAAATGCCAACATTAATATCTACCCACACGTCAATAATAATTTCCTCTGTATGACAAAATAAAAATAAATTAAAATAGATTCTTAATATTTTAACCACTCTCGGCGCCTACGCTCTTCGTGTTGAAAGTACGAAATAAGATACGGTAGCGCCATCTATTGATTCTTTCCTGGAAGAGTTGTGATTATACTCTACTAGCCAAACAAAATGCAACACCAAGAAGGACCATAGGTATTACAGCGAAATTCATTTTGCAGATAACATGATGTTCAAAGATCAAACGATTAAAATTACAGTTTCTTGTGACATTTGAATGGTAAATCAGACACAACTCACAAAATTAAATTATGAGGCTTGGTTTTTTTTTCTGTTTATGTATAGTATTTGTTTTAAGAATATAGTTGAAGATTTCTTGAAATTGTAGGAAATTTATGTTCGTAACGTTAAATTTGGACACCCATGCAGTTTCAAGTACTTAAATTAAAATTTATCAAACTGGTAGCGTAAAAATAATAAAAGAATAGTAATTATTTTCAGGGAAGAAAGATTAAAAAAATAGTTTTGAATGATAGACAAACTAGAAATGGGCTTTGTATAAAAATAAGTTCTTAAATTCATCTGATATTTTTCTTCTCTTTTAATTAACAACCAAAATTTTTAATAGGAAAAAAGCTAGTTTAACATTATTTTTTTTTAAATTTCGAAACGTCCATAACGTATTTCTTTAAAGTTCTTTTCAGAAAGATAACCCTATGTTTAAAATCCTTGGTCTTGCAACTATGGTGAAATTAACAAACAAAATGAGAGGATTAAATGTACATGGAATTTAATACTAAGTTCTTTTACAGTTTTTATGAACATAAATAGTGTTACCACGTTTAAAAGAAGGCTGCATTATAAGTTGAAATAATGCATATATTTAGATTCAATAATTCTTATCAAAGCATTTCTGAGACAATACGTATTAAAGAAATTGATACTCGAGAAATAGTTGAGACTGGATATCTAACATCATTTGCATTTAGTGAGCTGAATGAATTCTCATTCACTTACGCAACTGACAAAAATTCCCTTGATTTTACGTCTCCTTTAATATTTTTTAAATATTTTGATTAATCCAAACTGTTATATATCAAATTTGTCCCACAATTGCGGTGAATTACAGAACCGAAAAAAAGGAGGAGGGGACTCCAAGCATCAGCTCAATGATCCGTGTGACCTAAATCAGGAATAAGAGATTTGTTAATAAATCTGGAGTGCCGGACAATTCCCTCTCGCATCACATCACTTCACTTCCTCACGGGTGTCATCCATCTTTGCCTGTCCACTCCTGGTTTGTAAACAGCTCGATTCGAAGGACAGCCCCTCGAATGGCCAATCAATTAGGAGAGGGAAATTTCGTTGTGTAGAAATGATAGCGAACTAATTATACAATGTATCCTCATTTGTAGAGATTGAGGGGTTAATGGACTTTTTGTTTTTCTTTTTGATTGAGCCCTATACTTATTAGGCGAAAAAGCTATCTTTTTCTAACATTTTGGTGCGGATGGAATACAACTCAATTATTTTACTCAGCTATGTATTGAAAATGTATATACCTTTTTAATGAATTGAGATATTTATAAAATATCATCTAAAAGGAGGACATATGTATGTACGAATATACATATATATCGTATATATATATGAATTTTTTAATATTTTCTTAGTAATGCATCGTGTAATTCAAAGAGAAATATTTAAAGAGGTCTATGAAATATGATTTATGCATCAGGGGACTAAATTCATGGGTTGTCGTAATTACAAGACAACAGGTATCACTTTTTTCCAATTAATTAGTTTTAGAGTATGCTGTTGCCAATTTTTGCTTTTTACATAAACTTTTTTTAAAAAAGGTACAAATTTGGCAACAATAATAACGCATGTAAGCAAACAAAACGCAGTTGATTTAAAAGTACGATTATAACAGACGATGTTTTTCTTTTCTTTTCAAAACCCTTTTGAAGTAGCTTATTACTCAAAAATCTTTAAATTCGTGAAATTTTATAAACATTGGCACTTATAACAAAAATATGAGACTAACGTCAATTTTGAATTCATTTGAGAACACGTGACTGAATTGATCATCTGACCATCATAATGTAGCCCATTGGAAAAATAATTTAAGAACTAGGAAACATTCCTTCGTAAAACAAAAGATAAAGTAGCAAAAGTATTATTTCAATATTTAGTTGGTGAATTAAGTATAATTACGGAAACAATTAAATCGTAACAATAAAATAAGTAGAACTTGTTTTCTTTTGCAGAGGAAAACTCACGTGTATCACTCATAATTAAAATATTTATATTTAAAATATTGGTGTAAGCGTATTGAAATTCAATTTTTTTGCACAAGGTTTAAAAACAAATTTTAAAAGGAAAAAATTAAGTATGAAACTTGTTTATTCAAGCTATAAATAATGTATGTGTGTGTGGTAAAAGATCTAAAATATGATTGAAAAAACCCTCATCACATACACAATTAATTAAAAAACTAATAATATTTTTTTATAACAAAATTGATTCGTAAGAAGTTCTGATCCATACGTTTAACTTAAAAAAATAAATTTTGTGAAGAAAATGAATATTTTAAAAAAAATAAATAAATAAAATTATATAAACATTTCTTTTATTTCTTATTTATCACGAGAAAGTTTCCTCATTTTCAGAGATAATAATATTGTAGCAACATTCGTAGGAATTATAAAAAAATTTTCTTCTAAAAACAGAGATTAGTGAATATAATCTGTCTTGAAGAAATGATAGCATGTGATAAATCATATCCCCAAAGCAACACAAGAGTTATGTAACTATGATTCATCATTCAAGATTTCAATGTCTTTATTTCTTCTCAATCCTCTAAAAATAATTATGTTTACGGAATGATTTTCCTAATACGACTCTGTTAAGGTATATTAAATGTACTTAATTTCGAAGGATGTCTCTTGGTCAATAACAAAATTTAAAAAAAGTATTACTAATATTTAGTATACCTTATAGACTTTTGCTAGGCTGCGACATTTACTGGATTTATCAAGTTTTGTACATGTGAATTATCTGCACCGTTTTAAATTTCTGAAAAAAATGTATATTTATTTATGTCTAACTTCAAAATGGGCACAGACTAGGCAGCGAGCTAAGAAAGAAAATAAGACTTGTCCATATTTTATGTCGAGAGAGTTGACTTTCATATAACAGATAATAAATTATTTTAAAGACACTGTAGAACATATTGTTACGAATTGTGTGCAATGAACGTTTAAAATGGTGTAAAAATTTATATCTAGAAGTGTAATACGTTATACTGTTATTTTCTGTTGTATTTATTTTATGTTCAAATTGTAATATTCGAAAGCAACACCGTTCCTTACATTATAATGTCGATTCAATGTAAGCTTGATGAAATTTTGGCGATAGAATCAAGTTAACATCATTTTTTGTGACCATATTGGCAACCAATTTTGGTCAATTGGTGATCCTATGGATTATTCTAAGAATTACAGGAAAAATCTACAAAATCCACGATGTATGACGAAAACGCATTTTTCGAGAAAATACCATAAGGCCTATAAATAGGAAGTCACTCGCCAAAACAGATTTAGTCTCGTTGTGAGCGGATAAGAGTAGACTTGTTTTGACCGTGAAGAGTCAATCAGTGATTATTTATTGCTTCAGCTGTTGAGTAGAACGAGCGATTACTTATGAATAATTTTTAAACATACTTGTATTTTAGACACTGATAGTTGTCTCTGAACACCGTAGAAATTGGCAAGGCCTTTTGAGATTTATTAAGCTAATTTGAGAACTTTATCACGTATTTCACGGATTTGTTTTTGACAATAAATATCCTTCAATCCTGGAGAATCGTCTTACTCTATGCAATTGATTTACATAAAAACTTTGAACCCCAATCTACCTAACCATATAATATTCTTGAAAGAAGTAAAAAATGGCATTTTTTTCTTTTATGTCACTAGTAAATAATTACATCTATAAACTCACTGAAATAAAGAGAGGGATCAAATATTATCTGTGAGACCTTAAAAAAAGATTTATAGCTTTACTTCATATACATTCAGGAAACTATGCACATATTTATTTTGTACACATATTCTTCTGACAAAGTAATTTATTTTCTACTTTGGGAAATCATTCATCACCTGAAAATAAAGTTTTAATGTCATTAATCTCTATTTTCTCATCCGAGATTTATAAATATGTACTCTTCATTCATTCTGAGGAAACTCTTCTGTCTTAAAGAGACACAATATTTCTTTCTCTCATTGTTATACAGAATTTTCCTCTTCATATAATTTGTAGACTGTATGAAATAATTATGAATGAGCTGAATGAAATAATGTGTTTCGAAATATATTGCTGGATACAATTTTTGACAACTCGAAGGTTCACTTTATATCGATGAAATAGTTGTAATCGTTTGCTCGAACTGGTCTTCCTTGTTTTGTTTTCATCACAATGGTTGATTGAGACCCCACTTTTGTTCCTTTTCTAGGTCCCAGGTTGAACGCACTGGCGCTATATATATGCATCCTTATTTCATCTCTATATCTTTTCCTAGGGTACTGTAATTCATTATTACATGATACAGTTATCCGTCTTTTTTCATCCTGATGTTTTTGTCCGTTCCTCTGCTTCCTCTCTGGTCCTCCACACCCAGAGTCACGTGATCGTTTATACCAAAGAGTTCCTTTCCTTCTTATTTTAAGCTTTCTAATTGGTTCAGACCAAGAGCCAAGATCATTCTTACCTGTGTGTCTCTCACCCTGATCTACCGTAAATTTGTGAGAATCTCCCTGGATTCCATCCTGGACACCAAGATTGATTTGAGGCAAAGAACGACCAGATGACATTTTTACAATAACAAATTATATTTATTCACTTGAATCAATTATCAACCTTCTAATTACAAAGATTAATCATTATGTCTACGTCAATGTGATTGACCCTTACTATATATATATATATATATATATATATATATATATATATATATATATATATTAAGTTAAATCACGAAATATAATCTTAATCATATGTTAAACTCAATATCGAACGGGATTACCGGAATAAGAGGTTCGAGAGTTACACGTAGTTTGAATTACTAGCATTCATTAAATTACCAGTAACTTTATTATATATTTACTCTTATGAACCGATAATCTAGATTTAAGTCTCACCATCCTTTTACTATTTCACTTTCCGGGCGCATCAAACAATTATACATCACTGCCTAATGATCCGCGAGACGCTAATCGCAAAATCAACTTGAATCTTCTTAGAACACTGTCAACTTATCTCTTGGCATAATTGCCTACTTTTAACGAACAACACTCTCCTTATATACTTTAACTAATTTGCATGTCCTGGTTTCCTTTTTTAGAGATTGTTGGAAATATACGCGAATTTAAAATCCCCAAAGACGCCTAAGAATATTAGTGATAAGATGCCGTACAGATTTGTCACAAACTTATCCCTTTTTCTCAAACTCACGCTTTACTCCTGGCCAGCGGGTAAAGCCTTTTTATAATTATTAACTTGGCACGTGTGGCCTGTAGAGACATATTGATCAATACATTTTCTCATATACGGGAAATAACAAAAGTTCCTTATTTTATGTTAAGTCTTAAAGAGTTCAACATGACCTGATATGGGCTTGTCGTGAAATTCTCTCATTGTTTCATTCCTTTAAAGGTTTTGGAAAATGTATACTCGCATTTCAATAAGTGACGCTGCATATTTCGCATAAAACAACACGCCCTCGAATAACAGCAAATCGCAGGACCAATTCTCACATATTGTCGCATCAACTGAGTTACCTTCTGGGTTTTTTATATGTTTATAGATATAACCTAATTTCGGGTCATTTCTTTGCTCTTCAATTAACCCGCGATCACTAGCGCGGGGTGTTCTGTACACCCCAGCAACAAAAAAAGGCTCCCAGAATTCCAAAAAAGAATTTGCAGAACCACGAGTTTTTCTGTAGCTGCGCATTTTAGGTCATTGAACCTCCAGGCATGATGTAATCACTCTCCCTTGGATGATCGGAATGTAACGACCGACCATCAAAAGTTTATTTGGGGTACTGAGAACTCCCCGCGAGTAACTGCGTTATATTTTCATACTCGGAGCATCTAAAATAGGGTAAATCTTACTCCTTCCGTTTACATTTTTTTCCAACTATATTAATATGCATGCATATTTTATTTAAAATTACAATAATTCTAACACAAAAGTTATATAATTCTATAAAATAATTGTGAAATATATTTTTTTTAAAAAAAATTTAAAACATTTTCTAGAAATTATGACAAAAACTCCATGGCAAAGGGAGACACAGGTATTTCGTCATCTATAACATATTGTATCAACAGAATGTCAAGATGAACTAAGTGAATTTGATGACTGTGTAATTTCAAAACCAAACTTGGAGGGATGGAACTTGAAATTGTAGGTTTTTCTAATACAGGAGGTGTTGATATCGCTGATGAAGTAAGCAGTATATATGATGTATCGCGAATATGTTACCATTGGTCATTGCAAATATTTATCAATGCTGCATGAATTAATGCTTCCATTGTTACTCATTCGGTTCTTCCTGAAAAGAAAATCAGACGTTCAAGATTGTTTGAGGAGATTAGAATTGCTTGTGTACAGCCACAGTGGGATGTGAGATCGGAACTCCCAAACCTTAACAAAACAAAGAAGCTTTACTGACCCAGAAGATATTAAAAAGAGCATTAATTCACCAAAAAAGGGACGTTGAACTGTTTTCCCACGAGTAAATGATGTGAAAACTAGTTGTTTTTGCCTTCAGTGTAAAAAAAAATATGTGCTTCAAACGTATGACTACAGTCTGCTCTAAATGTTTGAAAATTAAATAAAATATTTGTTTTCTCTACTTTCTACTATCCTTAACATCGATTGCAAAGTAAGTTTGTTACTGGTATATACGTTTTAATTGTGCTTTTTGAAAAAAAATCTAAAAATATGTCTTTTAAAATGAAAATTTTGCAGTTTTAGTTTAAGTTATTGTTAATCTCATTTGTAGACAGTGAATTTAATAATTGTATTTGTATAACACAAAAAACCTGTTCTACTTTATAAATATGTACCATATTTCACTTAATTTTATTTTCATAATTAATTGCGCGTGTTACAAGTTTGGGGTGTTCTCTACACCCCGCGAGGGATGACGGTAGAAAAACAGGCGCGAGTGACCGAGGGTAAACTGTTCTCGTGACGAAAGTAACAAATCCCTGATTATAGCACAATTCACTTTCTTTCCTCTTGTACTTTCAACCGGAATCCTTGACAAAACTTTCAAAACCGCGTTTTGAGTTTCAGCACGATGTTCCCATTCTATATAAAATTCTGCTAATTTTAATACCTATCTGATCATTCTACTTAACAAATTTTTACCATGTGCTAAAGGCGTTAATGCAGCGTGATTCATAATACCTTTAATCGGAACCTAAGAATGTTCTGAATTTATTCAGAGACAGAACTACTGCTAAACACTTCCTCTGTGTTACCGAGTAATTTATCTCCGCACTACACTAAGCGTGCGAGAAGCAAACTCTACTGGCATCTGCTCTTGATTTAGAACCGCTCCTGCATCTATTGAACTGGCATCTGTAAATACCTGCATTTAGAACCGGTTGGAAGTATACGCGCGAATTTACAATCCCCAAAGACGCCCAAGAGTATTAGTGATAAAGTGCTGTATAGATTTGTCGCAAGTCGAACCTCTATGTAATGAACCTCAATATTGAGAATTTTTCTATGTAACGAATTTTTTCCTGGAACCTTGAACATATCATGATTTTGTTCGTAAAATAACCTCTCTATAGCGAATTACATTTTCTTTACTGCGAACTTTTTCTTTTGTGATATTCAATTTTTGTTCTCCTCTAAATCTGAAAGAAAAAAAACCCGTCTAACTGAAATTAAAAATGGAAACATGACCATTAACCCTCATCCTAAGATTGTTCGAACACTGGCAAGTATCAACAAAGTGAAGTCTCTGACTCTAAAAGTAAATCAGTAGACTCAAAGATTCATTGTATAGAAACTAGAAACGTATTTTGGCACAGTAATTGAAATCATTCATTAAAATTTAAAGTTTAAAAATATGTTTAAACCTATAGTTAACATGTGTTTGCCATAGACTGCTGAAAGAAAGCAAGTAATGTAAAAAACAAACTAAATCAATTCCTACTAAGATCAACAAAGAGAAGTTTTATTTTAGATATTTTTTTAGTAAATAGTTATAATCAATATAAATATGTATATACAAATGACAGAATCAAAACACTAATTGGCAATTATTTTTTATTAATTATCATTAAAATATCGTATTGTCATCTAAAACATTCGCGTCTATAAATTTCAGTTCAACTGGAAGCTTTAAAACGTGAGGAAAAAAATCTTTTAAAGTTTTGACCCAAGTCGCCAAAAATTATGCCAATATGGCTGTATTGGTAATTATTTAAATAATTAATTTTAATCAATTAGTTTTTTTAATTATAACTAAATTACTGTATTGGCATCCAAAATAATCATGTATGTAAAATTTCACTAAAATGTATTTATTAACGATTGAAAATTCTACCAAGAAAAATAAATAAATATACAGAGAGAGTGTGAGCTATAACGGTAGGAATTGAACAAAGAGCAGATAATTGTGTAAAAGACACCTATCAGCTGAAAAACTGAAATTTCTGGTGACACTCGATTAGACACGGGCATATTAAAATAAATGTGTTAAAAAAATAAAAATAAAAAAATAGTTTAATTTTCTATTGCTCAACTGACCGTATGAAGTGGCTTCGTCACAGCATAAAAGTTCCCAAAAAATTCAAGGTAGCTAAAAGATTTGTACCAAAGGTAAATTAAAAATCAAAAGTCTCATGAAAAGCCAAAATTAATTCAATCTAGTGTTCATAGAAGTTTTTTTAGAACCTATTTTTTGATAAAGAAATTCCAGTATTTTATGGAAAATATATTGATAAATTGACCTTCATATACACAAACCCTATAATCACACACCTGAATCAATTACCACTTATTAGAAAATGGAATAAAGTGCATCCCATTTGATGAAATACCTGTAAAATAACCTAAAGCTTCTCTAATTGACTTTCCAGTTTTCTCTTTATTAAAATGAGCCTCCGGAAAATGGCATCCAAGAACACTAATCGGACATGGAAAGGAGGAATGGAGTAAAATTGTCATGAGAGTACCAATAAAAAATTTACTTTTATGGAAAATTCAAGTTTGCGCTATTGTCACGAACCATGGCTAAGACTGAAGTAAATCACCACAAAAAATACGACATTTATAGACAAAAACTAGCTATATAAATATTTTCGAAAAAAATGCTAAAGACCTAATGTACAATAGAATGGAACAATATAGGAAAAATTAACATATTTAATTTTAGTTTCTTTAAATACAGCGTATTTATAAGTGTATATCGAAGTTTTAACGCTTCATAATACTTATTACATTTAAGGGGACTTGGCACCTTTCAAAAACCTAAAATCGATGAAAATATCGATTTTTCAATTTTTAGTTTAAAACGTAGTTTGATACCTTTGGTACAATTGAGGGAAGTTTTGAAACGATCTGATTATTTTAAACGCAGTAAAATGCATTTTAAATATTTTGACAGCTCTGTCAGCAGTTTAAATGCCACGCCCACCTCAATGTTTACATTTTTTTACTTGAGAATAAATCCATTATTTTACATTAAAAACTACAGAGAAGCAGAGGAATCCGTTAAGCTGTGACTGTAACTATCAGCAAAGTTGTTTATTTACATTAGCTTTGCCATTTTCGCTTGCTGTGTGATTTTTAGTTTCATTAGTTTTTAACTTCATAGAAACCTAAAACAGCATTTTTTAATGCTACTTCAATCATAATTTTTAATGCTATTTCAAATCATACATTCATTCATTTTATTATTTCTTATCTCAATTATGCCTCTTAGAAAACGTTTATTACGTGCTTTGCAAATGAATGAAAAGCGATGGTGTAAAGCGAAAGTTGATTGTGAAGTGAACAAAAATTCAGTTTTTTCAAATGTACGCCTGGAAAAATTGAACACTGTGGTAAAAAAGGATACCTCTGCTATTGGAAATTATATATTGGTGGACTTTAACCAAGTTAACAATCTTCTTCGAAGTGCAAAGTGCCAATATTGTGAAAAACAATCTTTGAAACTGGAGCTTGGAGCCAAGTTGGGATTTTCATACAATTTAAAACTATTGTGTAGCAATTGTGATGAAAACAAAACTGTTGTAAACACATCTCTAAAGTCTGTTCAGACCAGCCATGATGTGAATTTGAGAATAACTCAAGCTTTTTCACATATTGGGAAAGGTTATTCAGCTATAGAAAAATTTTGTATGGTGATGAATATAGATCCTTTTTCATCAACTACATATGGGAAGTGTGCGAGACGGCTGGATAATGCATATACTCTGGCATCTGAAAACATATTTGCGGAAATCCACCGAGAAATTAAAAATATGTACGAGAATGGAGCTGAAAACACAGACTTAAGTGTTAGTTTTGATGGAACGTGGCTAACTCGTGGTCACACCTCACTTATCGGTGTAGGATGTGTTATAGATATGCTCACCGAATATGTTGTTGACTTTGAAGTGATGAGTAAGGTGTGTCGTCATTGCTCTGTGGCAAAAAATAAGCTAGGCCAGTCAAGTGCTGAATTCAGCATATGGTATGAAGGACATAAAAGCGAATGTGATATAAATCACTTGGGCTCATCTACATCAATGGAAATGGAAGCTGCATTAACCTTGTGGAAAAGATCCACATCACTTGGATTCCGTTATATTACAGTATTATCCGATGGTGATTGTAAAACGTTTAACTACTTGTGCGAGAAAAAGTGTATGGACCTGACATTGTGATAAAAAAGGAAGAATGTATTAATCATGTTAGTAAGCGGTTAGGAACAACTTTGAGATCTACTGTAAAAGACTGTCGTGCTCAAGGTATTTCTTTAGGTGGTAAAGCTCATGGTAGTTTGAAAGAAGCCACGATTAAAAATTAACTACTTACTACCAAAAGGCTATTTTGAGAAACAAAGGGGATGTGAATGCTATGAAAACAGCAATATATGCTACATTGTTGCATAGCATTTCTACAGATGCTAAACCTCAACATTCGAAGTGTCCTGCAGGAGAAAACTCATGGTGTTTCTACCAATCTGCGATTGCTAATGGGGAAAACCTAACAATCATAAATTAAATGTAGGAACACCAATAAATGAAAAGTTTCTTCCAAAAATTCTACCGATTTATCAAAGACTTGCATCTAATGAATTGTTAGAAAGATGCATTCGATGTGGAACACAAAATGCAGACGAAAGTTTGCATAGCATGATTTGGGCAAAGTGTCCGAAAGCAATTTTCGTAAACAAAAGACGTGTTAAGCGGGCAGTAACAGAAGCTGTCTGCGAATACAATAAGGGTACAGTACGCACCATTGTAGAAACACAGAAAGCATTAGGTGTAGCTACTGGAGGTTCAACGAAACAACTTGCTACTATCTTAGATTGTCGAAAACAAAAATTTAGAAAACGTCGTCAAAATGCCAGTAATAAGCTGGCTCTTAAACTTATTAAAAAAAGCAATACATAAAAAAGAGTTATTAGCTAGGAGGAGAGAAGGAATGACTTATGGCGCAGGCCAATTTTAAAACAAACCTGTTTTGAAAAAATAATACATTTTAGCATAAATTTGTTTTACTTTATTTTATTTTAGATATTGATTTAAGTAGCAAATTATTTTTATAAAAGCTTTTAAATTTTCTATTGTACATTTCATGTATTTTTATTACATTTATTTCATGTATTTCATTTATTTTTTAATATATTTCATAGATGTTTCTTGTAAAAATAAGTCAAAATGATATTTCCTATTTTTTTCGTAATTTTGGGCTCACAGACAGGCACTTTAAAAAAGCTTATATTTTTGTTTAATATTTTGAAATTGAATTGTATTATGTTTTATTTTAAAGGTATATATTTATACAACATATTGAAAAATTATTACAAAAATTTAGACATTGTTTTGATATATATTTGCTGATTGGTATTCTTAAACATGCATTTTCTCAGTTCGAGTTTTTTCATGAAATCATGGTCTTTAAAAGTACAAAACTTCTACAGATATTTATCAAACAACTTGAATTTTGGTGTGTATCTTTATTACAATGTGCTTAATTAAATTAGGGATCCATTTTTCAATATTTTGAATAAAAAGAATTTTATAAAAGAAAATGTAGCAGAAGTCATGTTTTTTTAGCTTTTTTTCCATTAATGTTTACATTTTATTTTTTTTTTCCAAAACTAATTTGTTTGTTGCAAAATCGATCACTAAAGTTATTACTCATAGTCTAATAAATCCAAAAAAAAATTTTGGTGTCAAAATAATGATAATTGTAAAAGAAGAAGAATTTTGAAAATCAGTAAAAATTTTTTAAAAACTTTAAATTTAAAATTTTTTTTTAAATTTAGGAATTTTTTTCATGGTGAAATTTCTTAGTTTAGTAGTAACTGTTAATAATATACAAAAAAAATATTTTAAAACCCTTAAATAAAAAAAATTGAAAAAAGGGCCCGAGTCCCCTTAACTTACTTCAGTGTTTCTCAAAGTGTGGGGCGCGCCCCCTGGAGGGCGCGATGACCCTACAAGGGGGGCGCGAGCGTATCGAAAATTTAAAGATTTTTTTAAAAAATAACCGGAAAGAGAAGTAAAACAAAATTATTTCTTCCATAATAAAAAAAAAATACACACAACAACACTGACATAATTTATGTTTATTATCTGGCTTTTTTTTCCGTCATCAAATAGCTATCTTTGATCCCAAAACCAAATTAAAGAGAAAAAAAACATTTTGTTTTATTTGCTGTATTTCCTCAATGAGAGATTTTTTTATTACGTTTTAACATAAAATATTACTCGTTAAAAGAAAAAACGAAACCCAGACCCTGAGAAAAATTCTAAAAAGATAAACAATTCACCACTGTAATTATTATTGAAATACTCCACATTAGTTGTAGAAAAAGAAAAGGAAGTCATGATTCACTTTTCAGCCAGGCTGCATAGTACGTTTGTTAATCATTTGATTGACCTTCAATCTTATGGTATGGCTATTATCAGTATTAGTTCCCTCCCATCTTTTATGCGTTTGCTTTTCGCTTAGGGAAATTGTAAATAATTGAGTTTTGCGATATTTGGAAAAGAATTGATTGATTTAACATTTCTGTAATATTAGTGAAAAGTGTATGATTTGCGTCCTTTATTATGGTCTTGTACTTTTGAATCATTTTAGTTCAGTTTTATTGGATTTTTTCTCAAATCATCAAAGAATTGAATAGTCCTTGAAAGAAGGTAAGTATACTTCCTATAAATTAAAATATTCACTAGAATTCCGATTTGTATCGTGTACAGTAAAAATAATTATAAACAAACGAGTGGGGTGACTGTGTCCCCCCGCACTACCATTAGCGTTAGTATCGAGTACAGGCCTGCTCCCGGGATAAAACATTTTGAAGTCTTCTCGCTTTAAATGTTGAAAAGTAACACAATTATTCTTCATGGGAATTTTATATTCTTTTTCATTATTTAACATTAATTCTAAATGCTAATTCTGTGAGGTTTAAAATTACAGTTCTTTTAAGCAGTTATTTACAATTATAGCATTTATCTAAAAAAAAAATCATTTTACATTTTTGTATACAATGTCGTGTGCACGCAGTTTTACTCTCCTTACAGTTCAGCTATTATATCAAGAATAATGTTTTATTTTTTAAAAAAATGAACTCGTGTTTTACATGTTTTTAAAACAACTTTCACATGTTGTTCTACAGATTTGTAAGTTTTAACACATATCGAGCTGGGGCTTTTTTTCCATCATTTACTTCAGTAGTGGTAAATCCAAAATTTAAGTATTTTTGAGAAGATCGCCTTGATTTAATTTTCGGAACCATGCTCGTTCGTCTGTGTACTTGTTGATTCTTTATTATGGTCGAATGTTTGCTTAGGACATAAAAATGTATGTATGATATTGTTTTAATCTACTGCCGTAAATACTTAATTACCGTGACTTACAGTTTACGTGGAAATTAAAAAAATGCACATTCAAGCTAGATTCGGTAGCTATAGGAGTATCGAGTCGACCAAAACTGACTGGAATTGTACGACGAAAAGCATTTTTACATGTTTTGCGCAGACGTCCGATAGGTTGCTCAGACTCACGCAAACGTACCCTATAATGCCAGATGTGATGGATATGATGGAGAGCGATATTGACTAGACTATTTTTCTAATGACATTTGTACTTTGAGAAATGAATGCTGAAGGAAATAAATCTTTAATTACATACATCATTTTGCGATCTGTTCCAATTTAAAAATTAGAGAAAGAAAAATAACATAATTCTAAGTAATATATATATTTTAAGTAATTTTCTTAAAATATATATATTACTTAAAAGTTACATATACACAAAATTTAATAAACTTATCGTATTAATTTGTACGCTTTATAATTAAGATCGTATTGTAACTTTAGCGTCTCTCTCTCAAAGTGCATTTTTATTGCAGTAAATACATTATTGTTGTACAGGGGGGGCGAGACAAAAATTATGATTGAAAATTGGTTCGCCAGTATTGAAAGTTTGAGAAACACTGACTTACTTGTATATTTCTAGCATCTAAAGAAAGACCAACTGAAACAGTTTTGTTTGCTGGCGTGTGCGCACATGCGCGCAAAACGTATGTTAATTTTTTTCTCCTTCTCCGTCGATAAGTGCGCTTGTTGAAAAATGAATATTACTGAACAGAATAGGTTTTTTTTTGTGATCTAGTCTGCAAAAACAGAATATTCTATTACTGTGGAACGAGCGTTCCGATGGACAGCTAAGTGAACACTCATGATGCTCGCATCTGGAGTCTAGAAAATCCTCACGAGGTGCTAGAATCACAACGAGACTCAAATTGAATGTTTTTTGTGCCATATCTTGGTGGACAGTGTACGGGCCTTTCGTTTTTGGAGAACCAATTGTAACTGGTTATGCCTATCTTGATACTCTACAACTATGGGTTTTTCCTCCATTGAAAGAAAGTGAACCAGAAATTCATTTGGTGGCAAGATGATGCAAGTCCTGGCATCTCTCAGCACGCAATTGGTTGAACATAACTGTACTCGCTGAATGGATTTTCCGCAAAAAGCCTCATGATAAAGCTTGTTTCGAATAGCCTCTACGTTTACTCGATTTGACACTATGTGATTTTTATCGTTAACCCGCGATCACTCGCCCGGGTTGTTCTGTATACCCCAAACAAGAAAATGCTCCCAGGATTCTAAAAAGAATGCCTAGAACCACAATTGTTTCTGTAGCTGCACATTTAAGGTCATTGAACCTTCAGTCTTAATGCAATCCTTCTTTCTCGAACGATTGGAATGTAATGACCTTCAAAACTTTATTTGGGGGGGTGAGAACTCCTACAAGAAGTTGATCATATGTATACAGTCTGCTCTGAATGTTTGTAAAATGATTAAAATATTATTTTTCTACTTTCTGCAATCATTATCTCCTTAATTATAAAGCATATTTATTACTGTATATTTGTTTTACTGGTTTATGAAAAAACATAAAATTATGTGTTCTAAAATGAAAATTTTGTATGTTTCGTTATTAAATTAATTTTAGTCTCATTTGTATGCAATAAATGTAATAATTTTATCTGTATAGTACAAAAAACTACTTATATTTCATAAATATGTATCATAATGACTTAATTTTATTTTTATAATTAAATACACGCGTTAAAATTTTGGGATGTTCTCTACACCCCGCGAGTAACGACGGTACAAAAAAAGGCGCGAGTGACCACTGGTTAATAATTGTATGTACTCACCTCCACTACCAGCTAACCTTCAAGACTTAAGACGCAGGAATAAAGTAGCTGTTGCAAGCTCAGACATACTTAACAAAGTTGAGGTTGAAATCGCCTATCGACTTGTTGTGTGCCATGTAACGAATGGGGCTCACATGAAACATTTGTCAGCTTGCAGGTACAGCTGTTTCAGTTATTCTTTCATTCGATTTGTGAATTGTACTTATAAGTTGTATGTAATAAATACTATATAAAGATTTAACACTCCGATATTCATTTAGAAACACCCGGAATTTAAATATAATTCAGTGGCTACTCTGTGTATACTCTATTTGCTTATTGTTTTAGAGAATAAATCTTGTTAATGCTACTTTTCATTTTTTTATTTAGAAATAAAAGCTGTTAAAAATTATTCGAAAAAAAATATTAGCAACATTTTGCTTTAAATACCTAACATTTATTAAGGGTTTGAGGATTCACACGGAGGAAATAATTTCACGATTCAAGAATAAAAAAGGAAAAATCTGAGAGATTTGGCATTAGCTTTAATTAAGACAAACAGTGTGTACTAAAAATGGAGTCCAAACTCGGCACAGACAGGTTCTTCTTTGGGAGTGTATTAAAAATGCCCAAGGAAATGTGTCTCAATGATCCATAGTTTTTGAAATAAAACACGATAAACAGAGTATGACACCATAGCCTTAACATTAGAACGTCCTTCCGGGTCGCTTGGACACTCGGCCCTTGTTTAGTTTGTTCTCTTTTCCACGTTTTTGCTGGGAATTCGAAAATTTTCCGTGAATTTTAATCATTTTCCATAGTGGTTACAAAGAAAAAGGTTTAGAGGAGAGATTTAAATATTAATTTGGAGAGATTTTACAGCTAAATATATCTAGAACGTCAAATGTCGTCGTTCCGTAACTCAATCAGTTTATAATTATAAATAGCTGTCGTTCAGCATAAGATAGTTCACTAAGTAGATACAACTAGCAAAACAAACTTCCGGAAGTGATATCGCACATTTATTTAACCTTGGATGCAGTGTTATTGGGATGGCAACAGAAAGGAGTCAGTTATACTAAAATCGTTGAATTTAAGAGTCATGTTACATAGCATTTGCTTACCTGTTCATTAAAAAAGAAACATTTGATTTTCGAACCTAATGCAGAGCCTACATCCTGAAATGTAATTCGTAGAAAAGGTCCAAGCCCTAATAAAATTGCTATTTTGTGGTGAAAGCTTCCTGAGTAAGAAGGGGATGGTGATTAGCTCTCTTGCTGTAATTTATATTTCGATGAAGACATAAGATGGAGTGAAAATGACGGTAAAAAATCTGAAGAAAGTGCAGATGTAATTGATTACATCCCAGTAAACCCTTAAAGATGCCGCATAACAGTAATGTTCCTGGCAGATTTGCAACACAAAATATTGTGCGATAAAGCAGTGCTCCAACGATCTTCGCGAAACATAATGTCAATGTCGGTTTTTTTTATGATATAAATGATCATAATATATGATAATTAAATGAAATTATATGAAAAAGCCTTACAACTAAACCATATTAAGCAGTAGTATTGCTGTTATTTAGTTATTACAATTATTTTACATATTTTATATCGTGGTGTCGATACGACATTGGTGGATGGCTGAGGGTATTTGACATCCCCGACGTTCTACTGTTAAACAGCCGTATTTTCAAATATTTAAAGGGCAAATGTTCAAAGTATCCATCGAGCTTATCAAGGAAGACTTGAGTGCACCGTGGAAAGGATGAGTCGAAACAGCGCAGTGTCCAACAAACTACAAACAATATGCAGATGAGCATTTAAGCCTGTTTGTGTGGTTTCTACATTTCGATACATCCATTTCTTTAAATTGCCATAAAGGAAAAAAACAAGAGTGTTAGATCTAGAGATAGTGGCAGCCACATATCCAAGTCAGATGCTAAAGTATTTCATATCCAAACAATCACGTACTGGAACACAGATATATGCCAGAGCCCTGTTAGGCACCCTTATTCTTGTATCCTCATTTGCTGCACTTTTGTCGTAAGCTGTGGATGGTAGAAGTGAAGTTTTATGTACAGTTTTATGTACTGTTAAAGAGGTTGGTACGCTATTTTTGGAAGACCCTGCAAACAGTGCTTCTCAATCTTTCAATATTTGGGACGCAATTTTCAATCATAATTTTCATCACTCCCCCTCAAACACTAAAAATGTATTGAATTTATTAATAAAATAATATTGATGCTAAAGATACAATACGACTTTAATTTTAAGCATACAAGGTATCAAGATAAGTATAACATTTTGTATAAAATTTTATATATGACAAGCCTATGAGTTCACTGGTAATTATTAAACGTTCTTAACTTATATATAGTTTTGTTAAACTAATTATGAAATACATTATGTAGTACTGAGATACAGTTCTAAGTAAATTATACCCGTGTAAATGTGAATATTATTTTTCATTATGTCCGAATGTATTGATTTTGCTTCCCTTCAGTAAATTGCTAAATTTTTAAAATGATCTTTTGTTTACGACTTTTCGGTATGCTCGCGCTCCGCATGTAGGAGTATCCCACTATCCTATGGGCCTGCCCAACAGTTTCAGGTACGCTGCCCTGTATGTGTTATATACCAATGGGATACAATGCTGCAGAAATTTTTATCTGTAAAATGGTTGGATTAGTATTACTTTTTTTATTTATTTTTTATTTACTCAATGTTTATATTTTATGCTTTTTCCCCCCTAAACTTAGGCCCACATACAACTCCGTTTCACTGTGAAGTAGAAGCTATTAGACATAGTAGTCAACAATTATTCTTTAGAAAAGATGCTTTTGATAATGTCATTTTTTTTCCATTTCCTTCAAATTAAACATTGTATAGAGAATATTGGATTTCTTTTTTTCAGCCGTAAAAAAATAATACATTATTTACGATGGATTTCCTCCCATTGTAATATCTACGGAAATGAGAGTGCTGATTTTCTAACTAAAAAGTACACTTGAGCATTAAGGATGCTTCAGAAAGAAGAAATTGTTAATTCTGGCAAAACTTTTTATTAATTACCAAAGTAAAGTTGAAAATCCTTGAAAGTAGGTAAGTATATTTTCTCATAATTAAATTATTCACTGGAATTACGATATTTATTGTGTACTGTAAAAATAATTATAAAAAAAGGATTGGGGTGACTCAATCACCCGGCTCGACCATTAGTATCGAGTGCGCGCCTGCTCCAGGTTTAAAATATGTTGAAGTCTTTTCGCTTTAAATGTTAAAAATAATACAATTATTCTTCATCGGAATTTTATATTATTGTTCATTATTTAACTTCAATTATAAATGCTAATTCTGTGAGGCTTAAAATTACAATTTGCTTAAAACTAATTATAATTTGAGCAACCATTTAAAAGAAATCATTTTACATTTTTGTAAACATTGTCGAGCACTTGGTTTGCTTTCCTTACAATTCAGCTATTATATCAATAATATCTTATTTTCTTATAAATGAACTTGTGCTAAGAGCGGGCACTTCAGCCGGTATACTTTTAATGTGTCAGTGCTGCACAGAGTATTTTATAACTAAATAATTAATACTAAATTAAAAACAAGTTTAATAAGTATTAACGACTTTCATGGGCTTGTCTTACAAAGCAAAGTTTTTATAAGGAATGCTTATGATTAGAAATTGACCCTCTGAGTTCTTTTTCTATATTTAGCAGATATCTATATTTTGTCTTCTAAGCAGCCACCGCATTTTGCAATACGTTCAATTTAAAAATTAGAGAAAGGAAAAATAACATACAAATTACAATATTGTTTTATTTATTTATTATTTGTTTGCTTTAAAGTAGTACACAAAATTTAATACTTATGTCACTAATTTGCTTGGTTTATAATTAAGATCGCCAATTCTAGCTTTAGCGTCAAAGTGCATTATTATTGCATTAAGAAGACTTGGTACCCTTTGAGCAAACTTCTTTATTTGCGTATTTAAAATTTATGTTTTAGCATTTTATACAATGTATCTATTCAAGAAAATGTTACCAAATGAAAATTTACATGTATTATTCACACAATTTTAAAAATTTAAATTTTTTGAAGAAAATTGGGAAAATTTTAAAATTCTACTCCTTTTGTAAAATTTAATTTTTTGACCTAACATTTTTTTATAATATTCTTATGGATGTTCTAAACAACTTTAGGGATCGATTTTAGAATAAATTCCTTCGTTTTCGAGAAAAAAAAATAAAATGTTGATATACAGGCTAAAAGTCAACGAAAAAGCGAGCATGTCTTACAATTTATTTTTTTAAAAAAAAGTATTTAGTTTATAGCAAAACGGATCCCTAATTTTATTACATGCTTTATTTTTAACACGCAGCAAAAAAATGGAAGTGATTGGTAATTAATTGTCGAAGGAGTAGCCTTTTGAATGCACTAAGGTTTCGAAAAACACAAACTGAGAAAAACCACTTTAAAGTTTATAATTCTGAAAAAAATAAAATTATTAATATAAAATGCCTTAATTTAAAAATTTTTCATGCACACATTTCACAAGAAAGAAAAATTACATTATTGTATTTCCTCGGAAATATTCAGCTTTTAATACTACACATTCTTTTTTATAGTTATTATTTCTATTTATAAGATAGATTTTTTTTATCATAACGCATTTTTTAGCTTTTTTTTCTAAAAAGGGGGAGCGGCTGAAATGCCTAATTTGTTTTCAAATGAAGTTTTATTCAACTTCTAACTCTCCGACATGCACAAGTGATATATCAATCGAAAGATAATAATGCAAAGAATAAGATTAAAAGAAAATAAAAAAACGATAGATTTGTGATTTTTAGGGTACCAAGTCTTCTTAAGTAAATTATTAATGTATAAGGGGGGCGTGATAAAAATTGTGATCGAAAAGGGGGGCGAAGGCATTGGAAGTTTGAGAAGCACTGATGTACATATAACAGATTTTGAGGAAAGGTACATCGAAAAAAGCCAATTTAACATTACCAATATATATATAGAGAGAGAGAGAAGTATCCTACACTTCTTAATGAATGAATGAATGAATGTGAGATTTTATGGTGCAAAAGCCAAATCTGGCTATACTGCGCCAAACATTTGTGAAAACCTGTGATCTAGACGGGAAAAGAAAGAAAAGATAAATTGAATGACAAGAAGGAGGGTTGAAAATAGAGAAGGATCACTAGGGTACCCCAGGTTCGTGAGACCCGTGTTTACCAAAGATAGTAAACCCCTTGGGAAAAGGAAAAGATCAATTGGGTCCTACTCACTTCAATGTTTATTAAAATAGTATATCACTATTTTATTTCATTTGAAAAAGGAAAAATCTATCCTTATACTTCTCCTCTTTCCTACATGCAAGGAATCTCTTATTTTTGTTTATGACATATATATATATATATATATATATATATATATAAGCGAATATTTTTCCATAGGGAAATATAAACACATGTTTGTAATTCATCTTCTTACGTTAATTCTAAAGCTGGAGTATTCATCAACTATTTTGAACACTTTATGCAGAATAATGATTCGCTGGTATTATCCTAGTGCCCTTTAAATTTTTGATCCCTATCTGTTCGAAAAATATTTTATGGGCATTAAGACGACTTCATTAATATTTGGTGAAAACAGTTTATGAGACAGAAGATGACATTCAAAGGCATTAGAGATAAACATATGCAACGATTAATTTAAGAACTTATTTATTTGTAATGCAGACTCCAGTTCCATCTCATTATCACTAAGTATAATTTTCTGAATGATTACACACCCAAACAAAATAAAACAGGACAACATGAAGTAATATTTGAAACAAAGAAATATCTCTTCCTTTTAAATTTACCCTAAAAATGAAGAAATTAATCTAAGCTTCTCCTTCAAGAGGAGTTTTAAAGAAAAAAAAACCCCAATATTTTATAACTTCAAAGCAAATGCAGAATAATTAGATTCCGTATTGTTGTGGGTGAAACGTTGTTGGATGTCGTAGGTAACATCCAAAAGTCTGCTTTTAATTAACGTTGGGTATGTTATTTTGTTTTATTTTTCTATTTTTTCGCTTTTTTACATGATTGTCTGAAATGAGCGATTCAAGACATCACGGCAACAATTTAAATTATTTGCATCAGATGCAATTTCTTGAAGATATATTCAATTCTCCGACTAGAAGTGATTTAATTAGTAGTATTCCTTTGGCAGAACATGGTTGAAAGCAAACATACAATCATGATGTTTTCTGAAGTATGTGGAATGGATGAAAAAATTCGTTTTTTTTTGGTGATGCAGCAAGTTGTTTAAAAAAGTTATTACTTTTTTAAAAATGGTAATAATTTTTTTTTAATTTAATTTTTTAAAACAAAACGAACTATTCTTTAACTATACAAAAATAGTCCTGAGTGTATAAAATTGAGTTTCGAATCGCGAATTTTTAGTGTAATAATCAGCATAAAAAGTTAATAAGTAAAATAATTATTAGAGATTTAGCAATTTTTTAATTTATTCTGTACTTATTGTATTTGCTTCCATTATTGTTTCTCTTATCCCTTTTATTTCAAATTTGTGCCAGTATTTCTCTACTTGACACTTCCTACCTTTAATGATTCAATATTTATTTACGTTTGTAAACCTTGTGATATAGTTGCCGACATAAGGAATCTTTACTTGGAGTCTCAGAATAAAATGTCTATCGTATAAAGCACGTGCAAAGAAAGAGTCCTTCTTACATAAAATTGAGTTTTTGAATAACGAACGTTTAAAGAATTATTACAGTATACAGTAATACCTCGACATGTTCTATCCCAACTTACGCGAAACTAGAGTTAAAGAGTTTTCAAACCGCGTCGATTCGATTTTTTTTTCACCTCTGAAACTAAGATTGAATCCGTGTCTAAGCCCGATGAATTTGGTTAAGTGATCGAAGAAGTTGGCAATCCTGTCAGGAAATAAATTAAGAAGTGGATAGTGATGACGTTCAAGAGAACTGCTGGATTTATTCTTGTAATCAGGAGCTGGCAATGGATGAGCTCATAGAAATGCTTGAGCGAGTGAGTGAGCGAGTGAATATTATCGTCGCACTGTTCAGCTACACGAGGGTGTTTGGCGACGGACCTCATCAATTAGAACCACGGTCAAGTGACAAGGACAACACCTGAGCTGGCACCCCCTTCTCCTAACTACCACATCCCACCAACGGGAGGACGGTTGAGCTCGCGACAGATTTAACGTACATCTCTCCCTTACATTGTGGGTCTTTCGTGTGGCACCGGGCTCGGACTCGTGACATGATTGCCCCGATCCGATACCTCGACCACTGGGCCACCGCGGCCACAGCCAGACATTAAAGAACTTGAGTCTCAAGACACATATCAGTAGGGAGATCCAATGATGTTTGGGAATTGACAGAAAGCCACAGTTTAATTGAAAAAAGTGAAAACATTTAGAAAATATAAACTTAAATGAAGAGTCTACTTTATCAACAAAACAAGGAATAAAAAAAAATATTAGCATGCTACTTAGAATTTTTTTTTGGGGGATCTATGAGCTAACAACTACTTTTTTAGATTTTGTGAAACCTTCTACATATCATAGCCATTTGGGTTTTGTGTTATCTGAGACTTTATTAAGCATTTTCTTTTTCCAAATTATTATTTCCTGAAGAAGATTGAGTTGTCGCGCGCGTTAAACGTATTTCAATGTAATATATATTGATCCATCGAAGTAACATTTTCACAACGGCTTGTTTCATGCAGTGACTTTAACTAATTGTTTTATTCACATTTCCTCTCCTTGTATTACTCATCCATATTTACAGTTAAACCAGTGCTTCCTAATATCCCATCATAATTTTTATCGCCTCCCTCCATACAATATCAATGCATTGAATTCAATGATACTATACATTAACGCTCAAGCTACAATTTGACTATAACATCTTCAACACCATCGTCGTATATAAACGTCCCGTTCAGTCAAAGTGTCAATTGCCCCGGACGTATATATACGTCCTTAATAATAAGGTCTATTTTGTGCACTGCTATTCATAAAACTATTCCGAAGGCATTGGAATGCTATAGAAAGACCTTGACTGTGTTTGCGAAGGATTTACTTATTTCAGAGGATTTGTTGAGTTTTATCTTCCTTCCCCCCCAAAAAAAAAGAAAACATCACATTTGCGAAAAACGGTGTAATTGGGCGAGGGTGAATCCCGTATATTTGCAGTCAAGGGATTCCTTATAAACGATACAAATTATCAAAATAATTTTTAATTTTATGTATGACAAAGCCATGATGTTAAAGGCGGTTATTAAACGTGTTCTTAATTTAATGTTGCTAAATTCATTTTAAATACATTGCGCAATACTGATGCATTTATAAGTGTATTACATCAGTGCAAATGTGTATTTATTTCTTCTTATTTCAGAACGTATTTTGTTTCCTTGCTTTCAGTAAATAAATTACTTTTTAAAAATCTTTTGTTTTTTACTTTTAAATATGCTCACATCACCGTCGTAGAGTTATCCTGCCCCCTAAGGGGCATGCCCCACAGTTTGACAAACGCTGAGTTCAATGTACAGTAATCATTAATTCATGTTATTTACACATTGACCAACGATTCAGTGTAAAATTAAGGAAAAAACACAGTATCCATAAATTTAATTTTTAAATAATCTACCGCAGAAGCAGTAGAACGAAGAACCACCTAAATAAAGTCAATGTTCGCTATCAATATTTTACTTAAGACCTATGTGCTCTTCCTGATTTAATGTTCATCGTTCAGTTCCTTCGATGCAATAATAGGAAATGCACTTTTAAAACGAACGGAAGTGATACCAGTGTAACTAACAATTCAGATTTATAAGAAAGCTGCTGAATCCGGACTTTAGCAGCGCAAATTATTGCACTGATGCCAGATTTCTTTTTAGATACTTAATCCTATTAAATGTTCCAGCTTGTGTTGCAGTCTAATGGTTGGGTAGTTTTGAATAGTTCTAATAGATTAAGATAAAGACTTGTGGGGCCGTGGAACTCCGTAAAAAGTTGATCCTTGATACTAACGCGATTTTGGAATTGGAGGGTTTTCGAATAAGCTGTTCTTGATTGAATGCCAGAAAATATTCAAATTCATGCAAATGTATTCTTCCAAATCTTCTTTCTCGCTTCTTCATTAAGTCACACTTTCATAGTTGCAAAGTCATTATCGGTTTTATTTATTCCGATGAAATTAACTGTAGAATAACTGCAAGTGTAACTTTTAGGGTTGTTTACCTATTTTGGACGCTTTCGAACACGTTTTGATTGAGCGCTTATCGTTAATCGGTATTTAAAATTTCTGAATTTTTAAATTTTTTTTAAAAAAAAATGCTAAGATTTTAAAAGGTTTTCAAGAAACGCAAATTTCAGTATTATCCACGTAAGAATATTATTAATAGTAAAGTAAGTACCACTCATAGTAAATTAAATGCTCAGACTGGACATGCACAGGAATCAAAGCAGTCATGTGCAAAAGAAAAGAAAATTCCCAATTTAAATGAGAGTTTTTCTTCTTCTGGTGATAGCGTAGGTCTTATAAATGCAATCATGAACTTTAATATTCTTGCTTTTGTTTTCAAGAATGAAGTTCACTGTAAAATGTGCAACGGTGTTTTAGACATCCAAGTTTTAAGAGGTAAGTCTGGACTGGCTATTAAGTTTGTCCTGAAATGTTTTGCTTGTCCATATCGTGCAGAATTCTCTACTTCAAATTTTCATGAAGGAACACAAATTGCTACAATAAATACCAGGTTTGTGTATGCTATGCGTTCAATTGGAAGAGGTGCAGAAACAGGGAGAATGTTCTGCGGCATAATGAATCTTCCGCAAAAATCCCACAAGGTTTTCTCCTTACGGTAAGCGAATTTTAAATGCTGCCAAACTTGTTTACGAGGATTCAATTCAAAATGCTGTGAATGAAGCTATTTGTGAAAATGAAGGTAACAAAAATATTGCGGTAGCTGTAGATAGGACATGGCAGAGAAGCGTGGTTACACATTCTTGAATGGTGTATAGTTACTGTGACCAGACAGAGAGAGAGAGCATTGATACAGGTAAGGTGATAGATGTTGATATTCTTTCGAAATATTGTACTTGTAAAAACTTGCGTTTTCATGAAAAGGATTGTAAAAAAACTACGTTGGATCTAGTGGAGCGATGGAAATCCAAGGTGCGTCTAAGTTTTTCAACGGCCATTATCTTTACATAATGCACGATATATTACGTACTTAGGAGATGGGGATTGCTAAGCATTGGATGCGGTAAAAAAGAAAAACATTTATGGAAATGAATATTCAATTGAATAATTGGAGTGTATTGGCCATGTAATGAAGCGCATAGGAACAAGATTACGCCGATTAAAAGCTGAATTGAATGGGCAAATCTTGTCAGACGGTAAGTGTTTAAACGGCAAAAATCGTTTGACTGAACATGGAATTGATAACTTGCAGTCATACTATGGATCAGCTATTCGGAGAAATCACAGCAGTGTTCAAAATATGCGGCAAGCTATCTGGGCCATTTTTCTGCATATATTTTTTAAATATTCTGTTCTTTTTTCTATATATCTACTGTATGCATGAACTGGAGATTTTTAATATTTATCTCATTTATAATGTTGTGTGCTTTTATTCTGTATGTAAAATATTTTAAATATTTCTCAGACATTTTTCACTAATGAACAAATGTCGTAACACAGAAAATGACAATTTTTAATAAATTGTGTATTATTTTTTCTATAAGTCTACTGTATGCATGAACTGGAAATTTTTACTATGTATTTTGTACATATTGTTGTGTGTTTTTATTCTATATGTAAAATTTTAAAAATATTTCTCAGACATTTTTCACTAATGAACAGGTGTCGTAAACACGAAAATGACAATTTTTAATAAATTGTGTATTATTTTTTCTATACATCTACTGTGTGCATGAACTGGAAATTTTTACTATATATTTCATATATATTGTGTATTTATACAAATTTTTAAGCTTTGGTGTTCAATAGTTTCTTAGCACAAAAAGGTATATAAATATCTAAAAATGCAATGTCTTTTTTCGTTGCACAGAGCTTGTTACACAAATAAAAATACATAAATTCCATGTTCAAAAACATAAAAACAGATTTCTTGTTGTTTTGAATACCATTTACCAAATATTTAAAGACAATTTTTAATTCTGATGCTGTAAAAATTGTGTTAAAAGGTGAATATATAAAACACTAATGAAACTTTGCGAAAAAGTGTATAATTATGTATTACCAAAGCCATATTTTCAAGTATTGACACATTTTCACATGATATTTATGATGCTTTATATTTAAATTTGATGAAGGTAATGTATAAGAACTGAAAATTCCTCAAAAATTGATACAGAATTTGAGTAAAATAATCAAACGCTACAAAATACCTCAATAGCTTAAAAGCGAAAAATGCTATAAATGTATATTTTGAGAAATGCAAGTAAAAGAAAATACTAACAAGCCTTAAAAGCAATAGAAAATAAACTAATATTTAATAAAATAGGTCATATACATGTTGTAATTCATTATTTTTGTGATCAAGTGCTTTTTTACACTAACAATGCAATGATCTCAAAATGGTTGTTTTCAAACCACGTGTACCGTTTTCTCAGAATCTACTGAATGAGTGCTCATTCAATTTTTACTGCACATAAATAATATGTAACTCTGTATACTAAGGCTATTTTTTGGAGATTTTCCCAAAATATTTTGCTGAAAAGCAGTTAACGTAAAAAATATGACAGTTTTCAAAAATTTCAAAGTGATACTTTTACGATGATATTTTTTGAAAAAAGTGAACAATATATTTTAATATATTTACCAATATTTAAATAAAAAAGCCTAATTAACATACGGAAAAAATTTAAAATGTCTATATTTTAGAGTTTCTGAGAACTGGTTCCTAAAATGGCTCAATTTAACATTGTCGGTATAGTGTCTACCGACTAATCTTAAGGCCGGATCACCTGTATTTTCTATTGGGTATGGATAAAATCATCAGCCGGCCATTGGTTTTCTAACGCTTGTCCCCAGGAGGACTTAGATGCCGATTTCAGAATATTTTACGCTAGAACCTGCTCAGGTTTCTCCCACGCATTCACCTAATACCTTAAGTGAAAGGTTGACTACCTTTAAATTTATGTGGTGGAATTGACTTATTTGGTCACTTTCTAACATTATAAGAAGTAGGATTTCATTAGGAGAATAATTGGATCTTTATTACAAAGTCCAGTGGGATACTGATATGCTGCAAAAGTTTTGAAAAAAATATTCAATACACCGAAAATTTTAATACCATATTTCTTTTAGAAAAAAAATGTTTTGTAGCCTGCTTGGATTTTTTAAGTTATACTTCTTTTGGGGTCCGATAGGGAAAAATGATAAGAGTAAATATTTATGATGCGCGCGCACATCATTGTCTAATATTTTAACATGACACTTTTTAGGTACTAGGGGACTCATATTTGGAGGATCGTTATAACTCTTGTTATAAACCATATCTGTTAGGACGCATCCCCCCGTTGCATCTCCCCTCTTACAGCTTTTTGTTCAATATCTCGGCACTCGAGCCTCACAGTGCATTCGAACCTGAATCAATTGATTCTTCTCCATCTATTTTTCCCGTTATTATATCTTCATGCTCATGGGGCTATTTCTTTAATAGTGTTTAATTGTTTTAAATATGTTTAAATTCACAATTTCGTAACTCCTGTTTGAGTCTCGGATTTGAGATTTGAACCAACTGTTCCACTTGTCGAGACCCATCCAGTCATCTACACTCCTATAGTGTAGGCATGCAAAGCGCTTAAGCACTAAAATATCTTGCTCCCATGTTAATCTTATGGGGACTGGCAACAGTTTCAGCCTCCTAAGGAATTGAACTTGAGACTTGATTTTTAGAGGTCCGCCATATTTTCATATTAGCGCGAGCTTTACGTAGCATTGGCCCCCACCCTGCAGGGCCTCACCAGTAATAACTCGAATCCTATGCTACCTTGGTCGACTGCATTTGACTGCTCTCCGTCTGAGCATCCCAGATATATCTCTTCAGAAGAACAGCCCAGTAACTCATAAAAATTGAAAATTTTTAAATTATTTGAAATCCAAATCCCGTGTATCTCTGAGGATTTTTGAGCTTCTTTAATGATACTCGGACCACAGGTTATCCTCGTTGAGCTCTTTCGTCTATTATAATTCGTGTGTAGGTAGTGGGCCTAGGGGGCGTTATCACTAAAATTAGAATCACCAAGTTATTCCTATGGTTTCGATCTGTCGATGACGTTACGATATTACAGAGATAGAAGGATTAAATTTTGGGATGATCCATTACTCTGTGTATCGTTGGGATGTACGTCACCATTTGCGTCACAATTGCTCCCCCACTCCTCTGGGAGTTAGTTTCGTTTTCCTTTCCCGAGCTACTGCATCCCTATTTGCAACTACAGACTCCATGCCGGTTCGAATGGATCCCTCTTCTGTTCCTCCATAACCAGCCCAAGTTTTGTTGATGGGTGCCCTGCTTCTATTTTATTTAAATATTTTAAATTTTGTAATTATTGTAAAATGACCATAACTCGGGAGCTGTTAAGGTGGATGTCTTAATTTTCTCGGGAACGATTCTTCCCACCAAGACATTCAATATGATGTCTCAGGTGTCACATTCAGTGCTACTCATCTCCAGATACAGTTTGCCGAATACACCCCCCTCCCCATGTTATTCGTCCTATTGTCCCTGTGCGGGAGTGTTTAAATTTATTTAAATCGTGATTAGCTCTCTCTCGGGTTTGGCTGCTCGATTGACTTAAGGTGGGTATCGTTCAACTCTGCTCGTGACCCCCTTTCGTCCTTGACCCAGCTTGGCCTGCTCAAGACTTTTAGAAGGATTTTATCTTGTTACGCCAAAGAAGTATAACATTTTACGTGCGTGCATAAGTAGCCCCCCACTTTTTTAAATAAAATAATTCTTCACATGCATCAGTAAAATAAACACACCCTTATACACACCTGCAAAGCTAAAATTACTTATATTAGATAACTGTATTCTTCAGCCGGCTGGGTGGCTTTATTAATTGGCCGCTGTCGTTCTGCAACCAAGGTTGCGGATTCGACCCCGACCTAAATCGGAAGAATTTCCTGACCCAGAAAATTAACGGGTTCATATCTTTTGATTATATAGCATGTAAAAGATTCCCTGGAGTGTCTCTTCCGCTTGAGTGCTATCTGCAAAATTAAAACTTAAGTTCCTATCCTCAGAGCTCAGGTGCCTCCCTCTAGGGAGGAAACTAGGCGTCAAAATACCCTGCGGCGATTGGTATCAGCCTATATGGCACCGCACTAAAAATATATCCCAGCTTTTGGGGAATGTAGTAGGTCAGCAACCGTAAAACACTCATCCGTAGCCCATTAGACACATCAATCAAGAGACAATTGCATTTCTCGTTTTAACATTAAATCTTACAGCAAATTTACCAAGTCGAGCTAATTTCATTTGCATATATTGTAACTTTAGAAAGGAATTTATATATCAATTTAGTTTACTGTACTTAAATTCTCTTGAGGCATTGGGTTCTTTTTACTACATCATTTTACCTTTCAGGAATTTTAAAGTATTTCATTAATTTTTAAGCAATATATTTATATATATATTTAAAAGCATGATTTCATTAAATATTACGCATTTTTAAGAATTTAATTGGAATAAAAACATAAACCACTTTGACTGATATATATAAAGAAAAAAATATTAATCATTCATGATTCAAATGTTTTTTTTAATTCTTAAAAAATTAATATTAAATCCTTTTAAAAGTGCCTCTTTGCTTTTATAACAGTAGTTTAACTATTTTTTTAAATTTGGGTTTTTTTCTTTGCAATTTTAAAACAAATGGATATAAACTATATTGAATACATAAAAATGAATAATTCCTGCTTATTTAAACAAAAATAACTTTTTTCTAACAAAATTTAAAATTAATATTTATTGATAAAACTACTCTTCGAAACTTTTGAAGTGTTTCAGCGATATAATGAAGGTTTTTCAATTTTTTATTATATAGAATTACAAATTGAAAGAACGCATAATAGTAGTGCATTCTTATACATCTATCCAAATATATATTTTTTTAAATGCAAGATATTATAAAGTCCCTCGATTAACTCAGCTGTCATGCCCAAGTTACCATTTTCATTTTCTTATAATTCTATCCCCCCAAAAGTATTGGGATCAGTAGATTATCATTTTATATCATTTCTATAGATAAATAAATTTTTACGAATAAACATTCATTTTACTTTTTAATTCCCGAGTTGATATGTCATACAAATGTTTTACATCCAACTCATTCATGCATTTCATTTTTACTTTAATAGTAAGACTCGATTTAGTGTAATTTCTAACTCGCAAATGCATCATCTGTCAACGTAAAGATTGATGTTTCTATTCACACGCATGACCTCGCTTCCCTCCCACACCGTTCGAACGGTCACTATGAAAATTGGCATGCACGTGTTTTTTTTTTGTGGAGATGTTTTTTTTTGCTATCCTCTTGGTTGCATCTCCCCACCAGGTCGCGCTACAGATTATCAACTTCTGCACCTTTCAATCCATCGCCAAGTTGCCGACAGTGTCGCCAAAAATGGTGCCAAGATGGCTATATCACCAACCTTTCGCTATGTTTCCATTGAAATGACATTATAATGTAAGGAACGGCGTTGCTTGCGTTATAATTTAAACATGAAATAAATACAACAGAAAGTAATATTAACGTATTGCACATCCATATATAAATTATTGACCCTATTTTAAGCGTTCAATGCATAAAAGTGTAACAATGTGATACTTTTGCTGATCAGAAATCAGCTTAGGCAGGTGTTTCAAAAATCAACACGCTAGAGAGTTACGGGGAGTAATAAAAAATTTTAAAAAATCCTTTAAATCAGCTATCCGATCTACAGACTTAAAATTTAACAAATATGATTTGTTAAGCTGAGATATGCAAAAATCTTTTTCTTTTCGTTTAATTTACAATTCACGTAAATTTAACTCAATAGAAATTTCTTTATCTTTCAATCTGTATTGTATAATTTTTCAATTCATCCGTGCGAAGAACGATTGTACCAGCTTGTAATAAGTATAGTACAAATTTCTGTGTTAATATTATTCCCAAAACCCTTTTAGATAAAAAAAAAAAAACTCTTATAACATAAATGTATTCTGTCCCAGGATCATCACTAATGTATCAAAGTGATACAACAATACCTGAATAGTAATATAAATAATAATTGCATTCTAACAATTCATAAAACGAATATCATGTTTTCTCTTAATTCTATGATATATGTATATATATATATATATATATATATATATATATATATATATATATATATATATATATATATATATATATACATTTATATATATATGTATATATATATATATACATTTATATATATATGTATATATATATATATACATTTATATATATATGTATATATATATATATATATATTTATATATATATATGTATATATACATTTATATATATATATATATACATTTATATATATATATATATATACATTTATATATATATGTATATATATACATTTATATATATATACATTTATATATATATGTATATATACATTTATATATATATATACATTTATATATATATATGTATATATACATTTATATATATACATTTATATATATATATACATTTATATATATAGAGAGAGAGAGAGTGACAACGGCCAGATTGAGTTAAATATACATTTATTAAGGGGAATTATTTACAAGGAAGGGCTAAAAGTTAGTAAAAAGTAATCGAAACATCATTAGATCGTTGGATTCCACGAGGCGTTTCGTTCCTGCGCCCTCGTCATCGTCTCATCGCCGTCGCCTCTCTCGGTCGTCTCCGCAATCATTCTATTAGAGTCTGGTTTACTCATTATCCTCGAACCGCCTTGTCAGATAGGTGGCGCTCTCTTGGCATTACGTCATTAAGGAATATAGGAGGGATACGATATGTGCACATCCATTCCTACATCGGCCATCATGACCAAGCATGCGTCCTCGCATGTAAAATACAGTGTATTTCAAAATGTCATGAAATAAAACTGAAAAGCTAGAGGAAATAAACTTACAAATAAAACAATTATTAAAACAGACAAATATGTATCAGAAAATCAAAACTAATAATAAAGAATAAAAAAAATTGGTATACAGATGGAAAGAAGACAAACAATACAGAGCAATCTTGAGTATGGGGATAATGTCAAAAAAAATGTTAAAGTAAAAGTTTGCGTTCGTAATGTAACATTCATTTGTTAGGCCATGGTTTCAAGTATTCGGCACAAGTACTTGTTTTGGTTGGGCCATCAAAATTTCCTTATTTTTCGACGTTGTAGGTATCGTTAGGTTTTACTTGTGTTATTGTATATGGACCGATAAATTTATTGCAGAGTTTTTGTCCAGGTCCTTGTTGCGTTTCTTTAATAGCAACTAAGTCCTTAACACTGTATAAATAAGGAGATTTTCGTCGAAGATTATAAGACTTTTTGTTTTCATTTTGCACTTTATAATTATTTGCGTTTTTGCCGCTTTACGTAGGATTTCTCTGTTTTCATTAAATTCGAGTTGTAGTTGTTCGTCGATTATTTGTTGAATGCGCAAATCAGTCTTGTTATTGATTTGTGTTCCAAAGAGTAGTTCAAAAGGAGTGGTGTTAATGCTTCGTTGGAATGTTGAGTTTAAGACTTCTTGTAGTGAAGGAACATGTTTGAACTATTTCGTGGGATCGTCTTCTGACATCTTAGATAAGACAGGAATGATTGTTCGATTAATGCGTTCTACTTGACCATTAGCACGTGGCAAACCTGTAGTAATATAATGAAGTGTAATTTTTTGTTCCGAACAATAAGTGTGGAATTCGTCAGAAGTGAAAGTAGTTCCACGATCAGTGATAAGAAAACGAGGATTTCCAAATGTAGTTTTTTGAATGTCTAATTTTTTTATTACCTCAGAAGTAGATGTAGTTTTTGTGGGGTATAACCATACAAATTTAGTGAAAGAATCAATGACAGCTAAAATGAATTTGTGGTTTTTACTTGAAGTTGCTAAAGGACCAAGATGATCGATATGGTATGTATTTAGTGGTATATCATCTTTGACAAGAGGATGGAGAAATCCTTCTTGTTTACCAGACTTTTTATTTTCAATATACATGTTACACAATTAGAAATATATTTTTCAATTTTGGATTGAAGATGTGGTATAAAATATTTATTTTTTATATGTTCTAGATTTCTTTTAACGGAAAAATGTCCTTTGTCGTGAGCATTTTTGATAAAGGGATGCTGCATCTCGTCGGGAATAACAAGGACTTCGGCACCGTCAATAAATTTATATAGTACATTATTTTTAATACAGTAGTTATCATATGGACCATTTTGAAGAAGAGCTTTTATGGAAAGAATGTGTGGGTCCAGCTCTTGAGATTCTTATATCCTATGCACAATAGAGTCATTACACTGGTTTGTTAAAACTTGTATTCTACTTAAAGCGTCGACATGGGCCATTTGTGAGCCAGAGCGATGTAAAATGGTGTAATCATAATATTGTAAATTCAGGGCCCAACGCGCGATTCGTGTGTTTAGATCTTTCTTACTCATAGTTTTTGTAAGTGCATTACAATCAGTAATTATTATGAAAGGCATTCCTAAAATGTACACTTTAAATTTTTTGAGAGCTTCTATGATTGCTAAAACTTCGAGTTCGTAGCTGGTATATTTTCTCTCCGTTTCGGACGTTTTTCTAGACATGTAATATATAGGATGTAAGGAATTATCATCGGGGAATCTTTGTAATAAAACAGCAGCAAGTCCGTCCATTGTTGCATCAGTATGTATTTCAGTTTCACAATTTTGTCGATATATACCTAAGACAGGTTTTCAAAGGAAGCTTTTTTTTTTACATCAAAATTGAAAGGAGTATCTTTACGTAAAAGATCACTAAGTGGCTTAGCAATTACAGAATAACCAGGGATAAATTTACGAAAATATCCAGTGAGACCTAAAAAATGTTGAACTTCTTAGTTGTTTTTGGTTCGGGGTAATTGAAAACTTATTTAGTTTTATAAGGAGAAGGAAAAAGTTTATTACTTTCAATAATATGGCCTAAAAGTTCAATTTTCCTATGCAGAAATTGACATTGATCAAAATTTATTTCCAATCCGTAATCACTGGACACTTGAAGAACTTTTTTGAGTCTATCAATAGGCTCAGATTAATTTATAGCAAGGATAACTATATCATCCATGTAAGGGAGAACAATTTCTTGAACAACTAAATCACGAAAAACTGTATTGATAAAACGTTGAAGGACATGTAGAGAGTCCGAAAGGCATTTTAAGGAACTGAAATTGACCATTTTGTGTTACAAAGGAGGTATATGGGCGACTCTGTTTGTTAACAGGCACACATGGAAAAAAACCTTTACGTAAATCAATGGTACTGAAAACTCTAGTATTCTGAAGTTTATCTAAAATATCCTCAATGAGGGGCAGAGGATAGTGATCCGTAACTAACACACGATTTAATTTTCGAAAATCAATACAGACTCGTGGACTGCCGTCTTTTTTGTGGACTACTAGGACTTGGCTAGCATAAGCAGATGAACATGGTTTAATAACACCATTTTGTGTCCATTCATCTATTTGTTTATCTACTATATCACGTTCAGTAAAAGGTAACCGTCTTGGAGAATGATAAATAGGTTTATCGTCCGTCACGATAATGCTTAACTCAATATCCGTCATTTTAATTTTATTCGGCCTATAACATACTAGTAATGCCTCAACATCATTACGAGTTTGTTTTGGAATTTCAGGGCCAATATCAAATTTAGGAATGTCGTCAGTAATTGCGAAAACAAATGGTTGTGGAGAAGCGTCAGATACTTCGATTTGTGGCTTAGAAAACATAACACTATCAGGGGTGATAGTCAAATTAACTTGTGTTTAATTAGATTACAACCAATAATAATATCAAAGTTCATTAAGTGGTTGGGGACAACATTAATTTTAACAGGAATGTCTTGGTTGTCAATTGAAACCGTTGAGTTGAATGAACCAATTACATGAGTTTTTGAAAGGCTAAAACCAGTTAGTATATTACCACTATTTATTAAAGAAGGGGAGCCTAATTGATTCCATACACTTTCTTTCATTAAGGTTACTTGACTTCCGGTACCAACTAAAGATAATATTTTTTTAGATAAAATTTTAACTTCTTTACACATAGTAGTTAATGGGGTAATTTCATCAACATTATTAGAAGAAGGGATATTTTTTTGAGGACAAGCATCAGATTTATGGCCAAAATTTTCGCATAATATACACTTTGGACCACGATGTTTATCTGCGCAAAATTTAGAAATATGACCGGATCCCGAACAATTAAAACAAGTTACGTGATTCCTATCTCTGAAATTTTTATTCTCAAATTTTGAATTAGGCTTTGGTGCATTGAATTTTGGATATCTATCATATCGATGTTTATGAAGTGTACTTTCAACATAACGGCGTTGGTTACTAAAGTTTGGATTACGCGACGTATCATAAGAGTGATTTTTGCTTTTATTTTGAAATATTTTGTCATATATATAAATTCCTAATCTTTCTTTAAATTCCTGAATGGTTGTACATCCATATAATATTAGCTTATTTGAAGGAGAATCGGGGATTCCATTATTACAATATTCCATAATTGAAGTTTCGTCGAGAAACCCTTGACCTCGATTCGCTAATTCCCGTATAGCGACTAAATATTGGAATACCGTTTCATTAGGTCGCATTTTTCTATTTTGTAATTCCCTATGCAATTGAGCTTGATTTAATTTTTTTCCAAATTCCTGAATAAGTAGTGTTTTTATAAAACTGTAAGAGTTTATACCACGCTGAGATTGAATAAATAATTTTGCAGTTCCTGTCAAAAGCCGTTTTATAAAAATAATTTTTTGTTCGGTTATTGGGCAAAACGTTAAATTTTCCTCCACATCAGAAAAAAAATGTTCAATTGAGTATGAGTCATCTGCACTAAAAGAACGAAGAGTTAGAAGTAAATATTTTACAAAAAGCCACGATAAATCGTTTTTCGAAATAGAGGGAACAGCTGACTCATTAATTGGGCTAAATGTGTCAGCCGATTTCCTGTCTGTAGAAAGTGGGGGGAAAGCAAAGTAATTTTCTGCATCCCGCGGGGGGCATTCTTCTACACCTCGAGTATTTAATTTATTATGAAAAGCGGATAAATCAGCTAGTGAAAGCAAAATATTATTACAAAGTTCTTCGGCAGTTCCATTTGTTTCTAGTTGTAAAAAATTAGCTAAACAGATTAAATCGGGTAGGTTTAATTTTTTTAAAATAACGGCGGAGTAGTCTTCAATATCAAAATCTAGTGCGAAACCCGTAAATTTTCGCAATTGTTCTCTAGAGGTCCTACTGAATTGGTGATCGTTAAAAATAACAGAATACAATAATTTTACATTTTGAGTATTGCCAAATATCAAAGCTTGTGCAATAACTGGGATATACTTCAGTGTTGAGTAAGACATAATAAATCACTTAAATTGAACCAAAATACGTAAAATATACAAATATTTGCAGATCACTTAAAATGATATATGAGTAAAATATTTCAACACAGAAAAAAAATTAATACGCTATACTATTAATACGATTAAAGATTAAAGTCTAGAATAAAATGTCACTAGTAGCAGTTGTACAAGTTTAAAAAATATCGTATCACAGTCACATTAGCAGTTTCAAAATATATTTTCACAATCACTGAAAGTTTGTAAAAAACAATGGAAATAAAAACTCACGGTAAACTTTTGCACACAACGTCTTGCTTGTTGAATATTACTTTCATAAATGTATAGTAGTATTGAAGAGAGAAAATCTTGATGTCGGCAAAAATATCGAATAAATATCTTCACAATCGTGAATTTTCACACAACACTTGAAATTGAATGAAAGCGTCAAATCATAAAAACGCTTTTAAAAATAAATGCACTTGAAATTGAAGAAAATCGTCAAACACACATTGAAGAATAAAAATGCACTTAAAATTGAAGAAAATCGTCAAATACACAATGAACACATTCGTTTTTCTTCCATCGTCATCGTCCTTTATCTTTTTTTTTCTTCGGTTTTCTAGGGGATTTTAAGTTTAGGGAAAGGCCGAGCCTCCATATAGAAAGTGAAAACGGCCAGATTGAGTTAAATATACGTTTATACTAAGGAGAATTATTTACAAGGGAGGGCTAAAAGTTAGTAAAAAGTAATAGAAACATTATTAGATCGTTGGATTCCACGAGGCGTTTCGTTGCTGCGCCCTCGTCATCGTCTCATCGCCGTCGCCTTTCTCGGCCGTCTCCGCAATCGTTCTATTCGAGTCTGGTTTACTCGTTATCCTCGAACCGCCTTGTCAGATGGGTGGCGCTCTCTTGGCATTACGTCATTAAGGAATATAGGAGGGATACGATATGTGCACATCCATTCCTATATATATTTATATATATATATATATATATATATATATATATATATATATATATATATATATATATATATATACATTTATATATATACATACATTTATATATATATATATGTATATATATATATGTATATATATACATTCATATATATACACTGCTGGACAATTGCTAAGGACGGATCACAAATTGCTATGTAGCATAACATTAAGCGAGACGTGAGGCCTAGTAGGATAAAATATAGTTGCCACACTGTACAGACATTAGAATAAAGAATATTTATTGTTCTGGAAAGTACAAAAGCTGTGAAACATCTGAAAGAAAAAAATTTTTCATTTGATCTGCGTACGGAGAAATGGAACATTGCATCTAAACGTTAGCAGGCACCTTAAAGAAAGGTATCAGTACGGGATATGTCCACCGTGGAGTGTGATGCAACATTCCACACGTCGTACCATACTTTGCACAACATTATCCAGCAGCTGTTGAGGCAATTTATCCCATTCCTCTGTGAGTGCACGGATGAGGGTGTTCTTGTTTGTCGGATGATAGTTTCGACCAGCAACTTGCCTCCCCAAAGCATCCCACACATTTTCAATGAGGTTTAGATCTGGAGAACGCGCTGGCCATACGAGACGTTGAATACCCTCGCTGTCTAGACAATCCTGAACAGCGAGTGTTCGAAGACATGTTGCGTTGTCGTCCATAAAAAAATTTATAACCGACAGCACCACGGAAAAGAGGAACATGAGGAAGTAGAACTTCATCAATGTATCGTTGGCCCGTCATAGTCCCATTAGCAACCACATGTAGGTGCGTGAGGCCATTGAACATGATGCCGGCCCACACCATGATACTGCATGTCGGATATCGGTCCTTTTCCTGGATATTTTCTGGACGATAAGCAGTACCACTCTCGCGCCAGATCAGTTGGCGTCTACAATCCGATGACAGACTGAACCTACTCTCATCTGAGAATAGTACGCATGCCCAGTCCTGTTCAGTCCAATTGTGATGCTCACGACACCATTGCAAACGGGCAGTACGGTGCTGTCTGGTCAATGGGACACACACAACAGGTCGGCGTGCGTATAGTCCTCCTCCCCTCAAACGTCTGGCAACAGTTTTTCGGGAGATCTGCTTTCCTGAGGCAGCAAGAAACTTATTTGCCACCTGCTGAGCTGTGGTGCGCCTGTTCCTTTTTGCTAATAGGACGATATATCTGTCTTCTGCAGGCGTCGTACTTCTAACACGACCTCCCCCGTGCCGTCTACTACACACTCCAGTAGTTTTAAATGACTTACACAGCTGTGAAACAACGCTGTGAGCGATGTGGAACTCCCTGGCAACATCTGTTATTTTTCGCCCTTCTTCGATCTTTCCAATAATTCGGCCACACATAAAATCATCTATGTGATGTCGGGAAGACATGCCAAAAATTATAAGTTCGTCTATTAAATCTTTCCTGTAAAACTTTGACTTGAAACAACAACTGTCTACACGCGTCAAAACCTTTAAAGCTCTTATGAACGCTATCACGTGATGAACAGACGTGGAGAAAAATTTGCATACTCATACTTCTTCTTACTAATATCCCGCACTTATTCTAATTTTCCACATTTTGCTTCCTTTCATTTTGTGGTTGCTATGGATGATAGTGTTATCCGTCCTTAGCAATTGTCCAGCAGTGTATATGTATATATATATATTTATATATATATATATATATATATATATATATATATATATATATATATATATATATATATATATAAATATGTATATATATACATTTATATATATATATATATATTTATATATATATATATATACAGGGTGTTTCAGCTAAGATGTTACAAACTTCTAGGAGAGGTAGGGGACAACAAGACGACTCGAAGTATATAGGCAATGCTGGGTCGGAAATGCTTTCCTAAGGCTCCACGCACCGACAAAATTTAGGGTGCAAAACTTCAACTGGTGTTAAAAACGGGAAAAATTATCGAAATGCTTTGGGTTTTGGTCAAAATTATTGTTATTATTTATTATTTCATAAAAAAAATTCTGAACAATATTGCTGCTAAAGCATCGCTAGATGGCACTTTAGACTTTGGAACGCTAGGAAAAAAAAATTTTCAATATTTTTTTAAGTTTTTTGATGGCTTTCATAAGTTGAAACTTTATTTTGAATTTTGATACCAGATTTGGTATCCTCCGGGGAAAATTGATGTAAAAAATCGAACATTGTTCAGGGCACTTAAAGCACAAACGGTGCTAAAAACGAGCAAAATGTTGGATTTCGGTGCGGTTTGCACGAAAAGCATTCCGTTACTGACTAATTTGTTCAAAATAAATTTTGACTTGGTAGCCATTAATCAAAGCCAGAGGGCGCTTTCAGACATTGCAACTTGGAAACTCATTTGGATAATTTTGTGGTTGGTTGTAAGCCGAATAATTACTAGCAATTTTTCCTCCTAAATGAGATTCGAGTTGGTGTGCGTTGCAAAAAAGTAATTTTATAGCAAAAAATTTTAGTAAAAGAGGGTAAAAAACACAAGTACCAAATTACAAGAAGTAAAACACACAAGGAAAGATTCAAAATAGGAGGAAAAAAGCTGTTTACTAACTGCTATGCATAATCATAAAAGAAAAAGTAAAGAAAAGAAGGAAAAACTGCTGTCAAAGGAGGTGTTCGAACTGACGCCCGTCGCATGTGATGCAGGCTTCACATCTTCGCTTCATGGAGCGTCGAACATTCGATAACATTTCTGGAGTGTTTCGTATTTCCCCGGCTGTTGCACTGATGCGTGCTACAAGTTCCTCGGCGCTGTTTACGGGTGTTTCGTACACCAACGATTTCATTTGCCCCCAGAAGAAATAATCCAGACAGGGAAGGTTTGGCGATCGGAGAAATCAATGCACTGGACCTCCACGGCCAATCCATCGTTCACCACATACTGCATCCAAGTGATTCCGAACAGAAATACTGAAATGTGCGGGGCTCCACCTTGCTGGAACCACATGGAAGTACGAGTCGCAGCGGTAACGTGTGCTCTGTCCAATAACTTTGGCAAAACTTGTTCCAAGAATATCAGGTAGCGTGGACCAGTCAGGTGACCAGGCAGAATGTAGGGTCCTATTAGATGATCCCCTAGAATGTCAGCCCATACGTTAACCAGGAAACGATCCTGTGCAGCCCGAGTACGTGTTACATGTGGGTTCGCTGCTGCCCACGAATGGCTGTTATGGGTGTTGAAAATACCCCCTCTCGAAAAAGACGCCTCATCTGTGAACAACACGGATGCTTCAAAAAAGGGATTTGCAATTCGTTGCTGCAAGTACCACTGTGGAAAGGCCTGACGAGGTGCAAAGTCACATTCTTTTAGTGACTGGACGTACTGGTAGTGAAATGGATGCAGGGCACTATCATCGAGAATCCTCCAAACGCTACTGTATGAAATCCCAATTTCATTAGCGATACCTCGTGTACTTAAACTGGAAGTGGTCTCTACCATATCTAGTACAATTTCCTCGTTCAGTTCGGTACGTGCTGCCTTCTAGAATGAACCGGTCCACATAATTGCTGGTGTAGGCGAGCAAACATGGTATGAGCAGGAGTCCGCCTGACAGGATGCTTTTCGGCGTACAACCTCTGAGTGGCTCGACCGTTGCAATCTGTGGCCCCGTGCGCCAGAATCATATCTGCTTTCTCTGCGTTCGTGTACTCTGTCATCGAACAGCCAGTCTGTGTGCGATGGAAATAAAGCTTCCTTCCAGCGGACTCCTTCTTATCGTTCTGTCCCTCTGGCGGCTAATTCAACTCGCGACGGGGAATTTTGCATATTCTGCCTTTAACACTCTCTCGCTAAAATTTTCGCCGAGAACCCTGCTCGCTTTATTCACTGCCACGACACTTGCAATTCCTGGGCTACGTATCAGGCTTTCGATGGTATTACTGCTTCAGGAAGGCATTTCCGGACCACCTTTTTTATGTTATTCCGAGTCGTCTAGGTGTACTCGACCTCGTTGGTGGAAGAGTACACCTAGATGACTCGGAATTACATAGGAAAGGTCGATCGGAAATGCCTTTTTTACTTGTCTGAAGCACCTCTGGTTTTAAATTTGGCAACAATGTCAAAATTTGTTTTGAACAAATTAGTCAGCAAGGGAATGCTTTTCGCGCAAACCACACCGAAATCCAGCATTTTGCTCGTTTTTAGCACCATTTGTGCTTTAAGTGTCCTGAACAATGTTCGATTTTTACATCAATTTTCCCCGGAGGATACCAAATCTGGTATCAAAATTCAAGTTAAAGTTTCAACTTATGAAAGCCATCAAAAAACTAAAAAATATTGAAAAATTTTTTTCCTAGCGTTCCAAAGTCTAAAGCGCCCTCTAGCGATGTTTTAGCAGCAATATTGCTCAGAATTTTTTATGAAATAATAAATAATAACAATAATTTTGACCAAATCCCAAAGCGTTTCGACAGTTTTTCCCGTTTTTAAGACCAGTTGAAGTTTTGCACCCTAAATTTTGTCGGCGCGTGGAGCCTTAGGAAAGCATTTCCGACCCAGCATTGCCTATATACTTCGAGTCGTCTTGTTGTCCCCTACCTCTCCTAGAAGTTTGTAACATCTTAGCTGAAACACCCTGTATATAAATATATATGTATATATATACATTTATATATATATATATATACATTTATATATATATATATATATATATATATATATATATATGTATATATATATATATATATATATATATATATATATTTACATATATATATACAATTATACACTGCTGGACAATTGCTAAGGACGGATAACACTATCATCCATAGCAACCACAAAATGAAAGGAAGCAAAATGTGGAAAATTAGAATAAGTGCGGGATATTAGTTAGAAGAAGTATGAGTATGCAAATTTTTTCCCACGTCTGTTCATCACGTGATAGCGTTCATAAGAGCTTTAAAGGTTTTGACGCGTGTGGACAGTTGTTGTTTCAAGTCAAAGTTTTACAGGAAAGATTTAATAGACGAACTTAAAATTTTTCGCATGTCTTCCCGATATCACATAGATGATTTTATGCGTGGCCGAATTATTGGAAAGATCGAAGAAGGGCGAAAAATAACAGATGTTGCCAGGGAGTTCGACATCGCTCACAGCGTTGTTTCACGCCTGTGGAAGTCATTTAAAACTACTGGTAAGTGTAGTAGACGGCAAGGGGGAGGTCGTGTTAGAAGTACGACGCCTGCAGAAGACATATATATCGTCCTATCAGCAAAAAGGAACAGGCGCACCACAGCTCAGCAGGTGGCAAATCAGTTTCTTGCTGCCTCAGGAAAGCAGATCTCCCGAAAAACTGTTGCCAGACGTTTGAGGGGAGGAGGACTATACGCACGCCGACCTGTTGTGTGTGTCCCATTGACCAGACAGCACCGTACTGCCCGTTTGCAATGGTGTCGTGAGCATCACAATTGGACTGAACAGGACTGGGCATGCGTACTATTCTCAGATGAGAGTAGGTTCAGTCTGTCATCGGATTGTAGACGCCAACTGATCTGGCGCGAGAGTGGTACTGCTTATCGTCCAGAAAATATCCAGGAAAAGGACCGATATCCGACATGCAGTATCATGGTGTGGGCCGGCATCATGTTCAATGGCCGCACGCACCTACATGTGGTTGCTAATGGGACTATGACGGGCCAACGATACATTGATGAAGTTCTACTTCCTCATGTTCCTCTTTTCCGTGGTGCTGTCGGTTATAAATTTTTTTATGGACGACAACGCAACATGTCTTCGAACACTCGCTGTTCAGGATTGTCTAGACAGCGAGGGTATTCAACGTCTCGTATGGCCAGCGCGTTCTCCAGATCTAAACCCCATTGAAAATGTGTGGGATGCTTTAAGGAGGGAAATTGCTGGTCGAAACTATCCTCCGACAAACAAGAACACCCTCATCCGTGCACTCACAGAGGAATGGGATAAATTGCCTCAACAGCTGCTGGATAATGTTGTGCAAAGTATGGTACGACGTGTGGAATGTTGCATCACACTCCACGGTGGACATATCCCGTACTGATACCTTTCTTTAAGGCACCTGCTGACTTTTAGATGCATTGTTCCATTTCTCTGTACGCAGATCAAATGAACATTTTTTTTTCTTTCAGATGTTTCACAGCTTTTGTACTTTCCAGAACAATAAATATTCTTTATTCTAATGTCTGAACAGTGTGGCAACTATATTTTATCCTACTAAACCTCATGTCTCGCTTAATGTTATGCTACGTAGCAATTTGTGATCCGTCCTTAGCAATTGTCCAGCAGTGTATATATATGTATATACAAGGTGATCAGAATTAAAACACCCCTACTCTTAGCTCTCTATACATCGAACTACTCAGTGTAGAGGCTCCAAAATTGTTGAACATACTATTCAAGACATGGGGAAAAGGATTTAGCGAAAAAAAATTAGTTCCATAAAACCGATAGATGGCGCTGTGTAACAGAGAATATACTAAAAAGACACAAAATACACATTTATAACACATTTTATTTGATCGCACCAAACATTCATATCTTATCGATGCAGGGAATGCCGCTCAATACGGTTCCTTTCTTCAAGATGTAAAATCTGCAGTCTGTGGAGAGTTTGTTCAACTGCTGATCGTAATTGGTCGACAGAGATGCTTTTCACATGCAGAGTGATACTGTCCTTCAAATCTGTCAAGGTTATCAGACGTCCTCGATAAACAAGATTTTTTTAAATATCTCCACAGCCAAAAGTCACAGGGATTAAGATCTAGAGAACGAGGTGGCCATGCTGTCGGAAACGCACGACTAATCACTCTATCATTAGTAAAATGTTGCCAAAGAAACTGCTGCACACAGTCCAATGTATGGAGGCGCTCCATCTTGCATGACGGTAATTGAATCAAGATATTGGTGTTGCAGCATTTGGAGTGCAACAAAATTTTCAAGCATGTTTTTCTACCCCCTGGCCGTCACGGTGCAGGTCACAGGGCCATTGCGAGTAGTCTCTTCGGAAAAAAATGGTTCAAGAATAAATGTGGCTGTGAATTCACACTAGACTGTAACTTTCGGTGAGTGAAGTGGAATCTCTTGGAAGGTGCGAGGGTTTTCCGTGTCCCAAATGCGACAGTTATGGGTATTGACTGTTCCACATAGATGGAAATACGCTTCATCACTCCATAGAATTTTCCACGGCCATGATGCATCCACTTCAACTCTAGCCAGGAATGTCGATGCAAAGGTCAGTCGCTTCTCCCTGTCGTTAGCCATCAACTGCTCATTGTGGCGAATTTTGTACGAGAAAAAATGCACCACTTTTCTCAGTACATTTCACACTGTGCTGTAGGGAACACCCAAGTGTCGTGATACTGCACGGGCACTACTACAGCCTATGACGTTATCCATTGATTGATCTACAATAGCGGTGGCAACATCTTCAACGACATCTAAACGGGTCGATTTGCGTCCTCGACCCGGCTGAATACGAAGATGTCCAGTTTTCTCGAATCGAGCGATCATTCTCTTTAGAGCTTGTGGAAGTAATGGTCCTTTGCGTAAATTTTTAAGTCGACGAAACTCCCGAAGTGCAGCTGCAGCATTTCCTTTGCTTTCATAAAACAGCTTCACAAGCAAAGAGCGTTCTGGCAGCGTGACAGCCATCAATGATAAGAATGACATTTTCCCAGTTTCATCCCTTTTCATGCCAAGAACAAGCTTCAAACCAAAGGTTTATGCAAATTTTTGTGCTTACTGGGTGAAATTTCCATTACAATGACAGTTTAAGTTTTTTAACTTTTATTATCTTCTTTTTTTCATATCAGCAATAGAAATCAAAAAGGAAAATTACATAGTGCATGTGTTTTGTTTTTGTTTTTTGTGATAATTCTTTCCTTTTTTCAGAATATCTTGTTTACAGCGCCATCTATCGGTGTTTCTGGAACTATTTTTTTCACGTAATCCGTTTCCTCATGTCTTGAATAGTATGTTCAATAATTTTGGAGCCTCTACACTGAGTAGTTCGATGTATAGAGAGCTCAGAGTAGGGGTGTTTTAATTCTGATCACCTTGTATATACATTCATATATATATATATATATATATATATAAAATATATATATATATATATATATATATATATATAAATATATATATATATATATATATATATATATATATATATATCTTATTATATATAAAAATATTCTGTGCGTGTGTTTGTCACTAAACTCCTCCTAAACGGCTGGATCGATTTCGATGAAATTTTTTGTGTGGGTTGAAGTAAATTCGAGAATGGTTTAGTTTCACAATTTGGTCCGATATCGCAATTAGTTAAAATGATATATATTAATAAAAAAACATTCAAAAAATACAACTCAACATTTACCTGCATTGTTGTAACAACACTATTGTTATAAACAAGATAAAAAAAATTTAAATCAATTCCTACATAGATCAACCCAAAAAAATATTTTAACTACTTTATATTAAATAGTTGTAATTAATATAAATATATATCTACATATGACCGAATCACAACATTAGGTGGTAATTAATTTTTATTAATTATCATTAAAGTATCTGTGACGAATCTAAACGGAACCTTTCCACTAATCTATTTAGGCGTCTTTTTGTGGAATATAAATTCGCGTTTATTTCCAATCAACTCCAAAAAGATGAACGGGATATTCAAATTAGATAAGGTATTTAATTCGAGCGTTGTGAGATAGCAAGGTAGATGATGGAAGGCTATTGAGCCAGTAACTTTAACTGCAATATTAGAGGATTCCAAGCTATTAGAATAGGGCAGTAGAATTGCTGTGATTCTAAGGAAGTATCAGAAAGCTGATACAGCCAGCGGTAAATATAATTTACTTACGCTTAAAAGAAGAGTTAGTTTAGCCGAATTAGTTAAAATTAATGAGAGTTAAGAATTCGAGTACGTGTATTTTTTGGATCTCCTATTTCGGTAAACCTTACTTGATCTTCAGCGTAATTATTAATTAGTTGCATCATTCGTAATTTAATTTATTATAAAGGCAAATCTCTTTATTGGACGCAACATAAAAGTATTATATGTTATCAGAGATTTTTTTTGAGAAAATTATACTAATAAATAAATATTATTATTTAAAATGGCTCTTAGTGGTTCTTTGACTCAAATTATTTTGGTGTTCTAGGTGAGACCCAGGGGGGTCTTCACACATCGTATTGTCATCCAAAATAATCGTGTATATAAAATTTCCTTTCAACTGAATGCTTTAACACGTAAGAAAAATACCTTTTCAAATTTTAAAATATGTTGCCAAAAGGTCGCTAAGTTACCAGCGTGGCTGTATTTGTAATTTTTTTAAATAATTAGTATTAATCTATTAATTTTTATTAAGTATAATTAAATTATTGTATTGTCATCCAAAACAATCATGTACATAACATTTCAACTCAACTGAGCGCTTTAAAATGTATTTTATTAACGATTGAAAATTCCAAGATAAATAAACAAACAAACAAACAAAGTATGTATAGAGATTGTGAGCTAATAGTAGGAATTGAAAAAGACGTAAGTTGGCGTCGAAAATTGATATTCAGCCAAACTGGCCAAACCCGGTCTTTATTGTTACGAAAATGCAGACGATTCACTCTTTTTAGCGTTTTTAATTAATATATTTTCAAATAATCTTTATATATGTAATTCTTCTGTGCGTGTGTTTGTAACTAAACTCCTTCTAAACGGCTGGACCAATTTTGATGAATGTTTTTGTTTGTTCCAGTGGACTCGAGAATGGTTTAGATTTATAATTTTGTTTAGAAATGATTATTTAATTATTTTTTTATTTATAAATTGTTGATCTTGGAATGTTTTACATTGGATCCGGCAGACTGTGCTACGATCCCAGTATCGAATATTCAAAAATCTTTTATTTTGAATTTAAGATGTGTGTACAGAGTAACGTCTGTCTGGTCCTCTAGTATATATTATAATGATGATTTATATATTCAGTATGAATAGAGTACTCAATTATCATTGAATATATAATTTATGTAATGTATTTGGTCAATTATACTCTCTCACTGCATATCAGTATCAGTTCAACAAATAGCTTAATTTTTAGAGGTGAGCAGGTATCTTCCTTTTTATTCCGAGGTTAAAATAGCAGACAATATTTTATTCGGATCCGCCGATCCTTTTTATTCTTTAATATTATGACGAAATTAAGCTAACTTTCTAAGATAAAAGTTTTTAATAGCATTTATTATACTCTGTTTATGAATCAACATTTCTCCCAAAATTCTTTGATGTTAAAAAAGGATTCCATAAGATTAGACTCAAACACCATGCAATGTTCACACAAAGAAAGTCTTTTCACTTAATAATGCTTCAATTCGATCTTTTTTGTCAGAGGGACATGAACAACATTTATACAATAAAAGCTAAAGAATTACAAGACTTTTTTTTCTAACATTCTTACATCATAACAAATCATGAGACAATGGCGGCCATTGATGTCGACGCGTCATTTCCATCGTTTGAGGATTGCTTCGAAAAGTTGGAAAACGTGTTAAACTGTGCTGGAAATCCAAGCAAAAAGTTGCGTAAAGATGCAAGAACTGCTTTGGGTAAGTTGAAATCGTATATTTCAAAAGCTTACAATGGATCTCATGATTTAAAAAATAGTGATGTTGTCTCGGCGTCGTTTGTAAAACCATCATGTGCTAGTATCGTGGCGCCATCTATATTTAAGAATATGACTCATTCTTTGAATAACGTTATTGTCTGTGCCAATGAAAATAATTTTACATCTGACGAGGTGCGGCAAATTATCAGAACGGAGTTAAATCCGAGAAAAATACAAGTAGGGGTAAAAAAGATGAGGATTATTAATAAAAACCGTGTGCTGGTACAATGTGTTTCTAAGGAGGATAAAGACAGATTTTTAACAGCAATAAAAGAAAAGAAAAATACTCTTCAAGTGTCTTCTCCGAGGAAGAGAAACCCAAATGTGCTTTTAAAAAATCTTCCAAATGAAATTATTGACCACGATGGTCTCCAACTTTTGAAAGATAAAAATCCGGAATTGGAAGAGAAAATACAGTTATGGGAGGAAACAAAAATTCGTTTCACTCTTAAAAAATTCGAAAACTCCCGGCATTTGGTTTTAGAAATGAATCCAATAAGTCGTAATTTGTGCCTGAATATGAAGTTCCTAAGAGCAAAAGGAACGTTTGCAAAATCCAAGACTTCATAGTCATTAACCGCTGTTTTATGTGCCTTGGTTATCACCATAAGGCTGCTGATTGTCAAAACGGCTTGTGCTGCTTCAAATGTGCTGGAGAACACAAGAGTAGTGAATGCAATCACTCTACTAAGGCTTAAGTAAATTGTATAAAGTTTAATAAGAAAACAAGAGAACCTAATAAAAATGTTAATAAAAATCACAAACCTTATTCTAGCTGCTGCAAATGCCACCAATTTATGGAGAAACTTATTTCATCCCAAACAATTAATGAATAGTTTTTTTTTCTCTTAACCGCATTTACGTATTTTGCAACTTAATTTGCATAAATCTAAAAGTGCAGCACAGCAGCTTATTTTGAATATGGAAGTTAGAAATATTGATGTCGCGCGATGGTGCAAGAACCTCATTTATACATTTATACTTCCTGAATTTCCATCGTTTTACTGAGTTTTCTTCAGTCAATCTTTTGATATAATTAAAAAAGCCATTATTGTCAGAAATAGATATATTTCAACTTTTCTGGATCTAAATTACATTGATTACAATATATCGACAGTGCGTTTGAACATTAATAGAGTATCCTATTTGCTTATATCTTATTATTTCGAACCCTCGTAGAATATTGATTTTGATGTACCAAAAATTTACCAAATTTTTTCCAGCATGCTCATAAACAGACTGGTCTGGTCTATGGACGCCAATAGTAAATCTGAAATGTGGTTCAGTCCTCTTTCCGATTCTTTATCTGAAAAAAACGAACTGGAAACTCTTTTATGCCTTGTCTAAATTTTTGCTGTCAAGTATTTGTGATCTCATTGTCTCCGAACAAAATCCAGTATCTCTACATGATATCGCAAAGGAACTAATTTATATTATTCATTATTCTTGCAAAATGTCCATCCCGATTAAAAAGCGGGGATTGCACAGAGTTCCTTGGTGGACAACAGAAATTGGTTGCATGAGAAAACACGTTAATGCTGCAAGACGGAGATTCCAGAGATGAAAAAATGTCACTTTAAAAGAAAATTATAATAGTGAATATCAGGATTTAAGAACTAATTATAATCTTAAACTTTTGGATGTCAAAATAAGCTCGTGGAAGAAATTTTTGGATGAAATTAATGTAAATAATGTGTGGGAAAAATTATACTTTAGAAGTCGAACAACAGTTTCAGAAATGAGTTGATCTCAGTGGAATTGCTCTTCCAAGTGTAGCCGTGACTAACTCTTTTGAAGAGACAATTATTGAAGTTTTTTTCCACACTTTTCCTGGTGATTGTGAGAATGATGATGATGATTGTCACAAGGAAATACGAAAAAAAGACGCTCTTATCAATACCAACGTAACGGATGATCCGCCTTTTACGATCCATGAAATTAATGCTGTTATAAGTAAATTGAAGTTAAAAAAATCACCTGCCCCACCCTGACTCTATTCCTAACGAAGTTGTCAAGAAATTGCATTAAATGTACCCTGCTATTTTCCTAACGGTTTCTAACTCATGTCTTCGTCTCAAGACTTTTCCTCGTAGTTGGAAAAAAGCTAGGATTATCCTAATTCCCAAAGTCAATGATGTCCGTGTCCCTAAGTTAGACAACCTAAGGTGTATCAGTTTGCTGTCAACTTTGGTTAAATGTTTTGAAAGACTCATTATCAACAGTATGTTGGATCATCAGTGGTTCAGTTAGTCAGTGGTAGAATGCTTTTATTTCAATCAACGCTCATATCATCACAATTTTTAGACGTAATTAAATTCAATAAATCATCGAAGACAAGCGTAAGATTAAATAATAAGTTTAATGAAATATGAAATGCGTCTGCACTCGTAGACGTAGAGAAGATCTCTGGTGTAAACAAAGCATGTTTTTACAAGCAGCGCCCACTATACCGAGGAGGGTTCTACCATTACTCGCCACTTATACTCCTACGGAGTTTACATTAAGAGAATTAAAATTCTTAGGTCATTCAAGTAAAATTCATGCAAAATGAAATAATACCAATAAAATTCATGCAATGTGAAGTAATAAAAATAAAATCCTATGAATTCAATTCTTAAATAACATGCTTTATCAATAATTCTTGAAAAATCAAATTAGCAATTATGTAAATAGAGTAATATAAATGTTGAAATTCAAGACATTGTAAAATGTGTTCAAATGTTCGTTTCTACAGCTGCAGTATCATCTGGAATAGGTAAATACACTAACGTTGTGATGGCTCGTTTTAAAATACCTTTTGAGGTTTTCACATGAACTACTCTTACTAGACCATCACTATCAGGGAATACTTCAAGAATACGCCTCATAGGCTAGTCCAAGGGCTTGGATTCTCCATCAAGTTAAGGTTCTGTACACTCCACTTAGCATGGGTCTGAAGATGGGTCAGATATTCGGTGCTCCAACGATCCCAAAACTTGATTCTCAGGGTTTGAATGATTTTCCACCTGGAAATATAGGACAAAGAATCCGAAGCAGTACAAGGTTCAGGAAATGACTAAATAGCACAGTTCGTCAAGAAATGCCCCCGGGTCAAAGAGTTAAGATCATTGGGGTCTGAAGAAAGTGGAGACAAGGGACGTAAATTCAGAACTGTTCCGATTTGTGTCACCAACGTGGTTAACTCTTCGAAGTTCATGATAGCTGATTTCGCTACCCTCAATAAAATACGTTTCATGGACTTAATGTTTGCTTCCTACAATTGACCAAAAAGGGGAGAAGTGTGTGGAGTGAAATTCCATTCGATTCCCTCTTCCGCGCTGAATAGCTGAATTGTGTTGGACTTGCAAATTTCGTTCCACTCATTAAGAATGTTTCTTGCTCCCTTGAAGTTCGTTGCATTGTCGCTCCAAACGACGGATGGCTTGGATCTCCTTGCTATAAATCGTGGGAGACATGCTAGGAAAGCTTCTGTGGTCAAGTCGGAAACAACTTCTAAATGAGTGGCTTTTGTACTGAAACAGATGAAAATGGCAACATACGATTTTAAAGTCACTCTTGATCTTTTTAAATTTGGTTTTGTGATTATAGGACCAGCGTAATCCAATCCATTTTTTTCGAAGGGTCTAGAAGGCACAATTCTGTCTCGTGGTAAATCTCCCATCATCTGGTTTATTCTCTGGGTTTTAGTGCGCGTGCGCGAAAACACGTAATACATTTATTTAATATTCTTCTTACACGGTTCTGACCCGATGGGATCCAATAAAACTGTCTTATTAAATATAATGTGGTTTTGCAAGCCAGAATGTAAAGATTTCTTGTGATAGTGTTCAATTATTAAATCAGTGAAATGATGAGCCTTTGGCAACATCATTTGATGTGTTTGGAATTCAGATAGGGTCGAATGTTTCAATCTACCTCCTACTCTCAGTATTTCATCTTCGTCCAAAAAAAAAACGATTAAAGATGATATTTTGCTGCTCTTTGGAATCGGTTGCCCGTTTTTGAGACACTTTATTTCAGTTGGAAATTCATTGAATAGTACTTGTTTTACTAAAACTTTCGTAACATGATCAAATTCAGAAGCACTTATACAGTCTATTTTCCTTAATACTGGGTTCACTTTACAGTTATAAATAAATCTTAAACATATAGAGTGTTTATTCTAGTTAATTTACTAAAAGAGGAATATCTAGAGATTAAATTATTTTCAATTTGCCTCCTTTCAACCGCTGTATTTTCATTAATTGATTTCTTCAATTCTAATTTATAGATGTTTATATCAGTTTCAATTGTAGGTTCTGAAAATAATGGCCATTCTGTTTGTTTCATTGTCAACCACTTGGGACCATGCCACCATATTTTGTTATTTTTAAGATCATTTAAAGGCAAACCCCGACTTATTAAATCAGCGGGATTATCATTTCCTTTACAGTAGCGCCATTCCTTGGGATCAATTAGTTTTTGTATTTCGTTAATTCTATTTTTTACAAACACTTTATGTCTATTACAATCCCCCTTGATCCAGTAACATGTTATACACGAATCAGTCCAATAAAAACGACTCACAGGCAGTGCGAGTGCAGTTGCAATTTTGTCGCTTAACCTTGCTGATAAAAGTGCACCCATAAGCTCCAATCTAAGGATCGAAAGAGTTTTTAATGCAGCTACACGACCTTTTGATGCTGCAAAACTAGAAATAGCCTATCCATCATTCAGTTCTATGCGTAAATAAGCGACAGCTCCATATGTCTTTTTGGAAGCATCTGAAAAGCAATGCAACTGAATGGTGGTTGCATTTAAAGGCAAAAAGTTTTGAAAGTAATATCGAGGAATATTTATTTCACTTAAATAATGAATCTCATTACACCATTGATTCCATGAAACTTCTAATTGTTTATGCAATTTGTCATCCCAATCCAATCCTAAACACCAAATTTCCTGAATTAAGATGACACGGTACCCTGTACACAATTTATTTTACTTAGATAGTTTTAAGAATAAAATTACATGCACTGTATTCAAACACATCTGTAATAATATTTCATAAGCCAAATACTATTTTTAAACAAACAATAATTTTAAATTTTTAAAAGTTTTAAAGTTATTATAAAATTCCTACTACTTTTATAAATTTGAATATTTTTGATCCATTTTTTTCTGATATTCCTGGAAGTATTTCCCACAATTCTGTGCATGGGATTAGTATTACAAGTAATACTTTTATTTTTAGAATTTTTTTTCTCTTAGACACTATAAAAAAAAGCAAAAAACAACTATATCTAACTTTATAGATTTCTAAAAGAATAACTGTTCCTCTAAACACTTATTCCATGCACAGAATTATCAAACATATTATTTTAAACAACCAGAAAAAGTTTCAAGATCTTATAGTGAATATAAAAAAAAGCCTTAGCATTTCAAACACATGATCATCACGAAAAATTAGAAGCTGAGAAAAAGTAATTTAAAATTTTTGAAATAAAAAAAACAATTGAAAGCGCTAAAAAATAGTATCCATTCTAATATATATTAAAATTCAAGTTGTCCTAAGCATTTTTAATGCAAAATTCGTCCTGGATTAGCACATATTAAAAAGGAAATAAATTAAGACTAAATGGAATGAAGTGATATAAGACAGTAAAAAAAACATATATCTAACTTTATGGATCTTTTAAAAAATAGCTGTTCATATAAATCCATAAGCTACGCACAGAATTATCAAACATTTTATACAAAAAAACCAGGAAAAGTTTCAAAAATTTATAATGAATACAAAAAATACTTAGCATTTTAAATACCAGGTGGGCAAAAAGTCCGTAAAATTTTTAAAAATTCATAAAATCCGGAGAAATGAACGAAAAAGAAAACTGTTTGCAGGATCATTATTAGTATGTCACGGGATTTTTTTATGCTAGTAAAAAAATAATTCGAAAATCATCCGGTAGGTGGCGCTGATGTACGCAACTCAAAGAAACAATGCATAAATAATGAACAAAAAACTTTCACAACTTTATTACACCAGAATATGTTCCACATGACCACCACCACAGGGGAGAAGACATTCCAGACGAGTGGCAAATCCAGCAATGGCAGAGTGCAACATGTCCGTATGTATGGAGGATACTTCTCTGTGTATCGCATCTTTCAGTTCCCACAGTCTTGATGGATCGGATAGAAACACGCGAGATTTCAAATATCCCCACAACCAGAATTCTGCCGGTGTTAAATCTGGAAATCGAGGAGACCATAGGTACCTGCAGTACCTGCTAACGATTCTGTCTTCCCCGAACATCTGTATCAGGAATGCCTTAACCGGGTTAGCAGTGTGACTGGTTGCTCCATCCTGCATGAAAGTGACATTCGAAATCTTATCTCGTTGAATTAAACATGAGTAGGTAGAAAAAGCCGATTCTTCTGTAAAGGCAGTTGCAGGTGGTTGCAGGCGGTCGACGGCAGTGCAGAGTTGAGTTGTTTTGTTCCTACTGACGAGTTGAGTAGTTTTCTTCTGCTGAATTGAAATTATTCGTTCCTGCTGCCGAGTTGAGTTGTTTTCTCCTGTTGAGTTGAGTTGTTTCGTTCATGCTGCCGAGTTGAGTTGTTTTTCTCCTGCATTGGCTTTGATTTTCGAGTTGAGGGGGCGAGTTGAATATTTTTCTCCTACAGCTAAGTTGAGTTGTTTTTATAAAAATGTGCATAAAAAATGGAAGTATGGGAATGTTAAACGTGCTCATGGCGCCACCTATTGATTAAAATGTACACTAATTATAGATTTTAAAATGATTAAAGTAAATAACGCTCAAATAAAAAAAAATAATAAATCCAGATTCAAACTCACGGCCTCAAATCAAAATGTCTCCATAGGACAATAGTTTTTCAGTTACGCTAACCATTGTCCTATGAAGGAATATAGATCTGAAGAAAACTTATGTTTATGATCTCATGCATTTAATTTTGAAGGCGAAGCAGATAGCGACGTGTTTTAAAATCATTTTCTTAATTAAAATTAAATAAAAAAATATTTAATTTATATATTATTTTAATAATTTGTAGATTTTAATTCAGTATAATGATTACATACACACACAGTAAAGATACAAAGTAAATTGATTATTCAGAAAAATTTGCCGTAGTATACTCGTCATCAGCGTGAACGGGTTACGATTTAACTTGTTATAGCTTGTCTGATCTTGATTCTAAAAGACCGCGACTGAATTCTACGTCAGAAATTATCTCAATGCTTAGAGCGGATGAATACATTGCTTTAAACCACTCAGCGAACGCCACTCAAGTGTAATTCGGTTGATATGCGTTAGACACTTATCACATTTTAGTTCAAAATTCATTTCGCGTGTTAGTATTGCGGTGGGCTGTATTCAACAAGAAAAAAAAATATGGTGATGTCTGAAACACATAGCGAAAAACGAAAGTTTGGAAAAGCGGGGAAATTTTCTGCAAATAAGAAAGCCAGAAGAGAAGTTTCAAAAGTAAGTAACAAAATAAAATAAATTTAATATGCAATTTTTATAATGTTTTTTACACATTTCTGATCTTTATTAATTTTTATATTAATGCGACGCCGGTTTAACTTAAGTTAAACTGATTAATTTATTTCGTTAGATCCATTTTAAATAAAACCCGGTTCTATTCTTCTGTTGGCGTCACACTATAGCTTAAGTTTAAACATTAGATCTTTTAAAGACAAATAAACTGTACGCTAAATCAAAAGACATTCTTTAAATAATTATTAATTTATTTTTAAAACAATAAGATTGAAATTACGTTAAAACCTAAAGAGATACATAACAACTTTACTTAACTGATAGAGATCGAGTGAGAGGAGTCATGGCGCCGCCCGGAGTCCGCTAATTGGAAAGGACGTGTCAGACCAAGTGGGTGTGAGGGAAAATGCGTCAGAGCGTGTGTCAATTCGGGGTGCATCCGCTTTTATTCCGCGGCAGTTTTCTCCTGTATTCTGGAGCGGATTATTTACAGAAACTCAATCAATTTATCTGATTCGTCTAGTCAGCGGAAGGATATCCTCTCACGGTCACTGACATCCCCCAAGCGCGGGAAATTCCCAATGACACTCCCTATACCGTGATGTAATTTATGAGAACAATGCCCCCTTCCAGGCGTGAGAACGCGTCACCCTTTTCGGTGGGGTAAAGAGACGCGTTCACCAAATTCCTTCTGTAGTAAACAACAACAGGGCAGATGTAAAAACTACAGTTGCAATCCTTAGGAACCGGCGACCTCCCATAAAGCCTCCCCTCTTTCAGATTAACAAAACTAGAATGAATGAAAAACAAGAATTTCAGTAAGTAAATGTAAATACAAAATTGGCCTAGCGTCGGCACATCCAATAAAAGAAAATTCATGGAGAAAAATGTCTATATCAAAGTCCAAAAAATTCACGGACTCCTGGTTTACGAACAGCTGTCCACGTCTAGATGGTAGAGAAAAAAAATTGTCTGGAGCTCGTAATCTCACTGAAACCACTACAGTTCGTATTCCGGTGCTGTTTGAATCATGTAGGGGTTCTGTCCATACTCGTCCATGATGCCCGCAGCTCCATCATCGCTTCCACCTCTCTACGAAATCTGCTAAACTGCAAAAATAAAAAAAACTTTGTCTCCCTGGGAAACCATATTAGTAATGAAACCACAAATAAAACTTGACCCTTTGTGACCGCCGTCGAAGCCTCGAAGCACCAACCTCCAACTCCTCTCACCGCTCATAAAATAAAAATAAGAATGTAAAAAAAAATACAATCAATTTCTGAAGTTCCTACCCAATTCCGTGAGGGAAAACCAAATTAACTATCAACAACTACAATGACGTTAATGTACGAAGATGAGAAAAAAAAATTTCACTGAATGGATCACCCAAAAAATTTACAAAAACATCAGACACAGACTGACAAACAGAAATAATTAAACAATCACCAAGAATCGTGTGCCACTAAATAATGAAAGAAATTAAGACAAGTAACACGTAAAAAATCCAAAATTTGCGTATCTAACAACTGCGAAACTCACAATAACAACACTTATGAGTATTGAACAAAATACATTGATAAGAAATAAACGCTAGTGAAAACATTTACATACAATTCAAGCGTGGCACCCAGAAACAGACACCTCATAATCGTTTAATATCGAAATCTTGACACGACTAATGTGAAGTGAATGTCCCAGACCACCAAAAAAAATACTAGCAGAACTCTTCACATACTGAAAGCATAAGAAATTTCAATGGTTCACTAAGAGCATTGATAACAATATTTAATGAAAATAATTAAGTAAAAGTAAAAAAAAATTAGAGATTGAAACGACGGGTGTGCATAGGTGGAGAAAAAAAAATTATTACCTCGGAGAATGCTTAATAGCCTAAGAAATTAAAAAATTCACTACAAGCATTGGTTACAAATGAAAGTTTAAAAAAAATTAACGTAATTAATTAAGATTTGCAAATTAAAATTCTATAAATTAACGAATCGTATAAATGATAAAAAAAATTTATAACCTGTAAGAATGCGGAGTAGCCTAAGGAATTTAAAAAAAAATTTCACTACGAGCATTGGTTACAAATGAAATTAAGAAAAAAAAATTACTGTAATTAAATTTAGAATTGCAAACTGTGAGTGCGCATGTGATCAGTATGCACCCCCAAAGTGTACAAAAGCAAAACAAAACAAAACATAACATCCCATTTCCTGCGATATGACGATCGCCGGCAACCGTCAACACAAGAAACAGAGTGCAGAATTAAGACTAAAAAAAATAGCAAATCCGATTGTAAAAAAAATAACTATATCGATTAATACTGTTTAAAATAAATTTAAGGAGAAAAAAAAATTCTTCCACATTCAATACATTCGAATTTCCATTTGAGAAATGAATTCCAGAAATCACAAGTGCAGTTGAAAATTTCAGAAAAAAATTAAAAAAACATAAAATTGATAATGCAACCCATGTGAGGCGACACATACAGAGTAAAGTAATTTAACTAAAAGAAAATTATTGCAAGTGCTACACATAATTAAACATAAATTCCAAGATAAAAAAAATATCGCTTAACTAATCAACATAACTTTTTACCAATCTTCGTAATACAATGTATCAAGTCCAGATAATATAAAAAAACTCAAAATGTTTCACTATACGCGCAACAAATATACAAACACAAAAAAAAGATCCTCGATTTACAACAATACCGCTAACTCAATTCATCGAAAGTCCTCTAATTAATAACTCAAATATAATTCTATAACACCAACCCAAAATTCTCAGTAACCTTAAAATGATTCCTCGATAATCCAAAATTGCCTTTCCTCAGATCGTTCACATCTTATTCCTTAATAACACTAACTAAACTTATCTGGAACTTCCGAATAATCAATTGACTGCTCCACAATACCATTAACTAAAACCATCTATGCTCATCAGCTTATGTACACAAAATCTCACATACCCAATAACACTAACTAGACTTATCTGCAACATCCGAATAATTAATCGACTTCTCCACAATACCGATAACTAAAACCATCCATGCTCATCAACTTATTTACAAAAATCTCGCATAATCCTCAACTCGCACTTTCCTAAATGCATCTCAAAACATTATTAAATATACCACACAATCATTAACTCAACTTATCTAACTCCTTAAACAAGTAGTGAAACAACAAAAAAAATTCACACCCAATCCTCTTCCAACATTCCAGCATCCTAACGTAAAAACAGGAAACAAGGGGGAGAAGAAAAAAAACGAAAACTCTTGGGAAAAAAATTTTGCTGAGTCCCTTATCTCATGTTGCGACAGCAGGGGGGGCGTAAAGGGAAAGTTCCCTCCTAAGGCGCCAAGAATCCGACATCCAAAAATTCCACCCCTGAACCGTGCTGTCCGCCGGGGGAGAGTCCCTGCGAAAAAAAGTAACCAAGAAACAGAATGTAAAATCAAAAAACAGTATCCCGCCCTTGACCGGATCGCGCGGGGGGGGATTACTGACGAAAAAATGCGGACAAAAGCTCTCCCCACGTTTTCGAAACGAATGGACCAAAAATTTCAACACCATTATCTGACCAACAACAAAAAAAAACTTATTACCAAATAACAAGCAGAACTACTTATTAAAATCCAGAACAAAAAAATTAATTAACATCGACACTCAGTTAAATAATATACCCACGCACTAACATAAATCAACTCATGTAAGCCTAGCATCAACGAAAAAAATTACCATATCGACCGACCAAAACGTTAAAATTCCTAGTAGTTTAGCAAGACACAATGATTGACTGCAAATTCATTTAACAACCACAATTAATCTAAACCAACAGAAATACTATCTCGACAAACAAAACCTTCAATTCCTAGTAAAGTTTAGCACACAAGCGAGACACAATTATTGACTGCACATTAATTTAACAACCACAATATTAATGTAAACCCCTGAATAAACAACAACAAAAAAAATTCCAAATCTATAGCAAAACAAACAACACAAAAATTAAATCAGCATTGAAACACCTAACCGAAACAGCAGAAAATTTTAAATCAAAGTTAGCAATCATCTCACATAACAAACCAACATGAGCGAGAAAAAAAAATTAAGTTTCAACATAATTTCGTAGGGAAAATATTCAAACAACCATCTCTATCCATAACTTAACGAGCATAAATTCCAATGTTATCATCATTTAGAAATATACAACCACTTAAAATTAATACACCAATAAAATTTAGCAATAAATTAATTCTAACAAAATGCCGTTACCAAAAATATTAATCTTCTATGCAAAATCAAAATTTAACCAGAAAGTACACAGTTATATACACAATCAAATCAGCATAAACTAAGTTATTCAATAAAATAACCTTTGTATGAAAAAAAACTAAAATTACTAGATAATAATCACAACACAAATTATGTAATAGATGAGAAAAAAAATTTCAAATATGTATGTATCGTAACAACATTCAAATTTCATGACAGGTGTCCAGAGACCCCAAAATTTGATTTTTGCTGCAACATAAATTAAAGCTTAAAATTTATAAAATTAAAAATTGACGTACGTACATGATTATCATTGAATAACACTTGCATTACACAAAATTTATTTAATATATTGCACAAAACACACAGCATAAAAATATTTTATCTAGAGTTAAAATTGATATTAACCACAAACAACACTATGTCATTTAAGCATCAAATCAAGACATAAAACAAACTGCATAAAAAAATTGAACTGGAATTCACTAAATAACAGGAAATCATTAAGGACAGTCGGAAAGGTAAAATTTTATTTTTTTGACAATTTGAGATTTTTACATTTCCACATAGTACAGATTTTAACCTTTCTAAAAATACCTTACTTTAACCTCTAGGGTAAGTAGAAGCCCTAAAAACCTATTTTTAAATAATCGTTGAAACTGGGCCACGCCCATTTGACAAGCGTGAAAGTAAACAAAGTTTTTTGTTTTGGCTTAAAAGTTGAGCGTCTGGTATAAATCAAAACATTTATCTTTTATTGTATAAATTGAGCCTTTTATTATTTTATTTCCTAACCCATTTGAAACTTCACTGTATTTTTAACGGTCAAATCAGTGTTTGTTTACACTTTCAAAACTGCGTTATAATTTTTGAACTCGCAAGTATTCTTTAACATTATTAAGCTTAAACTTTCAAAAAAATTGCTATAATATATTGACTTTACCATGCCTAGAGCATCGACTAAAGTATTTAAGAAATGAAGAGGAATTTTTAATAAAGGAAGATGTAATAAAAGTAATGATGGTTGTGGTGAAAGCAATTCTACTGTTCCAAAGAACTCTGCTGATGAAAAGAATTCTGCTGATGGTGCAAAGCTTTGTACTAATGAAACTGAACCATCTGCCAGTGAGAGAAAAATTGTAAACATGGATATTTCATATTCGGATGAGGCTTTTTCTGGTTTCAGAAATGTTATTGTGGACATTAACCTTTTAGCTTGTGTGTTTTTTGAAGCTGTAAAATGTATAAAGTGTGAAAAAACAGGACTCAGGTTGCACCTCAGTGAAAGTAACTGGTGAAGCTGTGAAGTTTCACTTAAAATGTCCTTCTTGTAAATATAACTATACTTTTTTTTAACTCCAAGAAATGCGATAGTTCTGAGAATTACGAACTGAATACCCGGCTAGTGTATGCTATGCGATGCATAGGTAAAGGTGCTGAGTCTGCTAGGATGTTTTGCGGTATCATGAATCTTCCCCCGCCACCCACAAAATTCTCAAAGTACAACCACATTTTACTGCAGACAACAAGAGAAACATGTGAACACAGTATGGCAGAAGCTGTTCGTGAAGCCGTTGATGAAAATGATGGAAAAAGGGACCTTGCTGTTGCTGTTGATGGTAGCTGGCAGAAGCGTGGTTTTTCTTCGAAGAATGGCTTGGTGACAGTCACAAGTGTTGATACCGGCAAAGTTATAGATGTCGAAGTTTTTTCAAAACATTGTATTTGTCCAAACAAAACCAAGCATCTAAAAAATTGTAAGAGAAATTTTGAAGGCTACAGCGGTAAGATGGAAGTAGCTGGAGCTCTATCCATTTTTCAGCGTTCCCAGTCTCTCTACAATGTTCGGTACACAAAATATTTAGGAGATGGGGACTCCAAAGCGTTTACTTCTATTGTCGAGAACAAAGTATATGGTGACCATTGCTCTGTCGAGAAATTAGAATGCATAGGTCATGTTATAAAAAGAATGGGGACACGTCTTCGACGCTTGAAAACTAAGATGAGAGGTCAAAAACTTTCTGACGGAAAGCCTTTATGCGGAAGAAATAGATTGGCAGAGGCAGAAATCGACCGTCTGCAAGCATATTATGGTCTAGCTATCCGCAGAAATTTGTCTAGCGTGAAGGACATGCAACAAGCCATATGGGCAATATTTTTACACAAGCTATCAACCGATGAAAAACCTCAGCATGGATTTTGTCCCTCTGATTCAGATACGTGGTGCAAATTTAAAAAAGCAGAATTGCTTGGGGAGACTTATCATCACAAAAATAGTTTACCTGTGGATGTTGTGGAGGCCATGCGACCTGTTTTTAGGGATTTAGCTAATCCAGAATTGCTAAAAAAGTGTTTACATGGAGGTACGCAAAAACCTAACGAAAGTGTAAATAATGCAATATGGTCTCGTGTACCGAAGAAAACATTTGTACAATTAGAAGTTTTGTCACTGGGTACATATGATGCAGTTTCCTCATTTAATATGGGGAATGTATCAAAACTAGAAATTTTGAGAAAAATGTGTATTGAGCCTTGTGATTACACGGAACAGGCGATGGAGTGCCTCGACAAACAGAGGCTGTTACGAGCAAAATACTATTGTTTACAAAAAACAAAGGAAGTTAGGAAGGAAAAAAGACTTAAAAGAAAGAAAGAAGATAATGAGCTACTAAAAAATGCTGATGATTTAGAATATGGAGCTGGAATGTTTTAATTAAAAAAATCAATTTTTCTCAAAATGTCAATTTTTGATGTTCGATGTTCCTTTTCTTAGAAACTACTGTTCAAAGGTATGTAAATTTTTTATGATATATTTATAATGATGGCTAATATATACTGAAATGAGCTTTTTGTAAAAAACCCCAAATTTTTTTACAAATTTTTTTGTGAAAAACGGGTTAACGTAAACTATGTTTGATAAAATATTTTATAAATTATGAAAAAATTAAAAATTAGCTAAAAGCTCATTTGAGTATAATGAGAAATGTGTATTTTAATTATATGAAAAATTTCAAGCGTGTACATATAACAGATTTTGAGAAAATGTACCTCGAAAACAGCCAATTTAACATTGTCGGTATAGAGGTTTCCGACTGCCCTTAAATAAATGAGTACAAAATTTGATCTAACTAAAACATAAAATATAACATGAAACAAGGTGCAACTATGAGACAGGTACCATTCAATGCGTGCTCTCGAATTGACGAAGCGTAAAATTGTAAAAAAAATTCAGTCTCCCTCAAATATTTTAGCCCAGAAATGTATTAACGAGCCGAATTACCTGCACGAGCCCTTAAATTATACCGTGGACTTGGAACAATACCCTTAACCTCCGTCTCATCTGGTTGCAAATCATCCAAATTTTTCAAGTGCAAATATGAAAATCTCTTAATAAATGGAATCATCCGATTGACATGCGTGTTAAATCTTTTCCTCAATTGTTCTACATGTTGAACCCTATAATTGACATTAGAAAAACGCTATATTACTCTGTAAGGACCTTCGAACTTAGGTCTGAGTTTTGGAGATAAATTATATTTAATGTTAGGCGTCTTTATAAAACACAAGGACCCGATTTTGTAATCGTAATGATGTTTTTTTGTCGCTCTCGTACTCAATTCAACGTGTGATGCCTCCTGATCCTTTAGATTATTTAAAACTTTATTGAAAGTATGCTCCAAAGACGGTAAAAGTTTCTCGACATATTCACACTTATTTTTTGTGGTGTATCGGAATTCTTTTCGTAAGTGTAAGATAATCGAATATCTCTGCTATGTTCTAGGAAAAAAGGAGATGTGTATGTAGCTTCATGGATCGCTGAATTTAATGCTAACATGGTGTGCGGGAGTTGCTCATCCCAATCGTTTGTGTTTTGTGAAATTGATGCAAGGACATTGGCTAGCGATTGATTGGGTTTCTCTACCCTACCGTTGACGTGAGCGGAATAACTTGATATGTGCCTTTTGTGAATACCCATGACTCTGCAAAATTCAACAAATTCGGAACTCTTAAAATATGTAGCGTTATCTACGACTAATTTATGTGGGCAACCCCTGTGTACAATTTAATTATCAAAGAAAGCTTTTGAAATCGTACTGGACCTAATATCCGGAAGTGGAACAATGTGAATATATTTTGTGAATGTATCTAATACTGAAAGAACTGGATTTTCCGTTTGTGCAGACGACAAACCGGATCTCTCTTCGCTCGCTATTTGGTTCAATTTCATATTTTGCTCTTCTATCAATGCCGCATTGATTGATTCGTCTAAATTCAAAGGATCACGAGAAAGCACAAAGCGGTGGATGTCATTTCTTAAACCACTTATGAACCCAGATTGTAACAATTGGTCATTCGCATTTCTCACCGCGGTATTTTGAGCCGAATTTCCTGACTGGAAAATCTGTGTTCCCAGTTTATTGATGCGTGCTGCGTATTCCTGTACGCTCTCAGAAGGACCCTGGATACAAGATGAAAATAACTGGAGACGCGTTGATAAAGGTACAGCTTTCTAGAATCTTCCAATAAGAATTCTTGCGATATCGTTATATTCTGTCAATTGACTGTGGGTTGGGTCGGATAAAAAAAATTCCTCAGCTATTCCCGCTAATTTTAATTTCAGAATTGTTACTTTCTCATCGTTTAACCACTTGCCTAAATTCGCAACATCGTTTATTTTCCCCAAGAACCTACGTATTCCTAACGATTCAACTCCGTCGTACATTAGGATTAGATCAATTAGATTAAATTTCTCGGACGCCGTTTGCGTCATTAGGGGGTCGGATTTTCGTGTACGTGGCATGTTTTTTAATTATTAGTTAAGACAAAATTTCTAGCGAGTTTAATTCACAACGGAAACCGTTAAATTAAAACAAAATTCAAGCACTCGTGCAAGGTAAAAGAAATTCATGAACTCTTAAATTTAAATAAAACTTTCAACTAATCGGCTCTCGCGTAAATACATGCATAGGGAAAAAAATCACATCAATATTAAAAAGAAAAAAAATTAAAGAGCACCAGTACCTGTGTCATCTCTGTACCTTGGGACTCTTCCTCTCACCAAAACTGCAAGAAAAAAAATTCACAGTATCAAATTCGAGCAATACATAAACATAGTAGCACACGAGATGAAAATTTGTCGTGATGATCCATGAAAAAACGTTTACAATATCAAAGGATGTAAAAAAAAAAAATTTTCTGACAACCGAAAAAATTTAAAATCCTAGTCACTGGCACCAGATAATGCGACGCCGGTTTAACTTAAGTTAAATTGATTAATTTATTTCGTTAGATCCAATTTAAATAAAACCCGGTTCTATTCTTCTGTTGGCGTCACACTATAGCTTAAGTTTAAACATTAGATCTTTTAAAGACAAATAAACTGTACGCTAAATCAAAAGACATTCTTTAAATAATTATTAATTTATTTTTAAAACAATAAGATTGAAATTACGTTAAAGCCTAAAGAGATACATAACAACTTTACTTAACTGATAGAGATCGAGTGAGAGGAGTCATGGCGCCACCCGGAGTCCGCTAATTGGAAAGGACGTGTCAGACCAAGTGGGTGTGAGGGAAAATGCGTCCCAGCGTGTGTCAATTCGGGGTGCATCCGCTTTTATTCCGCGGCAGTTTTCTCCTGTATTCTGGAGCGGATTATTTACAGAAACTCAATCAATTTATCTGATTCGTCTAGAGTCAGCGGAAGGATATCCTCTCACGGTCACTGACATCCCCCAAGCGCGGGAAATTCCCAATGACACTCCCTATACCGTGATGTAATTTATGAGAACAATGCCCCCTTCCAGGCGTGAGAACGCGTCACCCTTTTTGGTGGGGTAAAGAGACGCGTTCACCAAATTCCTTCTGTAGTAAACAACAACAGGGCAGATGTAAAAATTACAGTTGCAATCCTTAGGGACCAGCGACCTTCCATCAATATATTATTTTCAGAAGTATGGAAAATTTACCGAGGATTGCATACCAGATGGAGTATTTCGAATTGGAGATGATGTTTTTTTCTTTGCAAGCACCTATTAAGATTCCGCATCAGTACACATAAGACGTTTGAAGAAATATGGCAAAACATGCTACCCAACTCCCTAGTGAATAACATTAGACCCACGGTGGATCGAATATATCATGCGTAAGAAAAAAGGGCTGGAATCACTGGAGGAATTACCAAGTGGACTTTTCCCTCCTGAACGACACATTCAAATAACCAGTGGGATTTTCATTGATTTTACTTTTAAGCGTATTATATACGGTCCTAATAAAGAGCCCACTTTTAAAGAAATAACCATATCCCGAGAGCAGTTTGCTGAAATGATTAAAAAATATGGTGCTATTCAAAATGCTGCTATAGACAATATGTTTCAGTGTATGGACTTTTTAAGGCCTCATAGGACTCTTAACCCTCTGAGTGTATGACCCGCTAATTGAATTTCAATTCGAAAGCGGTCTACTTTTTCAAAGCTAGCGGTAGCCAAAATGTTTCGATAAATTTCGCGAACTGCTTCAAAAACGCACGGCAGTTTAATGCCTTCCCCTGTTAAAACCACAGGAGGTCCTGAAATGGTTTTGCAGGGGATGATTTTATTGCTTTTCGGTCTCTGTGTTCTTTGAAGCGGGAGGTTTCTCATTCACAGCTGTGGCCTAGGGCGAGGATTGTGAAATGGACATTTTCTCTATTCACGGCCAACATAAACTTCACCCAAGTTATTGCAAATATATATTTCATATATTTGGAAAACTTGCTCAATTTCTCATCTAAAAACCAATTAGGTTTTAAAAATTTTTAATTTTCTGAGTTTTGATTTTAAATTCGGTTTCATTTTAAAGCATTTTTGCATTCCTAGATTGAATTAATTAAAAATAATTTTTAACACAATCCAATATTTCGTGTGAAATGACTATTAACTACAAATTTAATTTCTAAAATAATTTCTGTTTGCTCATGTTTTTAAGTTTTCTCACATTTACTTAATTAAGATTGATTTAAAGACCAATATATTTTTTGACACATAGTTTATATAATTTAAAAGCTCTATACTTTGTCTTCATTAATTTTTTTCCTTTTTAAAAATGTTATGACCAAAATGTACGCAGGGTACTGTGAGAAATAATACTTGAAAGGGATGGAATATGACTGAAAATGGTAAATCTAAAATGCAGCTTTTTCAAGTAATATTACAATTAGACTACAGAATACAAATGTTGCAGAATGAACTAAATATTTCCCTGATGTACCACAAACTACATTATTATAAATCTATTGTAGTACTACACAGCAGTATTTTAAAGTCATGCAACAAAAACTTAAACTTGCTTAACTGCCACGATGGGGAACTGAGAAAAAAAATAGATATTGTTTACAAACTTGGTGATTTCTGGATTACATTTGTATAACTACTAATTTCTATATAAATATTTTGCATTTAAAACTCTTGTGAATATATAAGGTTCTGATAAAAGTGAATAATTGATCAAATTAACAGTTGTTATCATAGTTATGTCTTAGAATATTTTGAATTAAAAAAGATATTTCAGTCATATTTATTTCAAGTAAAATTTTCATGTAGAGCATAAGTTGAATAGTAACAGATTAAAAAATTAAAGCTTTACAGGCAATGGAATTTTTTTTATGCCTTTACAAATTTTAAATATGTTTTTCTCAGATTTTTAATTTTGAAGATGAGAGTGTTTTATAATCCTTAAGGCGTTTTTCCTGTTCAAGATAGAGTCTTGAAATATCTTGTAAATGTTCCCTTACATATGTTCTATAAAAGTTCATATGGATTTAGGTCTGAGAGCTCTAGTTATTTTTTAAAAAAATATCTTAATGTTAATATTTAAAAAAATTGGGCTTTTTCCAGGTTTAGCCATAAAAATAATTATTAAAGTTCAACAAAGAGATATATTTTAAATTTTATACGTTTTGTTTCCAATAATCTAAGAAATATTAATCACTTACAATAATTAAATATTTTTAATAATTTAACATTTTAGAAAAGTTTTAAAAATTTCAAAACTGTTCAATGCTTTAAAATTGTGAAATAATGGCTTGTTAAACTAACCTATTATTTTCAGAATCAATATAATAGTATAATTTGAATATAAAACAAAAATTAACTTTACTGTGATAAAACTGTTTACGACTTCTACTCTTACTGTAAAAAGAATCAAAGATAAATATATAACATAGTGGCAGTAAAAAACACATTCATAATATGTTAAAATCCTGTCCCGATACAAATTTCAATGCATTTTCCAAACTGTAGCTAAAAACAATTATATGTTTATTAGGCCAGAAATTATTTATATTTAGATATATTTTTCCTTATTAAGTACATAATGAATAATGGCAAGATAATTTGTAAAATCCTGAAAGATTTTAATGAAGAAAAAAGCCAGACATAATTTTAGATAGTTAGAAATTTAATTATATAATACACAAATATGCATGTTTTAAAAGAAATAAGTTGGCCAGGAAAATGAAATTTACTAAAAATTTCCTGAAAAAGGAAATCAGATTTAATCCTCAAATACATATAATTGTAAGAAAATGTTTTATTCAATTTACAATTAATTACAAAAAAACATTTCATAAAAAATAATTTTAATAAAAAATAATTACAGCAGCATAAAATGCGACCTCGTTTGAATTATATCTAATGTGCATATTTGGAATTGTTTAGCCTACTCGAATTAACTCAAGTGCACACGATAAAGGTTTATATTGCATTCTAAGTTAACACGGTGGCTACTGACGAGCGACTACGTAATTTTGAACCGCGGTTAAGTGACGAGGACGATACCTGAGCTGATAACTCCACTTCCCAACTTCCACATCACACCAACGTGAGGACATTTGACCTCGACGTGTTTAACGTGCATCAGCTCCTCTTCAACGCTAAACTTTTGTGGTACCAGGGCTCGAACACTGGACACGAGTTCATAACCATGACCATCAGGCTACCGTGGCCGCAAAAGAAAATAGCAAGTTTTAAAGAAATGTAATGGAGAACTCTATTTGAAGAAATAACTTCAAAACTTAACGAAAAAAAAAATATCAAAATTTATTTTAGGAATAATAGTGAATATAACTACGTACTCCTAAATTCTCTTTATGCAGTGTATTTTGAAAGTGAACGTTTCCCCTTTAGGTAAACTTACTATAATTATGTCAAAATCCTTTCATTTTGCTCTAAGGGGATCCCCGAAACAACGTAATTTAATTGAAACACAAAATTACATATGGTTGAATCTAATACAATTCCCTACAAAATGAATGAAAACACTTTTTTATCATATAAATTGTGTTTGAATAGGAGATGGTTAGTTAATAAGAACATTTAAAACGTGTCGGCAATCTATGGACCTGTGGCACGTGGTACAATTCTTAGTGGCACTCAGCACTACTCTACAAATTTGTCAATTCTTGAGTGAATGACAGTTGATAATAGACCTTTTTTGACAAACATCTTCTGAGTTATGGACATTTATGGAACTACAAAATAATCTGAAAGATAATTCTAAGGATAAATTTACAGCTATTTTGTAAATAATTGAGTGTTATTGCTAGGGGATTTAATTGTTGAAAAAATAAAATTGCATGTACTCTGCTTTCCACTTATGATTTGGCATATCAAAGTAACAAATATTTCCTAATATGAAACATATTTTGACTCCGCAAAGAAATTGTTTAACAACTGAATGCTCAGAATCGTGTCATGCATTATACCCCTGGTTTTGTGATTAGAAAGAAGAGTGCTGAAATAGTTAATTCGCATTACATTTTTTATTTAACTGTAATGAAGGGAATAATTTATATTTCACTTTGTATATTTCTTATTTAAATATATATGTTGGAAACATACATTTTTAATTTTTTTTATCTTTGTTCAAGAAAGAGTAACATTTTATATTTTTTGTTTTTATGTAATAAATGTATTTTATTAATCCATAAATAATATAAAATAAAACTGTAAACCTAAATTATTTCCTCTTTTCTTTAAATCAGCAAATATTACCGTAAGAATCGAAGGATTTCAAAAATTTCCTACTATGTGGCACGCTGAATGATACAGACAGATTGGTTTGGCACGTCTTAGCTACACAGTTGCCGCCCCTGATTTAATATGTTGGGTAAGATAACCATTATATTTTTAAAATTTTATAAATATAAAATGAGAGTATTTTGGCAATACATGTTTTAAAAGGCGTAAAGTTTACGAGAACGAAATATAAAATTGCGTTAAAATTATTGGTACTCTATCAACCGTACTTCTTTTATATATATTGATGCGACGCTAGGTGAGCTTATTTAATTTCTATAAACTTAACCCATATTTCCAATTTCACATCGCATCATGACTATTAATTAAGTTAACTAATTCTAAATAATAAATTAATGAAACTCATCTCACAATAAATTATACACTGATCGTAAAGTTTTTAAACATTATTAAATTTATTTCTTAACACATATATTTGTGAATTTACTTTAATACAAAATCAAAATTTAACTTAGTTTGAGAGAGGTTGCACTGAGTGGGAGAATCGGCATGATCGACGCCCGGAGCCCCGCGGATAATCTACAGCTCAGGAATCGTCTCTTTTGTGTCTCAAGATCGTGATCCGAGTCTGTCAAAATTGTGGAGCGTCCCGTTTTTATTCTACGACTCTTCACCTAGAAATTCTAGAGCGGACTCTTTGTCTTGTGCACGTAATTATCGCTGATTGGTCCAGAACCAGCGCAGAGATACACTGTTCGAAACCCCGAGGGTTGATGAACTTTGAAACGTGCGAAATTTGTTGACACACCCCACAATTTATGGGTCCAGTGACCCCCAGGCGCGGGAACCTTCTCGTCACACCCTTGCCGAGGAGTTGAGTTGAGTTAATATTAACGTCGCACTGTTCAGCTACACGAGGGCTTTTGGCGACGGACCACGTAATTTTCAACCATGGTCAAGTGACGGGGACGACACCTGAGCTGGCACCCCCCTCTCCTAACTACCACACCACACCAACGGGAGGACGTTTCAGCTCTCGACAGATTTAACGTGCATCGCTGCCCTACACGGCGGGTCTTTAGTGGTACTGGGATCGAACTCATGACATGCCTGCCATGGTTGGATACCTTAACCACTGGGCTACCGCAGCCCCTCCCTTGCCGAGGAATTCAACCCCTCAGTGAGGGGAAACGAAATGACTTCCACAAAACTGACTTTTAAATTTTGAAGTTCTGTTGAATAATCCGCGCTTCCCATCACTCCTCCCCTCTCTCAAATACACAGCTTAAAAAAATTCACAATAACGTATAAACAGAATTGTCCTATCAGGAGAACCGGGACTCAGAAATTCCTTCCAATCCTTTGACAATATCATCCACTGGAGTCCTTTAACTGTAACTGTCACATAGGGATAGGGGGAGGTATATAAACACGTCAATTCTCTCCAATCCTTGGACGATGCCATCCACTGGAGTCCTTCAACTGTAACTGTCTCATAGGGATAGGGGAGGTATATATATATATATATATATATATATATATATATATATATATATATATATATATAAACACATCAATTCTCTCCAATCTTTAGACGATGCCATCCACTGGAGTCCTTCAACTGTACGGTAGCTCGGTCATCTTGTGGCCCCGACAGGTGGTGAACAAGTAGCTGATGCATCCTGTAAAAGAAAGAATTGTCTCCCAGGGAAACCATATTAGTCATGAAACCAAAACCATTGTATAGAAAGACAAACTTGACCCCATTTGACATCTGCCGCAGACTCCAATCACCAACCTCCCCTCTCTCATAACTTAAAATAAAAAATGTAACAGAAAGGAAAAGAAGAAAAAAGAATTATAAAGTAATTTCCAAAAATTAAGTCCCGATTCCGTTAGCGATGAGAGGGGAAAAAATTAACTACTAACAACTACAATTAAATTCATGTAACGAAAAAAAATTGCGGAATGGGTCACCAAACAATTCACAAGGACAACATACATAGAATAACAAATAGCAATTATTGAATAATCACAAAGAATCATGTGCCACTAAATAATAAAAAAATTAAGACGAGTAACACATAGTAAATTCAAAAATTGCATATATATATATATATATATATATATATATATATATATATATATATATATATATATATATATATATATATATATATAACAGATTCGATACTCACAATAACCACACATACGAGCATCGAACAAAATACTTTGTGATAAAAAATAAGTACAAGTGAAAACATATATAATCAATACAAACGTGGCACCAAGAAACAGACACCTCATAATCATATAACATCGAAATCCTTACACGACTAATATGATGTGCATGTATCACTCACACACACAGACCACCAAAAGAATTACTATTTTAACCTTCAACAGTACTCAAGGCATAAGAAATTGCAATGGTTCACTAAGAGCAACGATAACAATCTTTCGTAAAATAAAAAAAAAAAAAAAACTTTATAAAATTAGAAATTCAAGCAAATAGTGCGTAGGTGAAGAGAAATTAAAATAACTTCCGAGAATGCTGAATAGCGTAAGAAACTTTAAAAAATTCACTACAAGCATTGGTTACAATTTAAAATTTAAAAAAAATGTCATTAAATTCAGATTTGCAAATTAAAATTCTATAAATTGAACACGGTAAAAAAAATTATAACCTCTGGGAATGCTTAATAGCCTGAGAAATTTAAAAAAAATTCACTACAAGCATTGGTTACAATTTAAAATTTTTAAAAATTAATGTAATTAAATTTAGAATCGCAAACGATGAGTGTGCATGTGACCAGGATGCACCCCCAATGTTTACGAAGGTGGGAAAAAAACATTCTATTTCCTGCGATAGGACGATCACCGGCAACCGCCAACACAAGAAACAGAATGCAGAATCAAGAAAAAAAAAAAAAAAAAAACAATGCAAATCCCATTGTAAAAGAAAATTACTATATCGATTAATACTTTAAAAAAATTTTTTGAGAAAAAAAAACAATTTCTTCTGCATTCAATACATTCGAATTTCCATATTGAGAAATGAATTCCAGAAATCACAAATGCAGTTGAAAATTTCAGAAAAAAAATTATGAACATAAAATTGATAATGCAACCCATGACGTATGAGGCGACACATACAGATTTAAGTAATTTTAACTAAAACCAAAAAAAGCAACAAAAAAATATTACAAGTGCTACACATAATTAAACATAATTCCCCCAAAAAATATCACTTCACTAATCAACATAACTTTTTAACATTCTATGTAATACAATGTATCAATTCTAAATAATTTAAAAAAATCATCACAATATTTCACTATACGCACAAAAAAATTTAAAAAAACAAAGATCCTCAATTTACAACAATACCGCTAACTCAATTCATCGATAATCATCGAATTAATTACTCAAATATCATTCTATAACGTTAACCCAAAATTCTCAGTAATCTTACAATGATTCCTCAATCATTCAAAAATACCTTTACCTCAGATCGTTCATATCCTGTACCTCAATGACACTAACTAAACTTATCTGCAACTTCCAAATATTTCATCGACTCGTCCACAATAACATTAACTAAAACCCATGTATGTCCATCAACTTATTTAAACAAAATCTCACATAATCCTCAACTCGAACTTTCCTAGATTCATCTCAAAACATTCTTAAATCTACTACACAACCATTAATTCAACTTATCTATATTCATTAATTTATTTACTTGAAACCGCCCAAAATCCTTAACTCAAAATTACTTTCTCTACATCAAAACAACTATCTCAAATATACCGTACAATTATTAAAACTCGATTTTCCATAGCCCAAAATCCTTAACTCGAAATAACCTTCTCTACATCAAACAACTATCTCAAATATACCGTAAAATTATTAAAACTCAATTTTCCATAGCCCAAAATCCTAAACTCAAAATATCTAACTCCTTCACCAATTAATAAAACAAAAAAATTTACACCTAATCATCTTCAACATTTTCAAACCAAAAAAAAATTATCAAACTTAATATCTAAAACTGAAACAATATTAAATCAAATTTCTCCTCTTCTCCAATACCAAACTCAAAGCTAACACAACTACGCGTACACAAAACATAAAATTTAACAATACCATTATCTGACCATAAACTTATTTCCAAATAACAATGCAAAACTACAATTAAAATCCAAAACCATAAAAAAAATCTATTAATATCAATACTCAATTCAATAATCTACCCAAGCGCTACCATGAATAAAACAAGTTAACCTAAACCAACAGAATACTATATCAACATCAAACAAAACATTCAACTCCTAGTACAGTTTAGCACACAAGCGAGACAAAATTATTTTTTGACTGCTCATTCATTTAACCAAACCACAATTTAAGTAGAGCCCTAAGCAAACAAAAAAAATTCCAAATCTGTAGCAAAACAAACACACAAAAAATTAAATCAGCATTGAAACGCCTAACCGAAAGACTATAAAAGTTTTAAATTAAAATTAGTAATCATATGACAGAACAAAACAACTTGAGCGAAACAAATAAAGGGTCAACATAATTTCTTAAGGACAAAAAAATTCAAATGACCACCCCTATCCATATCTTAACAAGCATAAATTCCAAAGATCTCAATTCAGTAATACACAGGCACTTAAAATTAATACACCAGCACAACTTATCAATAAAATTGCTTCTAACAAAATGCCGCCACCAAGAAAAATTAATCTTTTATGCAAACTCAAAATTCAACAAGAAAAGTACACAGTTACACACAATCAAGTCAGCATAACCTAACTTATTCAATAAAGGAACCTTTTGTATAAAAAAAATTAAAATACTGGATAATAACCACAACACAAAATTATTTGACAAATGAAAAATGTCAAATATGTATATATAGTAACAACATTCAAATTTCGTGACAGGTGTCCAAAGACCCCAAAATTTGATTTTTTTTTGCAAACATGAATTAAAGCTTAAAATTTATAAAATGAAAATTGACATGCATACATGAATCGCATACCAAAATTAAATATCAATCCTATTACAAACAACAAAATTTATATATTACATAAAACACATAGCATCAAAAAATATTTTATCTGGAGCTAAAATTGATATTAACCACATACAACATTATCTCATTTAAGCATCAAATCAAGACATGAAACAAATTGCATAAAAAAATTGAGCTAAAATTCTTTAAATAACTAAGTACAAAATTTTATCTCACTAAAACATCAAATATGACATAAAACAAGGTGCAACAATGAAACAGGTACCCTTCCTAGTTGTGTACTCTCAAAGTGACGAAGCGTAAAATATGTAAAAGAAAATTTAAGTTTCCTCAAAAAAATTTTTTAGCGCGATAGGTGAATTAATAAGCTGAATTGCCTGCACGGGCACTTAAATTATACCGTGGACTTGGAACAATACCCTTAACCTCCGTCTCGTCTGGTTGCAAATCATCTAAATTATTTAAGTGCAAATATGAGAATCTCTTAATAAATGGAATCATCCGATTGACATGTGTGTTAAATCTCTTCCTCAATTGTTCTACATAATGAACCCTATAATTTACGTTAGAAAAACGCTCTATGACTCTGTAAGGACCTTCAAACTTAGGTCTGAGTTTTGGAGATAAATTCGATTTGATATTAGGCGTCTTAATAAAACGCAAGGACCCGATTTTGTAATCATAATGATGTTGTTTTGTCGCTCTCGTACTCAGATCAACATGCGATGCCTCCTGCTCTTTTAGATTGTTTAAGACTTTATTAAAAATTTGCTCTAAAGACGCTAAAAGTTTCTCCACATATTCATACTTATTTTGTGGTGTGTCGGAGTTTTTCTCGTAAGTGTAAGATAATCGAATATCCCTGCCATGTTCAAGGAAAAAAGGCGATGTGTATGTAGCTTCATGGATCGCTGAGTTTAATGCTAACATGGTGTGCGGGAGTTGCTCATCCCAATCGTTTGTGTTTTGCGAAATTGATGTCAGGAGGTTGGCTAGCGATTGATTGGGTTTCTCTACCCTCCCATTGACGTGAGCGGAATAACTTGATATGTGTATTTTATGAATGCATATAACTGCAAAATTCAAAAAATTCAGAACTCTTAAAATATGTAGCGTTATCTACGACTAATTTATGCGGGCAACCCCTGTGTACAATGTAATTATCAAAGAAAGCTTTAGAAATCGTACTCGACTTAATATCAGGAAGTGGAACAATATGAATGTATTTTGTGAATGCATCTATCATAGATAAAACATAGCTATATATATATATATATATATATATATATATATATATATATATATATATATATATATATATATTACCTTTAGGCGTGGTCTTTAAAGGACCAAAAATATCAATATGACACGTTTCTCCCGGTTGTTGACTTTGTTCTACTGGCTGATGAGGTGCTGACGGAATTTTGAAAGCGTTTTTTCGAGATAAGCATACAGTGCAAGAACGAACCAAATTTTTAGTATCTTTCTACATATTCTGCCAAAAGAAGTTTTTGCTGAGTCGATGATATGTTTTAAAAAATTTAAGATGCCCTCCATATTCTGAATGGATAGAGATTCGAGAATTCTAGCTTTAAGAGAATGTGGAATGCAAACTAATTTTCTAGTGGTGTTGGACCTGGGTGATCTGGACGGGCGCTTGGACAAATGACATAACAAACCTTCCCCATTAATAAAATAGTTGCTGACTTGTGGGCTAACGTCATTTTGATCAATTTTTTGTATAATAGGATTTAAAACAGGATCCTCATGCTGCCTTTTAATAAGATTTTTAGACTCAGGTAAAGCTATTGTGATGTTGTTAATACAACGGGAAAGATGATTTGCGATTGAATTTAAGGAACCACTGATGTAGTGTATATCGTAATTAAAATCTTCCAGAGCCAATTTCCAACGCAAAATTTTGGAAGAAGGATTTTTATTAGAAAAAAATCCTGCGAGAGGTTTCTGATCAGTAAAAACTTTAAATTTTCTACCCAACAAGAAAGGTCTAAAAAAATTTACTGATGTATATATTGCGAAGAACTCCAAAACCGTTGCGTTATATTTAGATTGCGAGGGATTTAATTTCTTTAAAAAAATATAAAGGTTTGACTTAAGAGTTAGGATATTTTTGTTCTAAAACTGCCCCGATGCTGCGAGATAAAGCGTCCGTCGTGATTTGTAATTCTGCGTTTGGATCGGGTAGTGCTAAGACCGGTGGGTTTAGTATGGTTTTCTTAATATCATCGAATGCCTCCTGCGTCTCAGATGTCCACTCAAATGGAGTGTCTTTTCTTAAAAGATTCGTTAGTGGAAGTGCTCGTTTTGCGAAATTTTTAATATATCTTCTATAAAAATTACAACACCCTAAGAAAGATTTAATTTGCTTTTGGTCCGTTGGAACTGGAAACTCATTAACTGAAGCGGACTTATCCTTATCTATAAGGATACCTTCCGGCTTCACTACAAACCACAAAAATTTACAACTCTATCAAAAATTGACATTTACTCGGATTACATTTTAAATGAATTCTTTCAAAGCGTTCAAAAACCTTACCCAATAATTCGAAATGTTCATCTATAGTTTTAGTAAATAAAATAACGTCATATATATAAACCAAGGCTCCGTTGTGTAATAAATCTCCTAAAACCTCTTGTGCAATGGACTGAAATGCTTTAGGCGAGTTTTTTAAACCGAAACAAAGTCTATTAAATTCGTATTTGTCACTGTCGGGAGTATAGAATGCCGTCTTATGCCTGTCTGAAAAGTGAAGTGGAATTTGATTAAATGCTGACTTCATGTCTAAAGCCGAAAAATAGTTTGAACCCGAAATTTCATGCAAAATGTCGTCAAATGTTGGAATAACGAAGTCTTGAGTCAAAGTTATTTCGTTAAGGTTCCGAAGGTCTAAAACAAGGCGCCATTTCTCTTTTAATTTAACAAACAAGGTCGGAGTATTGTACTGGGAATTAGATTTTGAAATAATCCCTGTCTTCTCTAAATCGGCTATCTGACGTCGAAATTCGTTTCTTAAATTAAATGGAATCTTGTAAATCGGACATTTAATGGGATAATCATGTTGCAGATTAATTCTATGATGCTCAGTAGCGGCCGCAGATAATTCTACCGTAGAGCTAGCGAAAGCACTTTTGTGCGAAATTAAAAGTTGAAATAATTTATTTTTTATTTTGCTGTCCAAACCTGAAAGGTTAAAATCCTTCTCCGTGAGTGGGGGTAGAATACCTTGAGAAACGGGAAAATCGGAATATAAGTCTTCGTAATTGTTGACAGTAATTATTTTCATGTTTTTGTTAAGGGTGATTATGTTATCAGAATCGTTTATAATTTTTAGAATGGTGTCATTTGTTTGTGGATCGATATTAATTTGCGAAGTAGTTAAGTGGATGTTTTTATTTTTTAACTTTTCTGAACTCTGAATAGTAGCCGAAGACGTAGAATTAGGTAGTGTTGAGACGTGGATACGAACATGTGTGACTGAATGAGGACCTACACACGTTTTGTGTTTTAAAAATCCGTGAATAAAGTTAGTCTGTACGGCACGTGGAGGAAGCGAAAAATTGATAAGAGGTATTGAAAATTTATTAATTAATAAACGGTTTTTACCCATGTCTAAAACTGCATTCCATAATTTCAGAAAATCGTATCCCAAAATAGCGCAATAATTATCATTAATATCTTGCTTCGTTATAAAAAAAATATGTTGAAAATGAAATTCCCCCAATGACAATTGCATTTCATAACAACCGATAATTTCTACTGTGTCTCCGCTGACCGCTTTAATTTGAATTGAAACATAAAATTCTTTAAAATTTTCGTTTGTTATTTTAGTGAAAAGTGAATTGGACATTAATAAAACGGACGCACTTGTGTGAATTAAAATTCTGAATCTAGAATCCTGCACACTAGTGTTGACGATTGGTAGATCAAAATTATTTTCTCTAGATTTTATAGGAGAAAACCGTTTTTTTACCAATTGTATAATATCTAAAATCGGCTTTCTCCGCGGAAATTTAAGTTATCATTTCTCGCATTGCGTCTGAAACCAGCTGTATTTCCTCTCCCAAGGGGAAGTTCTTTGCGAAAAGTTTGCCGAATGCCTGGGGGCTGTGTAATTATCGCGAAAAGCTGAGTCGTGGAAATGGACGCGTCGTTGATCGAAAGAATGAGTGATTGGGTGACGGAAAACAGAAAATTCACCCGCGGCGTTTCCCCAGGGGGGTTGGTAATTCAATTTGCGTTCTTCCGCCCTCCTCTTCCTACATTCCGCTTGCTTATGTCCCTCAAAGCCACAATAAAACATTTAAAGACAGTCTCTCTTCTGCGAAAAAGACCCCCACCGGTTTGGCGAGCCGAAACTGAACTGGCCTCTTGTAAACGCTCGACCCATAAATTTATTTCTTCTAACTTGTTCGTTAATGCCGAAATGACCGACGTTTCTGTGTGTAAAGGCTACAAACCAGTTCTCTCGTCATTAGCAATTTGATTAAGTTTAACGTTTTGTTCTTCTATCAACGCAGCGTTTATCGATTCCTCAAGATTATTGGGGTCTCGTGCGAAAACAAATCTGCGAATATCGTTTCGCAGACCACTGATAAAACGGGACTGTAACAGTTGATCATTAGCGTTTCGAGCCGCCGTGTTTTGAGCCGTATTACTTGACTGAAATATCTGTGTTCCTAGTTTGCTGATGCGTGCTGTGAATTCTTGCACGCTTTCAGATGAACCTTGAATGCATCATAAAAATAGTTGAAGTCGCGTGGACAACGGAACGGTCCTCTCAAATCTCGAAAAGAGAACTTTAGCGATATCGTTGAATTCCGTTAAATTACTGTGGGTTGGGTTGGATAAAAAAAATTCTTCAGCTATTCCCGTTAATTTTAGTTTCAGAATAGTGACTTTCTTGGCGTTAGACCACTTGCCTAAATTTGAAACATCATTGATTTTCTCCAGGAACCTACGTATTCCCAACGATTCACTTCCGTCAAACTTTGGGATCAAATCATTTAGATTAAATTTTTCAGACGACGTGTAAGTCAAAAGGAGGTCGGATTGTCGCGTACGTGGCATGTTTAAAAAGTTAAAACAAAATTTTTAACGAGATTAAATTGCAACAGAAACAATTAAATTCTAACTAAAACAACTGGATTCAAGCACTCGTGCAGGGTAAGAGAAAATTCATAATCTCGGAAAATTAAATAAAACTTTTAACCAATCGACTTTCGCGTAAATACATATATGAAAAAAATTCACATCAATATAAAAGAAAAAGCACCATTACCTGTCACATTGTCATCACCCTCTTTTAGAAGTTGTTGTTTGCAACATATCCCCAAGTATCTAAATAATAAAAAAAAATAATACGAGAAAAAATTTCACAACTGGAAAAATTGAATAATACATACAATCAAAACACAATAGCACACAATAAAATTTTTTACATATTTAACAGATGAACTAAAATTATCATTCGGTGACCCAACATCTCGTTTAGGAAAAGAAAAAAAAAATTAGGCACCAGATGATGCAAAAAAAAAAATTCGACGGCGACACTAGGTTAAATTATTTAATTTCTATAAACTTAACCCATATTTCCAATTTCACATCGCATCATGACTATTAAGTTAACTAATTCTAAATAATAAATTAATGAAACTCATCTCACAATAAATTATACACTGATCGTATAGTTTTTAAACATTATTAAATTTATTTCTTAACACATATATTTGTGAATTTACTTTAATACAAAATCAAAATTTAACTTAGCTTGAGAGAGATTTCATTGAGTGGGAGAATTGGCATGATCGACGCCCGGAGCCCCACGGATAGTCTAGAGCTCAGAAATCGGCTCTTTTGTGTCTCAAAATCAAGATAAGAGTCTGTCAAAATCGGGGTGCGTCTCGTTTTTATTCTACGACTCTTCACCTAGAAATTCTAGAGCGGACTCTTTGTCTTGTCGACGTAATTATCGCTGATTGGTCCAGAACCAGGGCAGAGATACTCTGTTCGAACCACCGAGGGTTAATGAACTTGGAAACGCTTGAAATTTGTTGACGCACCCCACAATTTATGGGTCCAGTGACCTCGATAGAGTACCGTAGTTACTGCCAACTCGTGAAAAAGAATTGGAAATTAAGTTCACAATTCATTGTTATTAAAATATATAAAATTTTACAAGACTTATTTTTGTATTTGTTATTTTTATATTCCTTACTGAGAAAGCAACAAATGGGAGTTCATTACCGGCCAAAACTGCAGAGGCCTGGTTGTTTACTCCACAAGCTCCTACCTTATGCTTACTCTGCCCTACTAAGTAAAAATGCCGTCTTCTGCTCGTCAAGATCATGGAATTGCAGATATTGTTTTCCATATATTTTAAATATTAGTTTTCTAACTTCTACATCAGCCTTTTAATAGTCTACACTCCTGCAAAGAAGTCTGAATTCAAAACTATAAAAACTTATGACTCCCAACAATATCATTTATACCTTTATTTTTTATAATATATGAATACGTTAAACTATTAATTTGTTATAGCGACTATTTAATATTAAATGAGAAAAAAAACGAATAAGTTTCAAACTGAAACTTAAATTGAATTTTTCAAAAATTGTCATCGATATTCTCATAACTTTTACATATTGTCATTTTAGCATATCACACATCTATCTTCTAAGCAAAAATCTATTATAGGTTCATCAAATGTTTCAGCATATTTTTACTCATAACATGCAGTTTTCAACTACATTGTGAGGCCGCAGTAGCCTAATGGTAAAGTAACAGACTTGTAGCTGGCGTGTCATGAGTTCGACCTCAGCACCACTGAACATCCGCCGTGTAAGGGAACGATGCTCAAGCGTCATCCTCGTCATTTGACCATGGTTTGAAATTACGAGGTCCGTTGCCAAGTGAGTGAATATTAGCGTCGCACTGTTCAGCTAAACGAGGGTTTTTAGTGATGGACCTCGTTATTTTGAAGCATGGTCAAATGACGAGTTCGACACCTGAGCTTGCACCCCCTTCTCCTAACTACCACACTTCACCAACGAGAGGAAATCTCAGCTCTCGTTAGATTTAACGTGCATCGCTGCCCTACACGGTGGTTTTTTTGTGGCACTGGGCTTGAACTCGAGACATGCCAACCATGATTCGATTTCTTGACCACCTGATACCCTGGCCACAGGTCCGTCACCAAAAGCCCTGAAGTAGTTGAGTAGGGTACTCTGGTACAACGGCCTTACAAAAAATACAGTGTGTTCTCCGTTTTCGAAGCCTCTCTAGTAGGACAGAAAAATCCGTGCTGTCCGGTTGGAGGGTTAATTAAACGACAATCATTCTGCTACTTTGCAAGGAACACTGAAAACATGAAACTCGCCTTTCTTTTTTTCTTTTTTCTTTCCTCAAAAGACTTAACAAATGCGTTGACACTATGTGATAAATTTGTAAATAATCACAAACCGACAAACTAAAATCTTTTACAAACTGATACGTATGTTTTTGTTTGAAAAGTTCATGATTAAAAAGTCAGCCAATCCTAAATAAGTAAATGCATTCGAATAAGTGTGTCATGATAGTGATATTACGTATAACTAAAATATGAAATACTGTGGTATGTTTGTTCATTAAAATGTAATTAGAAAAAAAGAGCAAAATAAATCTAAAAATCCCTGAAAGAGAAATCTAATAAAGCTTGAATAAAATAAAATAATTCAAGAACGGAATATATTATATATACATCTGCACCAATTGAAAATTCATAAAATATGCTAACTATGATTATGTAAAAAAATTTAACAGGCTTAAAAAATTTATTCAAAACATAATTGAAAAATTATTTTAGACATAATTGATTATATTATGTAAATACACCGCAGCTATTTTTACACTTCCGTTTGGTCAAGGTTTTGATCAGAGTCATCCATCGTACAACAATCCTATAAGCAATATCAATGATAATCAGAAAGTATGCAGGTGATATGTTGCCGAAATAAGGTGGTTCCTGTTACCTTGAGTGACGAAAAGTCTAGCCAAAAGGGGTGGCTCAAGAAAGAAAAAAAAAGGATTAATGATGTGCTCTTAAGGAGGAATAAAAAAAAAGGGATGATCAGAGTGCATTCCCAAAGGAAACCCTTTTTGAGCTGCAGACGTCTTTTCATGCGGGGGGATCCCGTTCATTCTCTTCTTGGTGAAAGACCTAAAGAAGGAGTCAAACGAAAAACAATTAAAGCTAACTTAATCCTCAGGGTCTCATCATAGAAGTAGGGAAAGCGCCCCCCTGAGCGAGGAAGTCAACTATACGAGGGAGGGGGAACGCAAGCATATTGAAAAGTCGAAAACAAAATAATATCTAAAAAATTATTAATTTAATGAACTTAAACAAACAAATACATTCTGACATACTAAAAAATAAAATACACATTTACACTGATAAATTACATGCAACACAATGTATTGTATAATTAATTTAATCATACTAAGTTAAGAACGAATTTAATTATTATCAGTGAACCCATACGCTTATCATATGTAAAATTGTATACAAAAATAACACTTGTCTTAAAAACTTGTACGGTTCATAATTAATCTATTAATTGCCGATTAAAAATTAAGCGATTCGCTTCTAAATGCCAGCCTTTTTCGACATAAACGATCGTACATGATGTATTGGGGTGGAAGAACTTGAAATATATTAGTAAATCGCTCGCAAACATTGTTAAGATCCTTTTATTGCAGTGCTTCTCAAACTTTCAATACTTGCGACGCAATTTTCTATCATAATTTTCATCGTGGCCCCCCTCCATACAATAACAATGTATTAATTTCAAAATTAACACACTGAAAGCTACTTGCTTAAGCTACAATATGACTTTAATTATAAACCGCACAAATCATCAAGATAAATTTAAATTTCGTGCATAATTTTGTATATGACAAACTCATAGGAGATTCACTAGTAATTATTAATCCTGTTCTTGACTTAGTACTGTTAAATTAATTATGAAATACATTTATAAGTATATTATATCAATGTAAATGTGTATTTACTTTTTTATTATGTCAGAATGTATTTTTTGTTTTGCTTCCATTCAGTAAATTTGCAATTGTTTAAGAATTCAGAGGGGTGTTAATCTTGGATTTTTTCGAATTTTCGAAAAAAAATATATGTTTTTCCTCATTTTCTTTTGAACATTTTGATACCAACCACGTGATAGTACCACAAAAACTTCGAAAGTTATTCGAAAAATTCCAAACAGCAATTTAGTAATAACAATGTTTAAATGGCTACATGCCACACCCACTTTTTCTTGATTTCCGCATACGTTTTATTTTTCTGTTTTTAAAAAGCCTCATGAAATATTTTAAACACTTGCTTAATTGAGAAGGAAGCTTGCAACTCAACACACATTTTTTTAATGTGTTTTGATTCTGTTTTGGTAATGCTAGCACGTTTGTTTGAAATGACTTATCAAAATTCAAAACAGCGTTGTTTAAAACCGTTTATCAAAATTAAAACAATTGAAAATTCTCGATTGAAATGGAAAATACTCATCGTAGACCTTCAGGTAAACGTCCTAAGAAAAGAAGATTTAGAGGGAACCAATTCATGAAGGTATGTTCTCATACATATGTTGCAGAAAGGAGAGATACAAATAAGTGTGCTTCCAGTAATAAAATCTCAGGAATTCAGACTTCATTAGAGTCAAATCTTATAAGGTAAGTGAAAACTTCAAAGAATATCTTATTTTTGATTTTATTTCAACTTTTAGCTCTATTTTATCAGTATCATGTTGTTTAAAATGTCATAAACCATTAACAATTAATGAAAAGTCCACTCGTGGTTTATGTTCGAATTTTGAAATACGTTGTAAAAACTGTGGGAGTGTTTGTACTTTTTCAAGCTGTGTGTGAAAACACTGGGAATAAAAATAATGCTCCAGAAATTAACAGATCTATTTTAGCAATGAGATGCATAGGCCAAGGTTTAGAGTCATTAAAAACATTTTGTGCTGTAATGAGTCTTCCTAATCCGGTTGAACAAAAATCATATGATGTTATTAATAATAAACTTTCACGTGTTATGAAGGAAGTCGCTGAAGAAAGCATGAAAAGGGCAGCTGTCGAAGAAAATTTTTCGTCACCTGATAACCTTTTAACGGTAAGTGGTGATGGTACCTGGAAAATGAGAGGACATTCATCGTTTATTGGAGTATGTACTGTAATAGGGGCCGTATTAGGTAAGGTTTTGGATAGGGAAGTGTTGTCCTCATTTTGCAAAGGATGCGACAGTTATAAAGGGGTAAAGTTTGGTATCAAGTACAATAAATGGCAAAGAGCGCATAAGATTTCATGTAGAAAAAATTATTCTGACTCTGCTGGTAAGAAGGAGGTTGACGGGATGTTGAGGATTTTTAATCGATCAGAAAAGCTTCACAACCTGAAATATTCGAACTACATAGGAGATGGCGACACAAAAACATTCAATGCCCTTTCTGAAAACAAGCCATACGGCGATGACCATCTTATTCAGAAAATAGAATGTGTAGGCCATGTGCAAAAGAGAATGGGTACAAGACTTAGGAACCTTAAATTAGTATGTAGTAAAAAGAAATTATCTGATGGTAAAACTATTGGCGGTAAAGGTAGGTTAACTGATAGTTTAATTGATAAACTTGCGCATTACTATGGTAATGCTATTCGATGAAATTCTACTAGTGTAAAGGAAATGCGGAAAGCCATTTGGGCTGTTTGGGGTCATTCTTGCAGCACTGATGATGAACCGATGCACTGGTTTTGTCCTACAAATCCAAATACTTGGTGTAAGTATAATGCCGCAATTAATAATAATTTACATAATTATAAACACAAACCCTCAGTTGCTAAAGCTGTTCGAGATGTAATTAAGCCTGTATTTGCAGATTTATCTCCTCCGGCACTCCTGAAGAAATGTTTAGGAGGTAAGACGCAGAATCATAATGAAAGTTTAAATTCATTAATTTGGAAGTTTTGTCCTAAGTCGATTGGTTCTAGGCTTCAGATTGCAGAGATTGCTGCAAATCTAGTAACCAGTGTTTTCTTTTAATGATGGAAATCAAATACTTATTTCTATTTTAGAGAAATTTGGCTTGTAAATTAACAGAAATGTTTGTGTGTCCCTGGTTGAACGTGACAATCGTCGAATCTTTACGTCAAGACCGAGGCGCTTAGAATCATCTTTTGAAGCTCGCAGAGCCAAGAAAATTAAAAAAGAGTAAAGAAATTGAGCTGTTTCAGAAACAGGAAGGTATATCTTATGATCCTGGAGCATTTTAGCGTGTAAGTTTTAAGATTTATTTTCTCAAATTCAATTTTAAAACTTTAAAGCCCTTTTTCTCAGTTTGTGTTTTTTTCAATTACGCGCATTGCGTTTCAAAAACTATCATACTTTGATGCATAAAACTTTACAGAATTATAAATTCTATCATAATCTTAAAATCCTAGCTATTTATAGTATTATAAATGTTTAATTTTTTAAAATATTTCAACAAAAATTGAATTTTTTAAAAAAGATTTAAAAAAATGTATTTTTTTATTTTTAAAAATATTATTTTTTTATTATTATTTTATTTATATAAGATAAGCTAGCATGTAATAAGGATATATTTGACTTTATAAATCAACTTATTGCTAGTAATTAGAATGATTATTGCAGAAAATATCATGCGCGTCGTAAAACTTACTATTTGTTTCTTACAAAAATTTTCTTATTTTTATGTGCTTATTATTTTTAAAATTATGATATATTTTTGATATTTTATACTTTTTTGAAACTTTATTCCTTTATAAGAAATGTATGAAAGAATCAAATTATTTCATTTTAATCTCAAAGAATTATTTGTAATCGAAAGTTGTTTGTATTTTGTGCTCTCGAAACATTTTTAACACCCCTGTGACCCCTTAAATCTTTTACTTTTGACTTTCTTTTTAATACGCTCGCGCCCCCTTGTAAAGTTATCACGTTCCCCAACGGAAGGGGCAGGTCCCACAGTTTGAGAAGCACAGTTTTATTGCATTCCAAAGCCTTCGGAATAATTTTATATAAATATCAGTGCACACAGAAAATTTCATACTTCGGAAAGACATATATATACATCCATGGAAATTAATGCTTCAGCTGAGCAAGAAATTTATATACCATGACAGCAATTAGGAAGTTAAAATCGTATTGCAGTTTTAGCATTAAAATATATTATTATTGAATTCACAATACATTGTTATTATATGGAGGGGGCGCAATAAAAATTACGATTGAATATTGGGTCTCAAATATTGAAACTTTGAGAAGCACTGGTATAAATGGATTTTAATAAGTAAATAAAAGGAGATAAATCACACATATTTAATACAGAGAGTCAAACATATCATCAAATACATGCCGACATGTTTCAACTGATGTCAAAAATACTGCTAGCATGACAGATAGATTATAAAAAAGTATGTGTATACTTATGTACGCATGTAAGAAGTTATACTTCTTTGGCGTAACAAGATTAAAATCTTTCTACAAATCTTGAGCAGGGAAAGCTGGGTCAAGGACGAAAGGCGGTCACGAGCAAAATTGAACGATACTAACCTTAAGTTAATCGGACCAGCTGAATCCGAGATAATCACAATTTAAATCAATTTAAAAATTCCCGTACAGGGATAACAGCACCAATAACATGGGAGTTTTTCGGCAGACTGTATCTAGAGATCAGACTAACTGAATATGACACTTGAGACCTCATTTTGAATTTCTCGGTGGGAAGAGTTGTTCCTGAGAACATTAACACATCCGCCTGAAAAGCCTTCGAGTTATGGTCATTTTAAAATAATTAAAACCTTTAAAACAATAAAATAAATAGAAGTGGGGCACCCAGAAATTTGAAACTCGGCCTGGTTGTGAGGAAATATATGAGGAATCCATTGGAACCAGTCCAGAGTCTGTAGTTGCAAATGGGGCGGAAATACCTCGAGAAAAGAAAAACAAAACTAACTCCCCCGATGGGGGGACAACTGTGACGTAAATCGTCACGTTCATCCCAATGATACACAGAGTAGTAGGTGATCCCAAAGTTTCATCCTTCTATCTCTATAATATCGTGACGTCATCAAAAGATTAAACTCCAAAGGAATAACATGAGAATTCTAATTTTAGTGATAACGCCTTCCTAGGCTTACTATCTAAGCAATAATTTTAACAGATAAAAGATCTCAACGAGGAGAACCTATAGTCTGAGTTTCATTAACGAAAATCAAAAATCCTCGGAGCTATGCGGTATTTAAAAAATTTAAAACTCTAATGTAAAAATCCGAAATATGGGTAAGGAAATGGAGCTATGGTCCTGAAAAAATATATCTAGGATGCTCATAGGGAGAACAATCGAATTCAGCCGCTTCGGGCGACCAAGGTGGCATAGGATTCGAGTTATTACTGGGGAAGCCCTGTAGGGGGAAAGGAGCACCAGAGTGGACCAATTCCAAGTAAAGATGGCTCTAATACGAAAATATGGTGGACCTAGGAAAATCAAGTCCCATGCTCCAATTCCCTAGGGGGGTGAATTTTTTTCTGGACCCCATAGCATTAACATCGGAGCATGATATTTTAATGCTTAAGTCCTCTCCATACCTACATAATGGAAATGAAGTAAATGACTATAAGTGTTTCGACGAGTGTAACGGTTCGTTCAAATCTTAAGTTCGAGACTGGAACAGGAGCCAATATATAGAGAATTTAAACAAATTTAAAAAGTTTAAAACAATTAAAAACTAAAAAAGAAATAGCCCTATGAGCATGAAATTCTAATAACTGGAAGAGTAGATAGAAGGGGATCGAATGAATCAGGTTCGAATGAACTGTCAAGATGGGGTGCCGAGATATTGGCCAAAAAACTGTAGAAGGGGGGGTGCTACATCCACGCAGATATGGTTTATAATAATAGTTATTACGACCCCCAAATATCAGCCCCCTAACACCAAAAAAGTAGCATGTTAAAATATTAGGCAACGGTGTGCATGTGCATTCGTGACGTTTTGCGTCACATCCTTCATGGTTTGCGTTATATCCATGACGGTGAAATCCGTGACGGTGTGCGCACGCATCGTAAAAGTTTACCCTCATCCTTTTTCCCAAACGTGCAATAAGAAGTTAAATTTCAAAAATGGGGGAAAAATATGCAAGAGTAATAAGTTTTTTCATGTAAAAAATCCCTATGATATATCTCAAGGGACCTGTAAACTTCACTTTAAATTATGTAGAAACTATTTAACCTAATGTTTTGTAGCATTTATTTTGTTTTTTTTATTTTTTTCAAGCAAAAAAAAATAAACTCATTTAAATAAATAACGAAGATATAAATATGCTTATTTTTTTCATTCCTCAGTATTCTGCCAAGTTTCCTGTCTCTAATTACTCTGCAACAAAACAAAAACAAAAACATGAAGCTTCTTTTCTCTTCTTCCTCCCCACCCCATCTTTAAGAAAGTTAGCAGAAAGCTTTTAAATAAAAGAGGGATTGAGAAAAGAAACAAAAAATCTTTTGGAACAAAGTCTTTGCACACAGCTTCCCCTGGGGTGAGTAAAAATATGACTGAAGAAAAAGAAGACGCTGATTTTTTTTAAGAGTAAGGGTAGATTCGTGAAGAGAGAATGTTTTTGAAGTAAACGTGAGCTTCCAAAATTGTTCAAGACAGCTGCAAAAAGAAGTATTTTATGTTTCTTGCTCATTATTTAGCCCATCGCCCAGTTCTAATTTAAAAGTGTTCTTTTCCACTCTCAGTGTAAATTAATCTCTTCAGATACTGAAGCCCCTCGCTAAAGGATGTTTCTTTAACTGAAAAATAATTTCTAATTAATTTTTACAGATACGTTTTGGCGCTTTAATTTTTTGTGGCATATATCATAGGTTTGAAAAAAAAACTTTTTAAAAAATAGATTGGCTGAGTTTTTATTAAAACATACTAAAAAGAAGATGACATGTGAAATTTTGTATTTTTTCTTGTATCAGCTGAAAATTGATACTAGAGTTTATTCAACTTTAAAAAAGCATTGTTTTAAATTGTGAAGGTGATTGAGTTATAAAACTAGTTTGAGTCTTTCGAATGTATTACTTCTTCATGTGAGATGTACTCAAGTGCTGTAATTGTACTCACTATATTACTATTTTCATCAAAAAAAGTACCCTCAAACGTTAAATATGTCTAAATCATTCATAGAATAAACGTAATTGCTAATAAAACAAGCTAATAAATGTTATCAGGTGTAACAAAATTTAGAATATTACTTCGAAGAGCAGTATAACCAGGACAATTTTTTTTAAAAAAAAGCAACATTTAAATTAATGAAATAAAAAATAGTTAAAAATAGTGTCAGACAATATTCTATTAAATAATAAACAAATGTTTGATAAAATTGGTATGTTCTAATTCTTTCAAAATATCGCCGAGGTTATTAATCCTCTAAATCTTCGTGAACGTCACACTCCTAAAAAACACTACACTGTATTCGAAAGCAAATATATTTCTTAGAATAAAATAATTATTTAATTCTAATTATGTGTTATAAAATTACGTATTGAAATGTTTCGATAGCTTTACAGTTAATATAAAGGAAGAAACAGTGCCAAAGAATAATACATTTGCTTTTTAGATTATAAAATAATTCCCAATATATCTTCAATAATCAGTAATATATATCCGAATTGGATCTGTTTTAAAAACAACTATTGTAAACAAGAATCATTTCATTCTCATCAATCTAAAACTTGTTGATGCTTATCAATGCATTAGTCACTGGTAACACAGGGACTATTAATATATTTATATATAAAAATTACGTGTCACAGTGTTTGTCCACCATAAACTCAAAAACTACTGAAGCGATTTTATTACAATTCTGTGTACTGTGTGTCATTTCGTCCAATTTAAGATATAGTATACTTTTATTTCAATTAAAGACGTCATAATCTTTTTATTGCCGGAAGTGTGAAGAATCCGGTAAAAGAGAAAATTTGCAAAATGTTGCAATGCGTATGTGTCTGCTGAAGTGGATTTTGTTGACCAAAAAGCACGAAAAAGGAATGCCTGGAGCCTGGGTAAGCATTAAGCCAATCGCGATCGACTGGTGAACTGCCAAGATATTTTGGCGTAACCGCCTGAAGATTTTTTATCGGATAGTAATTATATACGGAAAATTCAAGATCGGCTGACAAAACGCAGACTAAAAGTCTTCTATTTACAATAACAACGAAAACTAATTTTAGATAAAAATGTTTTATTTTTTAATGTATTTTAAATTGTTTCATAATAAATGCATCATTTAATATTATTATATCTGTGGCTATTATCATTATGTTTGGGTATCTTGCGTTTTGGTCTGAACGTGGTTTTAAAACAGTTGTTACAAAAAGTAAGTACATATTCGGTATTTTTATTATTAAGTTATATTAGAAACCTTTTCCTTACACCTCACCGCACCTACGACATTGGGCAGTGGCGCATACAAGAATTTTTCAAGCAGGGGAGGATCGAAGGTCTACCACTCTCGTATCATACCCCAATACGCAGCCAAACATACTTTTTTTGATTTTGTTGATTGCCGGGAATAAAAAACAACAAAAAATAAATTAATGAACAGATGATTAACATTAATTAATAAAAAAATACTAATATCAAATACTGAATTACATTTTACGTTTTTTTACTTGGGATTATAATAAATAGAAAAAAAAATCAAGGGCTATCAGGGAGGGTCCGAACTTTTGGACCTCCCCCTTGCGTGCGTCACTTACACTGGTTGGACAGCAACACCTTGAAAAAATTCGAAGTAGCCCGTACCCTGGAAAAGTCCGCCCACCCATGGACTGGAGTATTTCGGGGCGTGAAATCCGAATTTTGAATCTGTTTCCAATAATTACCGAAACTTTGCCGGATACACGGTCAACCGTATTTTAAACACATCGTGGCAGAGACTTAACTTAAAAGACTTGGAGCCCGAAAGCGTAGTCCCTGACGTATTTCAAAATGGGTAATCCGAATCTTATATCCTACCTGAGAAATTACCGTAACTTTGCAGGATAATTCCGGACGACCGTCTATTATGCGCATCGTGGCAGGTGCTTACCCTAAAAGTCTTAGGGCGAAAAATTGCGTTTCCGGGGTATTTAGGGATGGTGAACAAGATTCTGAAATTGAATTTGAGAAGTTAACTTAACTTTGCGGGGTAATGCCGGACAGCTGTCTATAACACGAATCTTGGCAGGAGCTTACCCCAAAAGTCTTAGAGAGGAAAAAGTGCGTTTCTGGTGTACTTTGGGACTGCAAATGAAAATTTGAAATCAAATTTTATAGATTTCTGCAATTTTGCCGGATAATGCCGGATGACCATATTTTAAACACACTCGGTCAGGGGATTACCTTAAAAGTCTTGGAAAGTGAAAACTTGGTCCCTGACTTATCTCCATCGGACAATCTAAATCTGATATCCAATTCGAGAAACTCTCATAACTTTACCGGATAGTTCTGACCGACTATATTTTTACGCAGACCGTGACAGGGATTTACACTAACAGTCTTGGCGCGTGGAAAGTACTATTTGGTGTACTTCGGGATGGAGAACGAAAATCCGAAATCGAATTTTATAAGTTCCCGAAATTTTGCCGGATTTTGATGGATGACCCAAATACCTCCCTCAAAGGAACTGAACACGCAGGCAACGAAAAAAAGTCTACGGTTGTGTCTAGGGGTGGGAACGAGAATATGATATTTCAGAAATTCAAATAACTTTGTAGGATATTACCGTGGAATCAGGTGGAAAGGCTTTGCATTCAAGTCCCACGTCCGGATTTTCCTTCCCTCTAGCGATTGTACTTGCTCGAGCTGGGGCATCAAAAGTCAATCCCGTGTGCGTTTTGGAGTGTGGAGGGAGAAACTGAAATCAAATTTTATGAGTTTGGATACTTTTGCCGGACAGTACAGGATGGCCATAATTATGGCTGACAGTGGCACCGGCCTAACTGTCAGATGTATGAACACAAAAAGCGAGTCCTGATCCGGAAATTCCCATCCAATTCAAGACATGACCATAACTATATCAAACAAAGCCAGATAATCACATTGAGAAACAATTCAAGATCCGTATTTTATTCGAACCATGGCAGGGGCTTGCCATAAAATTCTTGGGTTGTGAAAAGTAATTATATGATGTTTTTCTGGTTGGGGTGCAAAAATCTGAAATAAAATTTTAGAAATTCCCGTAATTTTGTTGGATAATGCCGGATATCAGTAAAGCTTCCTTCAGAGACTGAACTTACACGGCTAGGTGCACCGAAATTAGTCACCGGGTGCCTCTCGGAGTGGGGAACGAGAATATGGATTTGGATTTCTTAAACACCCCTAACTTAGCTGGATATTGTAGAAATGGGGTCGAATGGCTTTGCGTTTGAGTTCCACGTCCGGATTTCCGTTTCCTATAGTAACTAAATTTTCAGGCATAGCTTTGCAAAAATACGATTGCAAAAGGCCATTGCATTGTCAATTGCATTTTCAGGCACTGTTGTCACTTAGTTAGATGGTGGACAAACGACACTTTCCGCATTCAGGCTTCCATTAGACATTCATAATAAATCAAGTGCAATGTTTACCGTTGAAAAAAAGTGGAAAGGCTACGGTATTGTAAAGGAGTTTGTAGAAGTGGGGAAAGGTCCATTAACACCTGCTAAAGGGGATGGGTAGTACCCCACCCCCTTGGAATGTGGAATGTGAAGTTTCATGATTCGGTCTTTGGGTACGACGGAGTGAAGTCATGTCCGAGCGTTGCTAACTGTATAATAACTGTTTTCTTTAAATGTTTTCTTAATAAACCTGAATATTTAAAATTTAGACACCATGTTCTTAATTTGTTTCCGTGCCCATTGCTCAGAATCAAACTTTAGTGGCGCAGCCGTTAGTGATGTAACTTTAGTGGCGCAGCCGATAGTGATCAAGCCTTAGTGGCAAACCCCACAGGAAGAACGTTAGAGCCAGAAATTTCGAGTTTTCTGGATTTCCGCGTGGAAATGAATCAGGTAAGAGTTTTTGCTTGCAACTCCCTGTAATGTAAGACGAGAGAAATTTATAAAATTATACTGTTTAATATCCATTTTATTAAGAGAGAATTTTGATTTTATTTTTATATACGTCAGTGTACGTTTTTTTTTTTTTTTTTTTTTTTTTTTTTTTTTTGCTCTGCATATCCATTTAGTTGTAACTTGTTGAACGCCAGTTCAATTTTGAATTGTTATATACATCAGTATATATTTTATTATTCTTGTTCCATATCAATGGAAAGTAAGTTTTAGAACATCTGTTCTAAAAATTAAGAAGCTTCAAAATCATTAATTCTCTCAGTATATTATTTTATTGCATATCCATGCAGTTATAAAATTTTGAACGCCAGTTCAAATTTCAGTTATTATATATCAGTATATTTTTTTTATTATTTCTTGTTCCATATCAATGGAAAGTAAGTTTTAGAACATCAGTTCTATAAATTAAGGAAAGCTTCAAAATCATTCACTCTCTCAGTCTATTTTATTGCATATCCATGCAGTTATGGAATTTTGAACGCCAGTTCAAATTAAAATTATTATACATCAGTGTATAATTTATTATTTTTGCTAGTAAGGGTTAGAACATCAGTTCTAAATTCAGTTATTCCTGCATTCAGAATTTTTATGTTACACTCGGACAGATATAGTTCAAACATCAGTTCGCGATTTATATGTGTATTTAATATTTTTTTAATACATTTTATATAAGATTGTTGCTGATAAGTAACTACCCGAATTACTTATTTTATTTTATGAGAGTTTTGGAAAACTCATTAAGCTGTATATTCCAAGTTGTTTAATACGTATAAATGGTTAATTGTATTCGTATTTTGATGCATTAAGCAATGTAAATCGGTAAAATATACGAGTTATTTGAAACAGTTTGTGTAATCGAAAATTAATATAGAAAGATTGTATGTTTTTTTCATGATATTGTATTTATTTATTTTTGTAATGCACAATAATAATTTCACGTCAGTGAATAGCAATTGAGTTTATTGAAAAATTAATGCTAAAGAATAATACTTATTTCATGTCAATGAAATTATTTTGTGCTTATGTACGCATAGTATTTTTCGATTAATGTGAAAAAAAATATCAGTTTAAATTGGAGATAAAACTACCGAAATATTTTGTAGGGTTCCATTATTCCAGCCAGGAATAGATTAAGTTGTGCTTATCGGTAATATTTTAAGTGATTATTGTGTATCAGTAATATTTTAAGTGATTATTGTGTATCAGTAATATATTAAGTAATTATTTTATTAGTTATTTAAGTACACTTGGTATATTGCGAAATATATAATACATTATTCTAGAATTCCTCCTAATTCATTGAGCGTTGTGTTAGTGTAGCGGATGCTTATTGTAAACAACGATATACTCGCGGTGTTTAATTTTTGGCAATCCCTTTTGGGTGTTATTTTCATTTGATTATTTGTTAGTTGCGGAAAAAGAAAAATTTCAAATGGCATTTTTGGAGAAAGCTAAAAAGCAGGATTTAGTTTTGTTGGCTGAGGAGTTAGGTCAAAAGGTATCAGATAAAATGACAATTATAGATTTAAAGAATATCATAATCGGGGGAGTAGCAAATATTACGAAGAAGAGTTCGTTAGAGCTCAGTTATCTGTTATTTCAGAGGAACGCATTGAAAGGGAAGCAGAGGCAAAAATCGCCAGGCAGCACGCAATCCAGCAGCTGCGCTTGGAATCAGAATTAAATGAACTGCGGTTACAGATCGAAAATATTCGGTCGAATGTTAAGCGGACGAGTTGTGCAGAAGATCGTAAGAAGACATCTTCAAATTACCGAATTAGTATCGGGAGGGCCGGGGAACATATGAGGGAAACATCTCCTGCTGTGTTGATGGCTGAAGCTACGATACCAGTAACTACTCCTATCAAGGAAGACAATGGAATGGACGATTTAAGGGTTGTTAACGTCAAGGTCAAGGGTGAGCAAGAAATGGTGAATGCTATAATGGACACAGGTGCCCAGATGCCCGTGGTAAGACCAGATGTTGTCGAAGGACAAAGCATTGATAATAGAGGGTCAATTCAAATAACGTCTGCATTTGGGGAGCATGAAATGGGTGAAGTAAAATATTCCAACATGGAATTGAATGACCTTAGGCACGGTGTTGTGCCTGTCTCTAAAAATTTGGTTAACGACATGTTAATCTGTTCCTCTGATTATGAAGTATTAATAGAAAACTCGCAAATGATTCGCAATCCTGCGAAACTTCGAGAACCTTCAAAGGAAGAAAGAATTATTAGTTCAACAGATTCAAAATCAGTTTGCAGCCAAGAAGTGATCCCCAATCTACGTCCTGAGACTTACACACAGTCTTTATTGAATGTTCCAATCGGAGATTTGGTTGCAGTAAAAATTAATGCATCGAATGTCCAAACTAATGGACAAGGTATAAAAGAAAGCAAGAGAGAGGTTGCCTTTACTTGTGTATTTAAAAAATAGAATCTTGTATAGTAATAGGCAGGGTCAGCCCCGTAAGGAATGTATTTCCGAATTTATTGACTCAATCCTGGTGCAATGTTGTCGTGATCTCATAACAGGTGTTGTTAAATTGGAGTTGAAAGCAGGATTGGAAGTATCTAAGGTTCGCGTGGATATTCTATTTACAATAACATGCATTGGTTGCTTTTGTCACTTTTGGGATTGAAAAGGATTTTTCTTGCTTTCATTCTACTTAGAAATTGGAAGAAAAAGAAAAAGGGAAATTTTTTTAAATGGTTAAACCTGGAACAATATAGAAATTAACGTTTGGCTGGAGGTTTAAGCATGTAAAAGTAACAAATTATCCAGGTTGCCGGCTCCTGTTAAATAGATAAGATTTATGCCAATGATTATAAATATACTTAACGTTTTTTCAGTACCATAATTTCTGAAAACTTCTAAAGATTAAAACTTTGGCTTCTAAATATACTTTGCTAGTACGTGTTGTATAATTATTTTAGATTTTGTGATATATTTTTTGGTAACTTTTTTTTTTATATTTTAATATATTTTTTGAGTATTATTTGTGTTTGAAACTTGTATGGATATAAATTTTTCTAGCATATCAATGTGATTTGCAAAACTATGTGGGAGTTGTATTAGCAAAAGCTCTTTTTACGTGATACCTGGAACAAAAAAAAATTTCTCTCGTTATCTCGTTTCTTGCCATGTATGTATGCATGTGTTTTTTGGTTTTGTTTTTTATAGTTTCTTTTCAGCTGCATCGTCCTGGAATGACGGATAAGCTTTTTAAGGGGGAGGTGTAGGAGTGGAAAGGTCCATTAACACCTGCTAAAGGGGATGGGTAGTTCCTATCCCCCTTGGAATGTGGAATGTGAAGTTTCATGATTCGGTCTTTGGGTACGACGGAGTGAAGTCATGTCCGAGCGTTGCTAACTGTATAATAACTGTTTTCTTTAAATGTTTATTTTTAATAAACGTTAATATTTAAAATTTAGACACCATGTTCTTAATTTGTTTCCGTGCCCATTGATCAGAATCAAACTTTAGTGAGTTCAATCACATAAACAGATAATTTTTTCATATCCCATAATCATTCACTCGAGGCATTTCATACAGCTTTGCAAGATTTAAGCGGGAACAAAAACTAATCGGTGGGGCTGCCCTTCTACTGTGTGATGATTTCCGACAAACATTGTCAGTCATTCATCGCAGTACTTTTGCTCACGAGATTAACTCATGATTAAAACAATCATTTTTATTGCGAGGCATCGAAACACTTCGATTGACCATAAACACGCGGGTACAGTTGTAAGTTGATCAATGAGAGCAAGTATTAACTTCGGAGTAATCAACTGCTCGATATTGGAGACGGTGAAGTAGAACTGCATCCCAAAACATAATGCCTCAAATAGTTAGATAGTTTCTGTACTGTTGTTAAGACAAAAAAGGAATTGTGATTGAGAGTGTCTTCCCGCATGTACTGTATAATTATCTAGATAATAGTTGGCTTGGTAGTCCAGTTATTTAATCAGAATAAATTTTGATATTAAAGAAATTGACTTCAGATATAGAATTATTTCCAGGTTATCCAATGCCTTTTAAATCAATCGACATTATTGGTGATGAAAACAAAACCGCGCGTACATTTTCCAACTGAGCTCTCGAATTCTTTCGTTCTGTCAGGAATGCCACTGCACAATCTTCAGTTGAAGATTGGTAGACTGGTTATTCTGCTGCGCAACTTAAATCCACTTAGATTATGTAATGGTACATGTCTTTCCTCTAAAAGAATTACCTTCAAACTTCTTAATGCTAACATTTTCACTGTATAGTTTAAATGAAAAATCTCTCTATTACCACGCTTTCCACTTATATCGTCAGAATTTCCAATACTATATATTCAAAATGATTCAATTCTCAATTCCTTTGGTTTTCGCGATGATCATAAATAAATCTCAAAGCCGAACAATGTCCATTTGGGGCTTGGATATAGAAAATCCATATTTTTCGAGTGGGCAACTATATGTTGCACGCTAACGTGTGAGGAAACCGACGCATCTATGTGAGTTAGCAAAAGACTGGCTACCTAAAAATATTGTGCACCGTTTAGAAATTAGTTATATTTAACGTATTTATTGTTATACTTTAAAAAATGATAAAAATAATATTAAAAACTGATACAAATCAACGTTATATATATATATATATATATATATATATATATATATATATATATATATATATATATATATATATATATATATATATATATATATATATATAACATTACATTCATACAATTAAATCTTTCTTATGTTATTTAACAACTTTGTAAATAGTTCATGTATTATACTATACTAAAATAGGAGATTAATAAAATGCAAAATTTAAAACATTATGTTGTTTTATGCTTACTTTCAACTCTCCGAAATGGTAAGTGAAGATTACTTTGACTGCATTCAATGGCTTAGAATAATAATAAATCAACATATTAAAACAAAGCCACAGCAAAGCGTGGCCGGGACAGGTAATATGTTATATGTATTTACAAAATATTTATCTTCTATTATCATCTATGTCCAAATTGCACGGACGAAATGCTGCAAAAACCAAATGGCTCGCCCAAAATTGTCATGATGCATTTTTCGTAGCTGTCTCCCTTTGAAAATACTATTTTGAAAAAGCATGTCAGTTAATAATTTTTGATATTTAGTATTATGTGATTTAGAGTATACATGGAAAACCATTTTATAAGAATAGTAATAAAATAACATTTAAACGTAATTTTTTGTCTAAAAACTAAAGAAAGTAGAGCATATTTTCCGGACATTTCCTTTTATGAAAAATACTTCTATAATTATAATATTTTTCCTATTGTTTATTCAAATTTTTAAGCTTAGCATCTAAAATAAAAATAATCAAGCCTACCATAATTTTCCGTTGGCCTAGAGTGATGTTGAGAGCCTAGATAGATGCAGCAATAATTTTCAGGTAAGAAAGAAACCAGATGTAAATTTATTGCGAGTTAACTGAGTAGAACAAGAAAGTATTTACTGATAAATGGCGAAATCACCTCTCTACATTTACATAATGCACGTGGTCCTAAACCCGCTGCCAAAAAGTTGCAGACATATATTAAGTTAAACATTATTTACTGTGCATAGTTAAATACATTAAATGAAATTACACATTAAAAGTGCTATTTTCATCTTAGTCGCGAGATGAATATTCTCGACGACTTTATTTAAAGCTGACTTTTGTACGGAGTCCATGAACTAAGATGTTTGAAACATTCACATTTAACTTTCAAATGAGATAAACGCTGATGTTTATGCTAAATTTTCTCTACTAAAATATATTAAAATATGAATCAATTCATTCCTAAAGTATCAACTTTAAAAATCTTTTTTTGGGTTTTGTACACAGAAGTTTCAGGTATAGTGAGTGATTTTGGGGTTTAATGGCGCAAGGGCCAATCTTGACCAAACTGCGCCAAACACTCCATACGTATTTTAAAATAATTTTCTGTGGTCTCGACGTGAAATGAAGAAAAGGGAAAGATGAATGACAAGAAAGAGGGCCGAAAATAGAGAAATATCACTAAGGTATCTCGGGTTCGTGAAGCCCGTGTTTACCAAAGATAGTAAACCCCTTGGGAAAAGGAAAATATCACTAGGGCACCTCGAAATTGTGACACCCTTACTCACCTAAAGAAGGTGAGCTCTCTGAGATAATAGAAGCAATTTTCGTAAAAAGTTAATGTTTTGAAAATATATATTTTTTCCATCATGTTTCTCCAAAACATTAAGTAATTGCTTTAAGAAATTTTTTATTGCAATAATATATTTAAGAGAATTTCTTATGCATATTCTAATTCAAGAGATACTAAATATTTGATAAATTATTCATTCATAACATTTGCAAAAGCACGGTTCCTATCGTAGTCAGACACTGTAAGAAAACTTTAGGAAAGTAATCATTTGCTTAAAAAGAGGCAGATAATATTTAAGTGAAGAACTTCTGCATATTTTATTTCTTTCAAGTACTTATTTTTTAAGAATGAAAAAAAGCCCTTTTAAACAAATAGCTTTGAAAAATTTGTTTTTCCTAAGACTATTTTCAAAGTATCTATGGGTGTGCGCTAATTTTCCATTAATAACAAGAGATGTGAATAGCTTTTTTCCTATTCAACTACAAATAATTTCCTTCAGAAAGACATTTAACATCTGCAGAACTTTAAAATGTCAGAGATATAATAAATAAATTTTCAAGAGAAAAAACTGTTTTTGTATTATTGAAAGATAAAACATGATATAAACTCTCTAGAAAAATATACTGCGTTGATAAAGGGGAAAACTCAGTTATAAAACAAGAAACACATAAAAAACAATCATCAAAATTTCCAATAAAGATGGTTTAAGTTAGATTTTTGGAATAAGTTTGATTAAATTCCATATGCGTGTGTATTTTCCTTTGATCATTTACAAATTAAAACTGTCATTTGTCAGAGGATAATTTTTTAAAGAAAAGGACCCTCGTATTCCAAAGAAAAAATAAAATGGCGCTATTTGCCTGGAAGATATATTTTAATCATTTTCGCAAAAGAGATTATGAACTTCAACATCCTGTGACACATAAAATACATTACTCTCGACAAGGTTTGCAAACAATTAATGAAGAGTTTTGCAACAGCAAATAAGAATTTAAGAACAGAAATTGTTTTTGTTCTTAGCATAAATTAAAATTAATATCATTTTTTATCTAGTGAAATTAAAAAGTGAAGAAAAAAATGCGATTTGTTTTTCTCAAATAAATTGCTGCTTATCTTTGGAGGAGAATTTTCTATCAATTCTGCAATTGCATTTAAATTTAAAGCATTTTTTGATTATATATACTATGACCTAACTCTTTGACTTGCAAAAATTAATTTTTACTAACTACTTAAACGTAATTAAAAACATCAATAACCTCTTTATAACTGATTACTTAGGTTATAGCCGAATAATAAATTAAAGAGTAATATTTATGATAAAAGCGATACATTTGATTTCAATATTATTAAATCCTCCTATTGAACTTAACCCCTCAGGAGGCTCACCTTCTTTAGGTGAGTACGGGTTTCACGCTCCCGAGGTGCCCTAGTGATCTTTTCCTTCTCCCTAGGGGTTTACTGTCTTTGGTAAACACGGGCTTCACGAACCCGGGGAAACCTAGTGATCCTTCTCTATTTTCGGCCCTCTTTCTTGCCATTCCAATTTCCCTTTTCTTCTTTTCACGTCCAGACCACAGACCTACATTGGACAATGAACATAGTCCCAACGTAATTTTTTTCTAGTAAAAAAATTGATATTTTTTTTTACTGCCGTATTATGGTTTGCATTTTATATTACGTTCTTTTCATTTGATTTGTTTAAATTTCTTTCAATGTTTTGATTTTGTTGCTTCTTTTATGTTCGATTATTGATTTTTTTGTGTTCAACTTATTATCTTTATTTTTCTGCCACGAAGTCCTGTGGCAGACCAGGACTGAGTGGAATGAAGTTGTGTCTGATGGGTTTTCACTATTGGTATGATGACACAACGGACTGCTCCCTAGAAAAACTGGCACTTGGAGAGGGGTTTTGAACTTTTGAGGACCTTTGGACTGGTGAGGTGGGGTCTTGGAGGAAGCGGCCATGTAGAGGGTACAGGAGAAAAGCTGAGTTTTGCGTCTCAGGCAGCCAGATAGTACAGGAGCCCGGGACAGCATAACCAGCATGTCCTGGCTGCTCTATCAGCTGGTGTATAATCCCGCCTGTCTTGTAGCTCCATGTGGTGCCTGGATGGGGTCCTGCATTGCAGTGCGGGGGGCTCTCTCGAGGCCACTATTGGTTGCTGACTCTAGGGCAAGCCCTGCCAAACTGGTCCTCTGAAAATCAAAAGGAATTCTCCTCCTCCTTTCTAAAAAAAAGTTCAAAATAAGTAAAAATAAGAAAAAAATTCAAAACTCATCTTTTAAAATCCCCAACCCACCCTCTCCAACTCACTTAACTCAGCCCATGAACATTGAACATATTTCCTTCAATACACGATTTCTTCTTGTTTCACTTCCACATAATGATATGTCAATTAAATCGCCTTTTGCTATACAAAAGGCTCTAATAGCAATTGGTGGTGAACCGAAATCCGTCAAACGATTGCGTTCCGGAGATCTGCTAATAGAAACTACGTCAGCTTTACAAACTAAGTCCTTTCTTCTTGCGAAATCATTTCTTAATAGCCCTGTAACTCTAAGTCCGCATAAAAGCCTGAATTCCTGCCGTGGTGTTATCTCTGAACCTGACTTGTTGGGTACTTCTGATTCAGAGATACTTGAAGGTTTCTCTGAGCAGAGTGTCACTCAGGTCAGGAGAAATACAATAAAAAAAGACTCTACAATTGTTCCCACAAAACATTTAATTTTAACATTTAATAGCCCAAAACTCCCAAACACAATAAAAGCTGGATATCTACATTGTAAAATCCGTCCTTATATACCGATTGATTGATTGATTGAATATTAACGTCACACTGTTCAGCTACACGAGGGCTTTTGGCGACGGACCACGTAATTTTGAACCATGGTCAAGTGACGTGGACGACACCTGAGCTGGCACCCCCCTCTCCTAACTACCACACCACACCAACGGGAGGACGTTTCAGCTCTCGACAGATTTAACGTGCATCGCTGCCCTACACGGCGGGTCTTTAGTGGTACTGGGCTCGAACCCGTGACAAAGCAAGCCACGGTCCGATACCTATACCACTCGGCTACCGCGGCCACACCTTATATACCGAACCCTCTGCGCTGTTTCAAATGCCAGAGGTTCGGTCACTCCCAAACTTCCTGCCGAGGACAATTGACGTGCTCTAGATGTGCATCTGTTGGACATGCCTCTTCAGATTGCCCTCTAGAGCAGAAATGCGTCAATTGTTCACAACCTCATTCCGCTGATTCGAAATTATGTCCCAAATGGAAAATAGAAAAAGAAATACAAATAATTAAAACCAACAGAAACATATCCTATATTGAAGCCCGAAAATTTATAACCCCACAACCATCTCAAACTTACGCTCAAGTTGCCAAATCTATAACTGTTAATTGTTCCTCACAAACAGATGAAACGATTACAAAAATAGTGTGCCCCCCTTTAAAATTACTACAACCATTAATAACCATTTCGAAACCTAATATGTCTCCCTCAGTCCCTGCAGTTATTAAATCTTCTACATCAACTCAGGCACAACTCGTACCATCCACATCTTCTGTTACAGTTGCATCGCCTTCAATATCTCAACCTCCTAATTCTGTAATAGATACTGCTCCCACCACTTCTCATAGTTTATCTATCTCTGCTGCATCTTCCTCATCCACAGCGTGCTCTGTTCTTGAAACGACCACCACTACATCCAATACCATAACTGCTACATCCCAGGATACAACTCAAACCTCAAACAACCGTAGGAAAAAACGTCCTCCTAAAAACCAATCTACCACTATAAAACCAAAAATAGAAGTTAAGACGGCTCCTCATAGACCTCGAAAACCAGCACCTACCGAGTACTCAACGGATGAGGAAGATATGATAGTATATGATGTGTGGAAGATGAACCTGAACTAAATCCAAAGTATAATGTCAGTTACAAGGGTGAAATAGTAAAGGGACGTAATGGTGCATATATACGGTTAGACTTTGAAAACCCGATCGAAGAATCGTGTTAACAACAGCAAAAAATAACATTTTACTTTAGTTTAGTTTAAGGGAAATTTTTATTTTAAACAAAATATTTTTCTGATTTGGTGGGGAAAAACCCCACCAAATTTTATTAACTTTAGCTTTTAAAACTTTTTACTGAGATATTACTACTTTAACCATAAACATTTTTTACTAATTTTATACTTTTAAAGCTTAAAAAGTAGTTTGGCGCAGTTTAGCCAAAATTGGCTCATGCGCCGTAAAACAACACACTCACTCACTCACCTTATTGAACTTAAAATAATTCAGTATCACAATTTATAGATAAATATTATTATTAATTATGTAAATCGTAACATTATATTGGTTAGCGATTTGTCTAATATCATTTTAAATCTAAATAGATTAATTAGTTATTGTATTGAATATGAATGTTGTATTAATTTTCTTTACAATTAAATTTTCCATAGGTTTAAGTTTAATGGCAAGTTTTAACAATATTTAAATTATGTTTCAGTTTTTATAATTTTTTTCAACCATAATGCCATTTTTTATATTATTATTTTTTAACTCAAATGTTATTCAAATTTAATGCATGCATTCTCATGATGGTGCTATAATGTTAAATGTTAAATAAACATAAAAAATATATTATTATTTACATTACAATTGCCATGTCAGATTGGTGGTCCTCCTCGTTCCAGATAATTTCCTACAATAATTATTTTTTATATGCAAATCATTATTTATATTTGATCATAATATATGCTAATCTTTATTTTTATGCCATGCTGCTTTTAGATGGATATATACTGGAGGAGGCAGGAGCTCGTTACATACACTGCTGGCCACCGTAAATGCAACACCAAGAAAAACAAAAGATAGCACACCAAAATTTATTTTGTAGATAACATGTTGACCAAGTATCAAATGATTAAATTTATAGACTTTTGTGAAGTGTGGTTCCTGCCAGAATCAGTAGCCAGGGTAGCCACCCTTGTTGGTGATCAACGCTACCACACGCCTCGGCATTGATTCAAATAGACTTTGGATGCGTTTTTGGGGTTCAGCAGATCAAACAGCTTCCACACGTTGACAAAGTTGATCTAGTGTGGCATCTGGAGGTGTAATCTGGGTCAATCCTTGAGTAACCATGGACCACATGTTTTCTATCGGCAAAAGATTCGGAGAACGAGTCGGCCAGGGAAACAATTCAATCTGGTGATTGGTGAAGAACCTTTAGACAATGCTTGACACATGGGGCTGCACATTATCCTGTTGAAATATGGCTGTGGGCAAGACCTGAAGGTATGGAAGGACAACTGGCTCCAACACCCAGGAGATGTAGCTCTGGCTGTTTAGAGTACCATAAATGCGTACTAGAGGAGTGCGAGAGTGACATCCAATACCGACACTACCATAATACCAGTGTGGAGGTGCAGGACCAGTGTTGCGGTGCATAACGCATCCGTTCAACATCCTCTCACCACGGTGTCTCCAGACTCAAATCCGAACATCGTGGTGTTGAAGACAGATGCGTGAATCGTCAGTAAAGACAACTGCATTCAATTCTGCCGCCCACATCCTTCTTTCATCGCACCATTGGCGGCGGAGATGTCTGTGGTTCTGCGTCAAGGGTAGACCAAGCAATGGACGTCTTGCTGACAGACCACTCTGCTGTAAACGACGTCGAATGGTACTTGCAGACACTGAATGATGTGTTACAGACTCAATGTGCTGTTCTACGGTTCCTGATAAGACTGAGCGATCCGTCACTGTCACATGCGCGCAATTTTTCTGTCCTCACTCGAAGTGGTGCTCTGAGGTGTATGCGATCGACCACGTCGATCTGTTGTTCCTTCCTGCATCCATCGGTCACATATCCGCATTACAGTTCTTTGGTTTCGTTGAACACGACTACCGATTTACCTGAAAGATAATCCACAATCTCTCGGTAGGCCACTGTCCTTCCTCTGTCGAACTCGGATACTTAATCAAAAGCTGATCGCGGTTTTCTACGAGACATAACTGATCGTTTTTTGAAAAAAACACCAGAAAAACTTAATTGCCGAACTTAAAATGTTTGAAATCTCCAAACCTTAATTAGCGCGTTGAGGTTGCGCCACAGATGCGCGTGATTTGTGTTTGCGCTGAAATTCTAATCATTTGCATATCTCATCTCCGCTAATGCATGTTGTAAATTTCATGTTATTTTCATACTTACTTCGGGGTGTTGCATTTACGGTAGCAATCAGTGTACTTTCTACATTATTTAAGTAGTTTTTATTCAATTTTTCCATTATTTTTTTTAATAATAGCAATAGTATACACTGGTGTGCAAAAATTAAGGACGAAGTCGAAAAATTAGCATATCAGCTGAACGAAGAGGCAGAGCGGACAGAAAGACCAATCAGGAGATTAAGTAAGGTGATGTACGGTAGCACATGCGCAGATATGCAGGTTGACGTAATGGGGGATTGTCTGAGTAGTATAAAGCATGATGTCGGTGTAAGATCAGTATTTCTGGCAAAAAGATTTCACACAGTATAGCAGTTAAAATCACACCGAGTTGCTGCCTCAGCGAGAAATGGCGAATAATCAATCTGTTAGAAGACATCTGGATGCTTTTACCCGAGGTCGAATCATTGGGAGAAGTTGGAGGAAGGCCGCAGTGTGACAAGTGTGGTTGCAGAATTCCGAATTGCTCACATCATCGTTTCACGACTTTGGAGACAATTTCAAACTACAGGAACAGCTATCCTGAGGTACAGTAGTGGTCGTCCACGAGCAACCACACCCGCAGATGACCGGTACATTGTCTTACAGGCCAGAAGAAACAGGCGGCAGACAGCGGGAGAAAACGCTAGACACACGACGCAGGTGACTGGACAACCCATATCGCGTTTTACCGTGGCCAGAAGACTGCACGGTGGTGGTCTGTTTGCAAGACGCCCTGTACGGTGTGTACCTTTAACGCCTGCCCATCGGAAAAGGCGTTATCTGTGGTGCCGGGAACACCGGAATTGGAGAGACAATGAATGGGGACGAGTATTCTTTACAGATGAGAGCAGATTAAGTTTGAGTAGCGATTCTCATCGCATACTCATCTGGAGAGAGCGGGAAGCCGCAATCATCCCTCGAACATCATTGAAAGGGACAGGTATGGAAGTCGCGGTGTTCTCGTTTGGGGAGGCATCATGCTTGGTAGTCGTACAGACCTTCACATCTTCGACGCAGGTTCAGTCAACGGGACCCGTTATTCTAACGAGATTCTTCTTCGATATGTGTGTCTTTTTAGAGGCGCTATGGGTCTGCAGTTCCTTTTCATGGCCGACAATGCACCATGTCATCGCATAGTAGCTGCCGAACAGCTCTTAAAGAGTGAGGATATTGAACGTATGGATTGGCCGGCACGATCTTCGGATCTCAATCCCATCGAGCATGTATGGGATTTTCCAGGCAGACGCTTGACAGCTCGTACCTTACCACCAGTAATGATTCGGGAGCTTCGATTGGTGCTGCAAGACGAATGGGCAGTAATGCCTCAACAACTCATTGACACCCTCATTGTCAGCATGGGCAGACCTATTGGGGATCTTACGGTATTAAATGTGTTGATTTGGAAAGCTTTTGTACAAAGTTATATTGAAAAAACCGTCTCGTCCTTAATTTTTGCACATTAGTGTAATTTATCTTCTAATAATCATATATTCATTGATCCTATTTCTCATTTTTTACAGCCCAGTATTATACACAAGTTGCAGCAGAAGATTGACTTGCCTCCAAACACTGTTTGAATATGTTTTTGAACTGGAACTCTTTTGAATTTATTTGTACTCATTGCTTCTAATGCTTCTTGTCCGACGGTGTTAGATTTGTGGTCCAAGGAATTCTTCGCTGGATAAGGCTAGCTTTAGGCGTTTTGTTAGCTATAGCTTAAAATGTCGCTCTATTTCACCCCAATTTTGAGGCAGAACACCTTTAAGGTGTTGTAAGGGCCTCCCACTTCCCCCTTCCTCTTACCTTCGAGAATACGTGCAGCTTGAAGGCTACTTAGAGTAACGCAAAGCCACTTTAAAATTATTAAAATCCATACCTTCTCCGGGATTCAAACCCAGACCCAATAGCATAGCCATCACAAGGGCATATTTATATACATATTTTACTCAACTTTTTTACTGCCTTCATTTTTTCATATATTTTTTTCTGAATATATCATTATTTTTACTTTCCTTATTCTAGTTATTAATTTAGAAACAACTTTCCTACCAAAAGTCATAACGGTCACATTCTGGATATATTGCCAAGTGTGGCGTATATTTTTCCCTACTCAAGTTGATTAAAGAAGATTTCCGACTGCAACGCTGAAGAAGAAGTTTCATTGCGATGATGAATTTCCATGCGCTGAATGAAATAAAATTGCTTAGTTTTCACACACACAATGGATACAGTCTATACATCCAGAAATTTCAGTTACAGTGTTTTCAGTTATTCTATGTACGTAAGACAGGAAAAAAATATAAATTTCTTAAACAAATAAAAAATAATAAAACTGCAACTCTGAAGAAGGGAATGTTTTTGATGGACAAAAAGGAATTATATTTTTAGAATGGCAAGAAAAATAATTGAGGCATATCAAAATAAAAGTTCAAAAAAAAAACCTAAAACCTTTCAATTTCTGAATAGGTTTCATGACCTTTTTGAAGAAATAATACTATCAAGTATTTTAAAAAAATGAAGTAAATTTAGAAAAATATTATTGGATATTTCAAAGCAAATTAGGTAATGAAAACCCAAATGTATCAAAACTGTGACTTTAGTTTCAGAATATTTTCAATCAAAAGGCTACACTTTTTCCCCGGAAACGCATTGAGGTTTTGATTAACAGAATATAAAATGTAAATGAACAAAATATATAGGAAGAAATAGGCAACTCTGCGACCTCTATTAGAAGCTGATCAAGTAGGAATAAAACCTGATGAAAAAATTCATAAAACCCGATAGCAAAATGAAACTTGAGAAAAGTAATGAACATGAAACGCTTGGGTTGAAAGGAAAGTTTGCAAATGTTACCCAAAACAACTCATCAAGAAAGATATGAAGACACAAGTGTACCACAAGGCATACTTTGCCCTATCAAAAAGATAAAAAAAAAACAAAAATTTATGCATGTTATTTGTCGATCCTCATAGGACAATAAAACTACAATAACTTGAACAATATATGACAGTTTTACCTACAAATATCATTCTTGTAATGTTTATGAAAAGTGACTGTTATTTGTGTCCTTTATTAAAGTCACGCACATTTGAAACATTTTAGTTCTGTTTGATTGGATTTTTTTTAAAGATTAACAAAGAAAAATTGAACAATTCTTAAAATAATTAAGTATACTTCCTCTTAGATAAGTTATTCAATGGAACTACGATTTTTATCTTGTACAATAAAAAATAGTTTTAAAAAAGGATTGGGGCTGACTTAGTCTCCCCGCGTGATCATTAACTTCTGTATTCAGTGCTCGACTACTCCCGGAAGTGGGCAATGGTAGATCATTGGTCTAAGTATCGGATCATGACAGGCATGTCATAAGTTTGAGCTTAGTACCACTGAAGATCTGTGGTGAAGTGGAGAGATACACGTTAAATCTCTCTAGAGCTCCAACGTCTTCCCGTGAGTGCGGTGTGGTAGTTAGAAGAGACGAGTGTGCCAGCTCAGATGTTGTCCCCGTCACTTGACCATGATTCAAAATGACAAGGTCCGTCTCCAAAAGCCCTCGTGTAGCTCGTTAATATTCACTCATTCACTCACACCCAGGATTAAAGGAAAAAAAGAAGCGTTAAAAATGTTTACAAGTAGCAGATGGAGTCTTAGGATTATTCATGTCTCTTTAAATCCCTCAGTCACGTGATGAGAGTCAACTAGGGGTGTTTGAAATCTTGAAGTCCACGATTTAAAGGCTGTATCAAACGTTAATTTTCCATGCAACTTTTTCGTCTAATTTTTGGTTTAATCTGAGGGGGAAGGGTTGCCGTAAGCAAAACGACATGCTCTGACGTCAGACGTGCTCTATCTCCACATTGAAAAATTATTCGCCGATTTTTCTGCTTCGGAAAACAATCATCCAGAATTATATATTTTATTTTGTTCATGGGCGTAATCAGAAATTGAGCACCATCCTTTTTTAAATATTAAACATTGTTAAAATATTATACACCATTAAAATATTATACGGCATATCTGATGTGTTACACGAAACCGAAGCCGCCATTTTGTTTATGACGTGGAGTAACGGAGAACGCAATTGGCTAGAATTTCAAGCAACTTTTATTTGGGACAATTTTTTGAGCTCACTAGCAAAAAGTTTTTCGAAAGCCGTTGTAATAGCAACCGAGTAAAAATTGCACGAATTGGACGGAAAATTGCTTGAAACGTGTACGTGTGATACGATCTTAAGGCTGGCACATAAAGAGGGTCCGCGAAGATCGAAAGTTTATCAACCACTGATTTAGAGGTCATATTAATAACTGTTCACTCAGCCACTAAAGACTCTCCATGTAGAGGAGGTACGTTAAATTTGTCAAGACTCAATGTCTTTCTGTGGGTGTTGTGTGGTAGCTAGAAGATACCACATCAGGTGTTATCATCGTCACCCGACTGAGGTTCAAAATAATTACGATTACGTAGACTCCTCTAAAGACTCACCATGTAGAGGAAGTACGGTAAACCTCTCAAGACTCAATGTCTTCCTGTGGGTGTTGTGTGATAGCTAGAAGATACCACATCGGTGTTATCATCGTCACCCGACTGAGGTTCAAAATTTAGATTACGTCACCAATTACTCGACGATAATGCATATCTAACTATCTCACTTTGGAAAGGCACATTTTGTACCTGATCCACCTGTTTTAACGCTAAAAGCAGAATTCGTGAAAGGAGTGTGTATCTAAAACACCAGCGCCTATCGGGAAAAGTTAGAATAGTCGCAAGCAAAATGGATTTTGTTTCTTTTTTGTTTCATATTTACAAAATATATCCTGTAAACAATATATTATGTGGCAAAATCATTTCATAAAATAGTATTTTTTATTCATAGATGATTAATGACAATGTAACTTTTCATGAAATTTTAAAAAGCACATATTTATGTCGACTTCACGGGGCAGTGCAAATTGTGCACGTATGTCATGTCCTATTTTGATGTGATTTGGTTGAGCACAAGCTACAGCACCGGTATGTATTAGATAAAATTGTAATATGGTTACCAAATTTATTATCCATACTTCGTTTGAACCATTTCTTTATTGCTCAGGAAGCGTATTGGACGTCCTTTTGGTTTCCGACTGAAAAATCTTGAAATGAAATGGCATGCTAACTGAAGAAGAAAAACTAGATGGTCTGTAAAGCCTTAATTTCTTCTTCAAAATTCCTACAAAATAAAGGACTTGACAATCACAAGATCAATTAGGAAGTAAAGATTCCATACCGTTATTTCTGGGACTGTCATTGAATTGTATAACATTCTCGAATTGATCATCGAAATTTGTTGCATTCCACTTATTTTTGTTTTAAGATAGGTTTCTTTCCACTTTCTATGCTCGAACACGGTTTTCTTAGTGTAAAATTATTGTTCTAACTTCCCCTTCTTCTCACAGATAAGATATATCTTCAAATTTTGACGTATGACTCATAAAAACAATACTGCGTTAGTTAAAAAAATATTAATGTGATGGAAATTGAATATATCTTTCTTTTCAGTTTCGAACCTGGAAACTACCGTTTTATAAAGAAGCACGTTTAACATCCACGCTGTAGGCTCCTTAGGGGAAACGCAGTGAAAAGACCTTTAAGATAAAGGAATAGACATTCAATTTCGCATTGCGTTATTTGTGAACTTTAAAAAAAAATATCGGGCTTCATTTTAAAGTTAATGCTTTCAAACTTCATATATAGATTGTAAACAACGATAGTTTTTAAACAAAAGAACTTCAAAAAATAATGCTTACATATTTCTCGCAAAAAAGAAAAAAGGGAAAAACACATATTTTTTTTTTTAAAAACCCGTAATTTTTAAGATATTTTATCAATCTTTAAATAGATTACATATAATATTGTTCTACACGCAGAAAATAAGTTTGGTGAGATTCTTTTTATAAATAATGAAGTTATTAAGTATTTAATAAAATTTTTAGTATTTTTTAAAAAATCGTAAAAAAAACAGTTTTTGACATTTAATTTTTTAAATTACTGATTCTAAAAGAAAAAAGCATGAATTTTTTCAGTGCATAATATATTTTTTTCATTGGCGTGAAAGAAAATGCAAGATGAACGATTTAAAAACATACGAACAAAAACTTATCGATTTTAACTCATTTTAAAACATCATAAAAAATAGAAAATATAAATATTTTGTAAAATAAATTATACCGTATCGTGGCGAAGGAAAATGATCCTTCCGAATATGTAATTATTTTTTCCTTAGTCTCATGAAAAAAACTACATCGTGGTTTTCAAAATGACTGAAAAAAGTTGAACTTGTCCCCTGGCGGTGAAAAATGGAACTAATTATGCGTTTTAAGGTTTTTAATTAATATATTTTTAACTAATTTTAATATCGGAATATAAATGGTCAAAACGGATTCTTCGGATCATTCCCAAGTTGTTGGTACCTTTGGCGTGTTTCTGCGTTATGCGGTTCGTGAGAAGATAGCGATGCATAGATAGAGAGATACGTTTGTTCATCAACGATTTTCAATAGTGTAGATTTTGTGTGAGGATAAAAAAATCGTGGTAAACCACCATCAGCAGATAGCCCTGCTCATCCTTGAAAACGAAATTTTGCACCCCATATTCCTCCTACTCTTGAAAAAAAAGAGACTGCAAGGCAGTGCACAGTTTGTTGTTCAAAACAGAATGCAAATGAAGAAAAAAAGATAAGGATGAAAGAAACACATACACGCCACGATTGTGGTGTAATGACAGCAGAGTTGTGGTCTGTGCTCTGAAAAGTGTTTCCAGTTATACCAAACAAAGCAGAAATACTGAACTGTTAGCAGAAATTGGTTATTAATTTATTATTTTTTTTAGAAAATAATGCTCCACTAAAAACAAACTTAACCCTCTAACCGGATAGCACGGAAAATTCCGTCAGTGTAAAGATGCATCGAAAATGCACTGCACGGATTTTTCTGCCTTCAAGTAACGTTTGCAAAAGCGGATTAGCCGCACATTTCTGAAATTATTTCCCCCGTTTAAAGGTTTAACATCTTGAAAGATAATTGGGGACGGTGGAAGCAACACAGCAGGACACTGATAGGAAGTTTTATGGCTCGCAGGAAACCCCGTGTTTTGACCCTGGGGCAATCGTAAAAAATCGAGAGGAAATTTCTTTAGACCTCAGGAAATTTTTATTTGTTACATCGTATTTTAAAAGTTTTGAAAAGTCCCAACGCATAAGTAAAATATGTTACAATTCCTTTTTGGTTTCATATTAATTTGAAACTGTAACAAGTTGGGGCGTGTCAGTGCAATCTGCTATTTTATATAGTTAGACAAATTATCTTTTCTTAAGTATATTCTTTCGCTTCATTTTTTTTATATTAATCAAAGCTTTCAGTTTTTGAAACATTATTATTTTATTATAAGATACCAAAAAAATTAATAAAAAACCAAACTCTTTAAAATTTGAAACCTTTTCAATTTTCCAACCACTAAAAATGAATAAATTTAAACTTCATCAAATCATTTGAAATATTTTCTTACACTTTGATAAAAATAATAACGAAAAAAAAACTAATTAAGATTTATTAGTTTTTTTTTAGATTTCAAAGCCCAAGTGTTCAGGGAAGTTTAAGTACAGTGCCTAGTTATATATTGTTAAAATACACAAAATTATATTTGAATTTTAAGTGCTTGAACTTTAGTTTACATTAAAGACAACATGAATGAAGATTTTCACACATTTTTTTATAAATTGAATGTTTAAATAAATGGTAATCAAAAATATACAGAAACATTTACAGTACACATTTATGCATATAAATAAACATAAAAATCAATTTTAAATACGAGCTATTCAAAAACATTCGAATTATTGTTCAAAAATATTTATTATACAAAATACCTCAACATTTATATTTTTAAAAGGCTAACTGAATAAGTAATTAAAATCTGGATATTTTTTGAAATCTCGACCGTATAAAGCTAGAAATTTTATGTTAGAAATTCCATTTGAAATTTCGAAAAAAAATGCATCGCTCAGATAAAAACTATTTACCATAAGTTTTAGCAATTGTTTGAGTATAATAAAAATTTCAAATTTTATTATATAGCTTCTTTGGTATCTTTTAATATATTTCGAAGATTTCATACAATTAAGTTTAAAACTGCATTCTAAGAGCAAAAAATTCAGAAGTTCAGAAAAAAATTTCAGAAAATTTGTGTGCGTTATGTTATACTTAATATTAATTAAATGGTTAAAATAATAGGTTAATATTAGTCATGTAATCGTTTGATGACACATTCATATACTAATAAAAATTATCATGGTCATTGATGCGAATGTCAAGAATTTTATGTAATTTTAAATTCAGACATTAAGATATTGATGTAGAAAATATAAAACGACCATCTAAAATACATGAAAAATGCAGACTGCTATAAAATGATCTTGACAAACAAAATCCGGCATTTTCACTTACTATGGCAGAGCCGGCTTAGTCAGGGGCGATCTGGAAAAACAGAGAGAGAACCGCGGTTTTGATGGATGCCGCTCTAGCTTTTAAAGCTCCCAGGAAAAATTATATATATATATATATATATAAATTACAAATGCAAAAATAAATCTTGTAATTTTCCATAAATTTTTATAACAACGAATTGTGGAATTGGCTTCCAATACATTGTTGTGTTTGACAATATCTAAGGTAACCAACCCTACTTTAGATAGATTTGTACTACTTTTTCGTAACCGTATTCCTTTTAAAATTAATTCGTGCAGCCGAAATACACATTTTGTACCCTTAAAAATTATGTTAACTATAACGGTTAATTTTAATTTATGCAACTTGTGAAATATTCATAATTATCTAGTATTTCCGTCTAAACAGTTTACATGAAAAAAAAAAAGTTTGGACTCCCTCATTCATTAGGGATTTATTTAAGATTCTAACATTAAATTTTATTTTTCACCGAATAGGATTGAGTGGAAGTGTATAGTGCTTCCACATCACAGGTCTAGGGCTCTATTAACGGGCTGCGCAAGGTCGACTCTGCCTTTCATCCCCGCTACATTGGGTCGAAAATGAGTACCAAGCTTGCTTCGGGTCTTAAACACTGAAGGTCTCTTCAGACAGACCACCAAATCTGGACATCTGTTCATGCACCTCAGCGTCCAATGGTCACGTGTATTATGATGGGCACAGTAGTTCCTGGTGTTGTGCAACTGAGTTTGAGTTTTAAGTTTGAGGATTACCTCACTCAAGGAAGTTTGATTTTTCAAATGTATTTGCTTAATAACATGTTTATGTGTGTATTATATTAAAAATTTGATCAATCCAAAATTACATGTTTTTAGCTCCTCTAAAAGCTTTAAGGATTTTACAACTGATCTTTCAATCCATATACGTTTAATAGTAGTATATTTAAAAATGATAAATACATTTTTACGACTGTGTGAGCTGTTATGCCTCGTTTATAAATATAATAAATTGCATTCAGCTACACTTTTTAAAATGTACAGAAATAAGTGGAGAAATAGGATACTTACATATTATGAATATTTTTGACTGCAGTAAGATATATTTATATTTCAGTGTCTTTAAAATTTGAATAGAAGTTGTAAGCCATTTTGCTAATAGTTTGATATTGAGTATAAACCCATAGGCTGTTTAATATTGTAAAGTGTTTTACTTTGATACCAGCACACATTAAAATAAGGCTCATTTGCAGTTATATGATCAGCTTCAGTGATATTTAAATTTTAAAAAATAGTCTACACGTACGAAAACATTCTTTCACAACCGCACACCATATCTCATACTATATCTTCCCTACAGCAGGAAATATTTGTCTATACTGAAAAATTTAATACAGGATACTTTGCAAGTGTTAAATTTGTTTTTAAAATTTAGTATGAATATATTGTGGAACTATCGGTTCACTTCACTGAACAAATTTTTTTTAAGTGTACTGTTTTGAAAGACAAAATTAATTAGGAAGAACTGTTCTCACAATAGAATTTGTAATGACTGAATTCTGTGAAAATGTAGTTATCGATGTGTGACATTTTTCCTTGTAATAAAAGAAACAGAAAGATAAGAAATTTAACTTGAGTAGAAAATGGTTAGAAGTACTGTCATGCGCATTTGCAGAAGTATATCCCCCAATTAAAATTAAAAATTATTGACTGAATGTGTGTTATGTCCATCACAAATGCCGATGTAGAAAAGATATTTTTATTTAATACAAAGAGTTCGAAAAGGAGAGCACTAGGAATGGAAATTTAGATTTTTTCCGAAAAATATTCAGTTAACATAAAAATATCATTTATATGATTTAATTTTAAATAAATTAAAAGTATTGAAATCATTTTTTTATGTTATTCTAAATTAAAAATATAATTGAATAGAGAAAGATCTGTTTTATTTCATAAATATAATCATCGTATGCACCATTTATTGTCTTATTGTTTAAAAAAAAAGATAGGGCCTTTACTCTTTTTACCTCATAACTTTTTTTAAAAACAGGAAAGTGAGCGCGTTTTCTTACTCTCATATTCAAAAATGAATACAGGATGCTTTTTTATGATTCAACTCCCAATACCAAAATATTTCTTTTTAATTTTTAAAAAATGACAGAAAAATAAATTTTGTTTGAAGAAAATATAACTATTTTTCAACTTTTAACACGCCATTTATTTCATTCTTTTTTTACTCTGCATTTTGTTTTAATTTTACTGTGACTGAAACTATGGGGAAAACGACAGAGTAGAACTACGGTTTTCATACAAGATTGCCCAAGGCAACTTAACAGCTAGCTGTAAACGATTGTTATCCTGGTTCTCACTGAACAAAGACGCCGAACCATGTCATAAAATTGTCCCCTTTCGACTTCCCAAGTTTTAAAAGGGGGAAAGAATTGAAGTCTGTAGCATTTTTGAAGGGAATATAGCAAATTAAGAGTAAAACGCTTTCGGAATAACTTTTCAGGAGGAAGGTATCCACTTAGAGGGTTAACATCTACCACTGTGTGTGGCGAACATCTTAAGCGAATATGCAATTACTGCAAAACCTCGCAAATATTTAAGAATGCAATTCATAACTGTGTGTATCAAATTTTAACTACTAAGTATATTTTATTGTGTAGTAAACATTTAAATTTTGGGGTAAATGTTAACGATTTATTTACCCAAGTTATCAAAATAAATGACAGTTGAAATGTTAACAGATGCAAGCAGTATCTGTATAAAGTGGATTGCAGCTAAGGCTAAAATTATACCGGGTGTTTCAAAAGTAGCGCACATCAACCTTTGTGGTTGATTTTTAAAGACAGATGAATTATGTTAAAAAGCAGAATAAATGACAAACAAAGGTTAAACGGTTATCTTTATTGTCTGTTGTCATACATGGCAAAATCACAGTAGATGTTCAAAATGGTATCCATTTTCCAGGGCGCACAATCGAACTTTTTTCACCAGATTAATTGACACTTTACGATATGTGTGAGAATTAATGTCCGATATTGCAGGAATGACATTACTCTTAAGATCTTTAAGGGTATGGGGATTATTCCTGAATGCGAAATGTTTCAGATATCCCCAAAGAAAACCACCCGGAATACACGTTCGCAAGTCAGGTGAACGTGGTGGCCAAAGTCCTTTGGAAATGACACGATCAACAAAAAATTCAGTTAAAATTTCCACACTGTCCCGTGATGTGTGATACATTGCACCGTCTTTCTACAACCAAGCTTACCGTTTATCAGTGTTTAGCAAGGATATGAATTTTGTAATGATGTTTATGAAATCGGACGGTCTTTTCATTGGACTTTTTTGTAAAGTGGCCTTCACATTTGCCACTTTCGTTTTCACTGCGGGCGCTCCGATCGCTTCCTGTCTGCAATTGATTCTGTGTCACGGAATCGTTCCATTAAACGTATTATCGTTGATGCAGTTAGTGCTGTTTCATCAGGATATTTATGCTAAAATGCATTTATCACATGTCAATGAGATTTTGCAGAGAAATAAAATTCCAAAATGGCTATTCTTTGCTCATGGGAAAAAAATCATGCACCTCCCGTTGTTCTAAACTGTCTACATTTGCCTTGCTACGTTCAAAACTTCTTAAGATGAAGCCTCTGCTGCCATCTAGTGACATAAATCTCAACCAACCCTTTTGGTTTTTAAGCAACAAGGATTGTCACATGCGTGACTTTTGAAACACCCGGTAGCTGAAATATTTATTCCTAGACAGCATTTACAGTTAAAAGAAAGATTACTTGATATTACCTAAATTACAATTATTTAAGGGCATCGGGAAGTTTAATTGGAAATTACAGTGACAAGATTTTTTAGTTTTTTTGTATTTGTATTTGAGAAATAATGTGAGTCATGTTGTGTCAAAATTATCTATGTTGTATATCGCAAATGGGGAATAAATATCTGAACTGGCTTAAGACCATACTACACATGCATGTGATCCCACGCTTTCTCTTCAGGGATTTAATTGATTCCGCTCCCCCCATTCTAAGGTCTATGATCACACCGGTGTGATCTAAATTTGTAATGGGGAACTAAGACTGATTATAAACTACAAAGATTACCGTATTTTATAACAGTAAGGATTTTTATATGAATTTTTTATTGAAGTTAGGCTTAACAGGAAAAATCGCACGGTTATGAACGGGTTAAATATTATGCTTATTTATACAACTTATAATAGGACTATTTGTATTACTGGCGTAACTTGTTCTGAGTGAGCCCACTATCAAAACTCCTTCGGGGGTCCCTTTTAGAAAAGAAAGCCCTGTTAGTAACACATGCTGGGCCCCGTATCATTGATATGGCTTATACGGCGGTAGCTACGCCCCTGGTTAGTATTCATGAGTTTTATTACATACTGAAATACATTTAATAAAATATATCTTTCTTATAACTTGATGTATATAAATCAAAAATATATGTATATATACGAAGAATTTTATCATCTATGAGAAAAACCACAGCATCTACTGATTGCGTCAAAAATGATAATCTTTAGTTATTTGATGAACCAACAAGTTTCAGAATGTCATGATAATATTTTATAAATTAGTATAAGTATAGATAAAATGGGATCGAAATTTCGTGTAAATCAGATATCAATATAAGTGTATTTCAAAAGATTGTATCGTATTATAATATGTTATGAATTTATGTTCGACATGTTTGGATCTTCAAGTAGAAAACTACCTATTCGCTTGTATGCATTGTGACTCAACTTTAATACATCAAATAAGTAGGACTGATGATTGATCGGAAAATAAATTACCTTGTTATTTTACACCAAAAAACGTATATAATATATAAGGAGTAAGTAATCTCTTTCAAAAGTTATCCATACATAGAGGCAGATATAAGTTATTTTGAATAATGAATACGTAATGAGATGTGTATATCAACCATTTCTGATGTTATTTGATCTTCATTAGTGTAACAGCGTACTCTTGTAGATAAATCCTTCATTCGATATTCATGAAAAAGTATCTGTCGATATGAATACTGAGTAAAAGCTAATAATAAAATACATTTTTCTAGTTATGTTACTTCCTTATGCGGATGCAATTGCAAACTTTTCTGCTAAGTAATAATTTGTAATATTATTAAATTTGAATAAAATTGTACACCAATTAAAATAATTTTCATTGCATTCGTGTAAAATACAATATTATAATGAAATGGGTACTATCAGCTACATGACAATGCATCTCAATGCAAAGCATGCAACTCTAAAAGAGATGTCACAATTTTATTTAAATAGGTAATAATTGTTTCTAAAATGAATTAATTATGAAAATCAGAGAGAGAGATCATATATTTAGTATTATTTTTTATAAGTGAATTTTTTTGTATGTATTATGTAACTTTTTGAGAAAGGAATCTATTTTATATATTTGTAACGCTGTATGTAATATATTATTTTTAACTCTTTAACTGGTTTGTCCGCACACCTTACCGGGTATTGTGAGCTGGTCCCAACCGGCTAACCAGTATGCAACACAGGTACTCATATTTCCTCTCTTATATCTTAGAATTGCGCATATTTTTACTTCTTATGGGGAGAGTACTAATGCTAGAGTTTTTAAGAATATATATAGCAGGTCTTCTGTGGTTCTAAAGTACTTTTCACTCGGCATTTTCTTTCTGGTGAAGGCGGGAATATTTCATTGAAGTCAGAAATTTAGATTCTTTAAAATATTCGATAGCTAACAGGGATTAACAAGGCAATGCGATCAGTGGCGTAGCGTAGAGGGGGTGAAGAGGGGCCGTGGCCCCAGGCGCCATACGAAAGGGGGCAGTGGCAAGCACCGCGATATTTAAATTCAAAAAAAAAATATTTCGAAATCCAAATCGCGCCCTCGATGAAACTGACGGAAACGAGTAAAATCTTAATTACACGGACATATGCAGGAAGTTTATTAGTTGCTATGCAATCACATCTATTTTTATGTTCCTCACACTTCTGGCAACCGGTACCGTGGGAAGTCAATGATGCTCAAAATTATTTGCAAACAGAGGGACTAAAAATCCACCAATGTGCTCAGAAAATACGGTCTTAACGGACCGTATTAGAAGCAAAATGAGAGAAATTCGTAGATGTGATGCTTTAATATACAGTAAAAGTTTATGCGAAGAGCATAAATTTCTTTTGGAACCCCAAGACAAATCAGGAGTAAACATATATTTGACGAATGAAGCAAAGATGTTCAGTTATCGTTCAAAGATGACTTGAGGCAAATAACGTTTTCTTCAATAGACGAAGTAACTGCTGAAATTTAAGAAATATTCCAACAGTTTCAGAATCTAACCCAAAAATATGCTTTTTAAGGCCTGAAGTGATATTGAGCATGAATGAACTTAACTTAGATCAAGCTCCTCAAGACATTCATAAAGAAGAATTCCAACTTAAGCGCGTACGTCTACAAACTTTCGAAGCTGTAACAGACCCATGCTGTAAAAAAGAACTCCTTAGGTTCGGTTCTCTGGGTGTGTTAAAATATATTATGGAGTCCAAATTTAAAAATGGCTTACCAAACATTGTCATAATGTTCATAATATTTTTTAACGTCTGCCATCAGTAATACCAGTTTCTAGAAAAGATTCTCAACGCTAAAATTAATCAAAAATTATCTCAGGTCGACTATGTCCACGTTAAGACTAACACATTTTGCTATCCTGGCAATTGAACACGACACATATATTGATAATGATAACTGGCTAATGGAATTCGCCACGAAAGGAAAAACACGAAAAGTGCAATTTTTAATCAATAAAAAAAATATAAAGCAGCTTTTCTTTACTTTTACTAATTTGCTTGCTTAATAATTAAAACAGAGGGGCGACAATTTTCCGCTCGGCCCCAGGCGGAGAAGGCCCACGTTACGCCACTGATTGCGATCTTTGTTCTTTGAAAAGAAATTAAGGGGAAAGATAATCCAAAAACGCCAATATTATGTCTGTTTCCATTGTATTGTATTATATGCTTAGTATTATACTACGCTACGAAATCTGTGAGCATATGCAGATGCACACACACACAATAATCAGCCGTTTTAAACCTTTATCTACCGCATTATGATTTCTACATTGAAAATTAAGGAATAGACATAAGCAAAATACTCAACTTTGGGAAATTTAATCCATTAGAACTAATTAATTAAAGATATTCAACTGTAATCCCTTAAAATAAATTGTCAAAGCGTTTTCTGAAGTCTTCAATAGAAAGCGTGTATCAGTGTGAACACGCGTTCGAAGTTAACTTCTTTGGCTGATATTAGTGTTTTTCCAAATTTATATTTATGTCTTTAATTGTTTTTAAAAAAAAACTAAGTTACTTTCCTTGAGAATAAAAATAGCTGTTTTTCTAAAAATTAAAAATTTTCCTCAAAAATGTTGAATTTTTGTAATTTAATCCCATTGAAATACTTTATTTTTACTCATTGTGATTAATGAAATACATAATATACTATCTGGTTGATGAAATAATATTGAAATACATTCTGCTAATTTACTTTAGATATTATTAGAATGTTCTTGCTCACTTCAATTTTTATCACTATAAATATTACGTGTAAATATGACTGTTATAATAAATATTGCGGAATCTTATATATATATTCTGCACCTGTCTTATATTTGTATGATATTAGTGTTTTTCAATTTCAAGTTTATATTTATATCTTTATTTTTTTTTTAAAAAAAATAAGTTAATTTCCCTTAAAATGAAAAAAGATGTTTTTCTCAGAATCAAAAATTTGCCTCGAAACAAAAATGCAAAATGTTCCATGCGTAGCAATTTTTGTCGAATTATAACAAAACAAAATTTCGAGAAGTATTCATCTAATGTATAGTTATAAATTCTTGGATGCATTGTAATAATAGTGATAGGGTGAAAGAAGAAATTAAAGTTTTTTATGTATAGGAAATCATTAAAATTCTTAAAATTTTTATATAAAAATTTGCGTTTAACCGTATTTTGTTAATTATCATATAAAAAATTACATTGCATGCATTGCATTTGTAAAGAATTGTTTAAAGAAGTTAAATCAGGTGAAAATATAAAATTTAAAAAAAAATCAAAACTCTTGGAACGTTTTCAAATTTTTAAATTTTCAAAAACTACTCATTTTTTTCTCACCAATTTTTTATATGATTTTAGTTCTAAGTTACATAGAGCCAGTAAAAATTTGGGACATGTTTGTAAAAATTTTACTGCCCACTATAGTCTTAAAATGCAAATTAATGAAGCACTGTAGAACACTTTCACAACAATCAAATTAATTACACCAAAGCATGTATATGATTTAAAAACTAACGTCTTAAACTAGATTTAGAAATTCCATTCGATTGAAAATTTAGTAAACACAATCTTTTAGTGCCAAACTATTGGAAGAAATGTTGTGTTGCCACTAAATTTTAAAACAATAGATTGTTTGTATTATTTCCTTAAAACAATTTTAAAACTGTATATCCAACAAACTCTCCTTAAACTAATTTTTTACAGATTTTGAACCGTTTAAATGCTTACTTCAGGTAGATTAAAGACTCACTTCCGATTTTTTTTAATTCATAAATTTAATTATAATTTAACTTCTAGGTAACGTAAAAACAATACAATGTATGTATCGCAATGGTTAAAGAAGAAAGGCTTGTTAAAGCTGTTGTTGAATGAGGAGAGGGGGGGTGCTAGATCAGGGATAATAGACGAAAAACACGAACGAAATTTTATAAAAGCCGTAATTTTTAATCTATTTTTTCAAACTTTGAACAGATTTTGGATAATACTATTCTACATATGGGGAAAAAGTTTCGTTAGATTATTCTTATAAATAATGAAGTTATTAAATATTTAATTAAAATTTTGAGTATTTTTTGAAGAATCGCAACAAAAAAAAGATTCCGTCATTTTTTTTTATGACTGATTCTAAAAGAGAAAAGCATGAACTTGTTTCGAATAAAATATCAATTCATTAACTCGAAAGGAAACTTAAAGGGAATGATTTAGAAACCATTTTTATAAAAGCATATCAATTTTGAATCATTTAAAAAAAATCTTAAAAAATAGAAAATATCATTATTTTGTTCAAAAAAATATACCCTATCGTGGCGAAAAAAATCATCTTTCCGATTCTGTAATTATTTTTTGTCTGAGATAGATAGTATGAATTAGATGGCATTTTTTAAAACGGGGGGAAGGGGGAATTCGGAACTTCATTCATTTCTACCTTACGTTCATCGCTAACCGTAACTGGTAACTCGTAACGAAAATTTCTCCCTACCATGCAATAATGAGTTAATTTCAATTATCTTTTGACATTAAATATTTTTTGGAACAAAAGTTACAATTTTCGCAATCCGTTGGAAACGCCGTCAGCTGAAAACGCAATTTCTGCTATAAAACTATTCGCCTTCCCCTATAAACTACTCATCTTAGAACCCATGCTGACATATACCTTGGAATATTTCTACTAAGTATCGTCAGAGTATTCATTAAAATGTTTATTCTACATAATTTTAAGTGAGTGGTATTTATAAGTACCGTCGGTAGATAAAGGGTTAAAAGGAGATACGTACACAAATTTTTGTGAGTATGAAAAAAATTCTTTAAGGGAAATAAAACGTACTTCATAGCATGAAATGTATGCATGAAAGGTAAAACTTTCAGGAGATTTGTTTTCCACGTTCATAAAATAAAAAAGAATAGTGCGAAAATTAAAATTCAAAATATTCTAAATTGAAGTATGAAAACTATATGTCATTTTCGCATTTTGTTAAGTACTAAAATTAGTTATGTGCAATAAAAAATGTGCTCTTTTTTTGGAATATTTTTGAGAAACAATTTGCCACTCTTAAGCAGTTTCCACTATAATTTAACCTTTTGGTGAAAATAGTTTAAAAATTACACGTGTTCTTAAAAAACCCTGTAGAATAATGAAAAAAAAACAATAACTCTTACTTTTCACTTTCTGCCAAAATATTTAATGCAGCGATCTCAATTCTTGACGGGGTCTCATGATAAATTCAGTCATGTGTTCTTCATTGAGTTCAAAACATTGATTAAACGTACCTTTTCTTATATAAGAATGAAAATTATGTATACAATTTCAAATTTTATAATTGGGTAAAGATGTTTAAGTATATAACGAAAACTAAATCAAAGATAGTTTTAAATATAGAAAAAAATTGTTCTCGTGCGCTTATAATCACGGAGGTGAAACGCGGTTTTAACACTGGACCCTAGTGCGAGTGATAAAAAATATATAGAAAAATAAGGGTCAAGTTCCCGCTATATATATATATATATATATATATATATATATATATATATATATATATATATATATATATATATATAACTGTGTGCACGTGGCATCTTTTTACTGTGCATTTCAGAGATTCGCACGTCTAACTGAAAGTTAAAAATGTTATTAGAAGTAATGACATCTTCTTTTCAATTCCCCCACTATCAGTTTACTCTATCCCATTTATTAATTTTTATAAATATCTTGTTCAAACTTTGAATCGTTAATACAATAATTTTTAATCATCCACTGAAGTTCAAATACATTTTTCTTAAGCTCATAGTGGATGACACTTGATGTTAATACAGTTTTTCAAGCATTATTTATTTTATTTTTTTTAATTTTAAATTTATTTCTCGTTATTCCTACCGAAGTTAGGACTAGCATCAACAAATGACACCATTAAGTTTTTCTCCTGAATTTTTTCTTGGCATCAAATACGTCTTTTACACTCGCAGCGGATGACACTTGATGTACATACAGTTTTTTCAAATATTAATCCATTAATTAAATTTAATTAACTAAAATAATTTTTTTCCTTGTTGACCTAAGTAGGAATTGACTAATTTTTTTACATTACTTGTTTTAATTACCTTTTCTTCCGTTTCTGCTTTCAATCACATTTTTCAAAAAAAGGGAAAAAAAGTAAATAAAACATTTTTAGCTTAAGAACAGTGGGTGGCACATTTGTAGAAACAGATCAGTGTAAAATAGGAAGAAAAAGAAATTCAGCTCATATACGTCAATATTTTCTATACTGAAAAATGTAGAAATGAAGAAAATCTTTTTGTCCCGAGATATAAATGGATGTATTTTGGAAAGCAAACGTTGAAATATTAATGGAAGTATTTCGAGTATCATATCAATACTATTTAAATGGTATTTTTGTTTCTCTTGTTTTCTTTTCCTATTTGTCGCTTAAAAGGACAGTAGAATTTTATTCTTCAGAAGAATTCCCAATAAGTACCCTGTGTTATAAAAAAGATATATATATATATACACATATACGCAAATATATATGAATATCGGAAGGGGTTGTTTTTTTAAAGGGACACAAAACGATTCAATAGACAAAAATCGGTCAAAAAATCAAATTTAATTTTTTTAGCCTAACATATTCTTCATATACCTTTATGTGACCTAAAAAAACTTGAAAGATCTAAACTTAAACAACGCAGAATTATGATAGCTTTTACGTTCGTTTTTATTCATCTTCCAATGGAAAATCAAAAATTTAAACTTACTTATCTCCGAAAGATAAAATAAGTAGTTTATCTTCATTTAAAAATGCTAAGGCTTTTTTTTCTATTCTGCCTAATAATTTGAATTTTTTTTACCTGTTGCTAATATATAGTACATGTAACAAAAGTTGGTATGTATTTTTGAATCAAAACAATACTTATTTTTTAAAAAATAATTGAACTCAGAATTTACACATTTTTGAAGGAATTTTCTTTAAGCATTCATAAAAAGAAGAATTGTGCCAATACCAATCATGTTATTGCAAAACCCAATATAACTTTTGTTATACATAGTTTGACGTACTTGTAAATGAAATTTCATGCGTGTATGTAAATATTTGTAGGAGGAGTAGCATTTTAAAATCACATGTACCACATTTTAAGTTTTTTCCTTAAAAAATTAAACGGCTAGCCATTCATGAAATTTTGAGCACAAAATATGTTTTACATAGTATACACACATAGAAGGCAACCCAAAACATTTTAAAAATCCTTCAATTAAAATGTTTTGCTTAAATCGTACCATCTCTTCTTAAGTAAGTTCTGTTTGTTGTTTTAAAAATATAACGACAATATTTTGTTTCAAAAAACGTTTATTTTAGGATTGTACATTCTTTTGCCTATTTTTCTGCACAGTTGCCGAGTTTATTGATGCATTTATCATACCTTTAAATCAAGTTTTGAAAACCCTCTTCGAAGAAATCTGCCGCCTGTTTGCACAGTCAAGAGTTCACGGCCGTTTTCACTTCTTCATTGTCACTGAGATGCTTCCCACCAAGGCTAAGTTTGAGGTACCTAAATAGGTAGAAATCACTCGGAGCAATCTCGGGGCTGTATGGTGCATGGTCCAAAATTCCCATCAAAAGATTCGATTAATTCCGGAGTCGTTTGAGAACTGTGAGGCCTTACGTTATCCTGGAGGAGCAAAACAAAATTGACAACATGCCGCACCGTTTGTTTTGTAATGCTCTTCGGAGCTTCTGTAGAGTTGTCCAGTAGGCACCTGAGTTGATCGATGTTCCTTGTGGCATTAAGTCCACTAGCAAAACACCACGCTAGTTCCGGAACACTATTGTCATAATCTTTAGCTTAGACAGCGTTTTTTGGCTTTGACCTTGACGGGAGAGTATGTATGTCTTCATTCCATAGACAGTTGCTTTGATTTAGGGTGATATGGGATATCAATATTTCATCTACAGTAACGATTCGACTCAACATGTCATCCCCTTCTTCCTCGTAACGAATCAAAAAGTCCAATGAACTGGTAAACCTCTTCTCTTTGTGTTCCATTGTGAGTAGTCTGGGTACCCAACGAAGGCACAATTACTTAAAGTTGAAGTTTTCACTCACAATTTTCTACACCAGGAACCGAGAAACGTCGAGAAATTCCAATGAAGGAGTGGATTCTCACGAATTTTTGTTTCAACTGCTTGCATTAAATGATCAGTAATTACAGAGGTGTGACCTAAGCGTTCCTTGCCATGGACGTTTGTTCACCCATCTTTAAACTTCCTGACCCATTTTCGAACTTTACATTCACTCTTTGCTTCTGTGACATAAACTTCTGTTATCTGGTAATTAATGTATGCAGCGAACGTATTTCTAGCAGTCAAAAAAAGGATAACATACCGTATCTCACACTTGGTGGGCGATTCAATCACCTTAAACATTTTAAAGACGCACAGAGATTCTTATACGACTGCTACAGAGCTGGAAATAGCGCGTATGTGTTCGCAAACGATACTGCCCTTTGACACAGAGACTCGTTGACGCGCACGCGTGAACTAGGGAAATCTACGTGCCAATGGACCTTATTTTAAAAATTTCCCCCGTATACGTTTATGTGCATCTATCTATATATATATATATATATATATATATATATATATATATATATATATATATATATATATATATTATAAATGCCAAAGTTTGTGAGGATGTTTACCCGTCTTTCACGCAAAAACAACTTAATGGATTTTAATAAAACTTTACAGTACAGTTACAGTTTATACATCAGAATAGCACATAGGCTATAATTTATAAAGATATTGTATGAAGTGTCGAAAATATAACGATATTTGTCAAGTAAGTAGGAAAAATTTCTGCCATCTGCAAGCAATTCTGGCATGCACTGCAAAAAAGCCCACGACATTATTTATCTTTTTTTTTTTTTTGTGAAGAAACTCTTTTTGTTTTGGCTACGCAAGGCACTCACTTCTAATTAATTCCTTTGATTAGCATAATCCGTAATTTTTTTTATTAAAGAATAAAACTTTTTGAAGGGAGAGGTTCTTATAAATCTTTCTTTATTTGAATGTTTTTTTATGATTTATTATGCACATTTGGTAGTAAGAAATTGATCTTTTTTCAAAATAAATGCTTCTTTATCGGTTCTGGTACTTAAAGTAAATAAACTTTCTCTTTCACACTACATCATTTGGACAAATTTTCAAAATTTGTTTGTGTTTTGTAGCTAATTATAACGCTTTAATTTTAATTGAATAGACGGATATTGCATTTTTAAGTATAAAAATAATTATAAATACTGTACTGTATTTTTTGGAGTGAGTGGTTTAGTGAATATTAGCGTCGCACTGTTCAGCTACAAGAAGGGCTTTTGGCAACGGACCACGTAATTTGGAACCATGGTCAAGTGACTTGGACGACAACTGAGCTAGCACACCTTTCTCCTAACTACCACACCACACCGACTTAGAAGGAATATTCTACCAATACTTATTAGGAATATTCTTTTAAATCCACTCTTCGAAGATATATGGCAGCGTGGTTTCTATGATGAATAGTTTAGTGGGGAAGGCGAATAGTTTTATAGCAGATATTGCGTTTTAAGCTGACGACGTTTTCAGCGGATTGCACAGATTATTATTTTTGTCCCGAAAAAATAGTTTATGTCAAAATTTAAGTGTGTTACGTTTTTGTAAGTTAATGAAGACCTTAGAAAACAATTTGACTATTTATTTTAAGTAAACGGTGTAGGTAATTAATTTTAAAGTGGAATATCTTTAATTAATTTATTAGCTCTGACGGATAATAATCCCCAAAGTGGAGTACTTTATTTATGTATATCCCGTAATTTTCAATGTAGTGATCCAAAAAAAATATTGTATGAAAAAAACTGCAGTAAATCATAATGCGGTTAGATAAAGTATTAACTTGCATTGCTCCCCTACACGGCGGGTCTTACAAAGCTCTAATAAAGCTCGAGCTATGAAAGTAGATAGACATTTACCAACTTGACTCTATCGTTAATATTTTGCCATGTTTTCCATTGAATCGTCATTATAATTTGAGAAACGGCGTTGCTTGCGAATATTACAATTTTAACATAAAATAAATACAACAGAAAATAATATTAATGTATTACACTTTCAGATATAAAGTATTTACACTATTTTAAGCATTCATTACACAAAAATTTTAACAATGTGTTACTTTTGCTGAGCAGAGATCAGCTAAGGGAGGTATTTTCAAAAATCAACCCTCTAACAGTGTTACGGGGAGTTGTAATTTTTTTTAAAAAAATCCTTTTTATCAGCTATTAGATCTACATACTTAAAATTAAGCAAAGGTGTTTCTTTCTTTTTTTTTTTTTGCTTAGCTGAGATATACAAAAATCTTTTTTTGTTTAATTTGAAATTCACGCAAAATTAACTCATTAAAAACTTCTTTATCCTTCAATCTGTGTTGTTTAATTTTTCAGTTCACCGGTGCGAAGAACTGGTATACCAGCAAGTATAAAATATATCAAATAAATGGAAGACATAGATTATATACAGAGCTTGGTGGTCGAGTAGTAGCGTATTGTGCTTACATGCCAAATATCCGGGTTCTATTTCCGGAATGGGCAAGGCTGACTCAAACTTTTAATCCCTACTGCAGTGGGATGATAAATGAGAACCAAAAGATTGCTTGGGGACTTAAACACCGGGTGTCTCGCTTCAAACCGAATACCTTTTCGGGATATCTGCTCATGCACCTCAGCGCCCAAAGATAACGTATGCTGGAATTGACACAAAAGGCCCTGGCCCTCATGGACTATTGCGTCAATGAAATTGAGTGTATAGATTACATATCATGCAGAATCAGAGTTAGCTTAAATTACGAAAAAGAGAGTAAAGGACAAGAAACGAAGACACAAAAAGTTAATTGACCAAAATTGAAAATTATTATATTTTTTAAATATGTCACTGATTTTGGGCAGTGAAGTAGTTTTGAATTTTTTATATAGGAACCTAATCTTGCCCCTTCAGTAGTAAATCTCTTCATAATAATGCAAGAAACTTTGAAGAACCAAAGATTTAGAACCGAGATTCAAAATGATTTAGGCATATTTTGTGTAAAAATAAAGCAAGAAATACACTCGTGGGCAAAAAATAGCACACCAAGAAATTACTGCTGGATTGTAGCGAAACTTGGCAGGAAGGTACATGTCGGAGAGATATGCAAATAATTAGAAATGCAGCGTGGAGGCGCATTACGTACAGCCGGTAGATGGTGTTTAACGTCGTTTTCCATAGAGTATAAAACAGGTAACTAAAACATGTTTAAGTGTGCTGAATCGTTTACAAAGGAAGATCTAAGGTAGACATGCCATTACGCCGTTTTCGAAGACAATATGAGCAACTGTCGGAGTTTGAGAGATGGAGAATTATCAGAATGATTGAAGCTGCGTGGTCATCTAGGCAAGTAGTTTGTCAATTAGGCCGCTCTGATTAAGTTATGAGGATGCTTTAGGACCAGTGAATCCGAGAGATGTTCTTTACATGAATAACAGACTCAGAACGCTCTCGACGGACCATTCGTTAAGAAGACCGTGATATCGTAAGGCATGCACACGTACATTCAACTGCTTCGTCGGCCACAATACAGGCAAAGATACCAACTTCATTAGAGACCCCTGTGTCTTCACGAACCATGCGAAGGCGCCTGGCTGAAGGGCATTTGGGATAGCGGCACCCATTATGTATGTTGCCCTTGACGTCTACCCATTGACGCCTCCATTTGGAGTGGTGTCATACAAGAGGAAACTGGACTGCAGCAGAATGGATCCAGGTTGTTTTTAGCGATGAATTCAGAATCAATCTCAGCAGTGATGCCAATCGTGTTCGTTTTTGGAGACTCCGTGAGGAACGCCTCAATCCCGTCTTTGCTTTACAGTGACACATCGCTCTTACAGCTGGTGTGATGGTATGGGGTGCCATTGCCTACAATACATGGTCACCCAAAGTAATGATCCATGGCACTATGACAGTCCAGCGATATGTCGATGACATCCAGCAACCACATGTGTTGCCGCTCATGCAACGGCTCAAATAAACCAGTTTTCAAGACAATGCTCGGTCTCACACGGAACGGGTGTCACAAGACTGTCTCCGTACTGTTACTACCATTCCTTTGCTTGCACGGTCCCCAGATTTGTCTCCCATCGAACATATTTGGGATCATTTCTAATGTCGAGTTGGGCATCCCATAAGTTTGAACGAAAAGAGGCAAAGTTACAGCAAATGTGGAAAGAAATGTCTACAGGTATCATGCAGTACTTGTATGCCTCAATGCCCGATCGTATCGCATCGTGTATTCGTTCTAAAGGGAGTTCAACAGGATATTAAATCCTCCGTTCATTTGCCTTTTTCTCTGAAATAAATGATCCTTTTTTATTTGATTTTCTAATCATTTACTTATATCAAAGTAAGAATTACGTATGTAAAATTTCATTTCATTTGGGCGACTCCTTCTTGGTGCGCTAATTTTTTAGTCCATGAGTGTATTTTAAAGTTTGTTATATGTTTCTAATTACATGCACACACACGTGAAAATTTGATGCTTAACTGGTATTCAGTTCTTTTTCTCTGTTCTTTAATTACCATCATTTACTTCTATGTATGCATTTTCTGTTGAAAAAAAATGTTAGGATTGTGCAATTCAAGTTTATCCTTATTTTGCTGCCTGAAATCAGTGACAGTTTTTGAAAATACAATAGTTTAGCTTTTTACTGGACAGACGTTTTTGTTCTATAAAAAGGTCACATGACCCATGAACCATGGTTCTTCGAGTAATTTTCTGAGCGTTCCCCTTTCCTCTGATTTGTAGGATATGTAATACTCTTTCATCATTCTTCTTTTTCAGAAAATATAACTCATCAACACGCAACCCAAACGTTCGTGCGGGTTAGATATTCTTATATGCTTTTTCCTATAGAATAGTCTCATGTAAGAAAAGCCCCAATCTAACGATTGGACGACTTTGTAGAAAGTGCATCACTTTGTAGCAACTGACAGTGGTTGTACAGAGTGTTTTTTTTCCAGGTATAGAAGTTTAAGTTGGCATTACTTTCCAAGATGGCGACAGATTTTACAGCTGTCAAGTGATTTATTCTCAGTTTGGTTTGGCAATTCATCATGAATAGACTCACGCCTGAACAACGCTTTCAAATTGTACAATTTTATTTCGAAAATAATCGTTGATTTTCATAAGCGAATTTTGTTTAGCGATGAAGCGCACTTCTAGTTGAATGCCTACGTCAACAAACAAAACTGCCGCATTTGGAGTGTAGCTAATCCACAAGTGTATTTTGAAACACCGTTACATGCAGAAAAACTGACTGTTTGCTGCGCTTTATGGGCAGGTGGAATCCTTCTTCAAAAACGATGAAGGCCACAACGTTACAGTAAATGGTGATCGGTATAGAACCATGATTACTAACTTTTTCATTCCTGAATTGAACGATCATGATGTCCAGGAGCTGTGGTTCCAAAAAGACGGCGCAACATATCACACAGATCGTGCCACAATCGATTTATTGAAAGACACGTTTGGTGACCGCCTAATTTCACGTTTTGGACCTGTGAATTGGTCTCCAAGATCTTGTGATTTAACACCGCTAGACTATTTTCTGTGGGGCTACGCAAAGTCATTGGTCTATGCGGATAAGCCACAAACGCTTGACCATCCCAACCTTCACCGTGTTATTGCCGATATACGGCCACAAATGTTGGAAAAAGTCATCGAAAATTGGACTCCAGATTGGACTACATCCGAGCCAGCCGTGGCAGTCATATGTCAGAAATCATATTCAAAATGTAATGCCACAAGATTATCTTTCGAATAAAAAAATAATGTTAATCGAATAATACATTGTTGTTTTACTGCAATTTAAAGTTCTATACCTCTAAAAAAACACCCTTTAGTTCATGTTTTACTTCCAGCTGGCAAATCTACCATTGCTTACAAATACGACGAAAATACGTCTTCTTTTTATATGATGTAAAAAGGTAATTATCAATATTCTTTTAATTGCTTGAGTACCGTCTAGAAAATTCAATAATTGTAAAATATTAAAATAATTAGTTATACGCCTTTAATGCTGCTCTTAAGACGCTTCATTTCGTTACACGCAATGTCGTGCGCGTTGGATGTTACTTGAGTCACTGCAGCTGTAAAGGCAAGCACTCGTCTGAGCTTTTGTTTCTGTTTTCAATAATTTTTATGGAGGCCTAAAGTAAAAATAAATACATTGTTATATAATGAACAACATATATTTTTAGGGGTTGTCATGGGTGAGTAGCTTTTTCCTTTCTCTGGCTCTTTTTTTGTAATTAATTTCTTTTTCATACCTTAGATGAAGGGTACGTTACTTTCCTCCCCTACACATGTATCTGTGCATTCATATCTCTTAACCCCTCCAAATCTTTGTTTGCCGGTGAGAGTTTATAAGGTGTGGTTTCTTATTATTATTTGTAAGAATAAAATATTTTGGTGCATTTTATTTCTTTCATTGAATATTGTGCTAACTTTTACCAAAAACCTTTTACCAGGTGTCTAAGAGGAAAAGAATTCTCACACAATAAGAAACTTTTCAAAAATAAATAAATCAAATTCTGAGAACTTAATGACATTTCAGATAAGAGATTTCCCAAACTTTTTTGTCTCATAGACTCCTTGCGATGTTTTTCGGTATGGGGTAGACCCCTGCTTAATTAATATTGAATTTTTGCAAATTTATCAACTTAATTGTCTTTTTGACAGCTAGCACTACTACTACTACTTGAAAAGAATTAAATTTATAACTAACGAAGTATAAGGTTAAAAGTATTGAAAAGGATCTGTTAATTAAATTAAAAGTTAATTAATTCATAAAATAACTGTTAAGTAAAGTAACCAAACAACACAAAATTGATTTTAATGGAAGGGATGAATCTGGTGCTACAATAACAAATTTTCAACATTTAGCATCAATCTTGTCAGGATTAACCTTAAATCTCCTCTGTTAGTAGTGTACAGTTTTATTTTTTTTTTGTTTTGGAGATTGGCAGCTGCGCTGAAACTCCTTCTTACTAGGTATTCCATAATTCGGGACAGGTTTGACTTTTTAAAGCCAAAATTGCTGGCATCCATTACTAAACTTTAAAATCTTCATTGGTGCATATCACGATAAGTTCCTGTTGTCAGGTGGCATTTTTTTTCAAGAAGACTTTACAAATTCATTGCTAACTGTGGTATTATCATAGTCAAAGCATTCTCAAACCTGGTTTCAAAATCAGAATAAAAGGCAGTCAAATGTTAAACGTAGGTTAAAATGTCCTTACAGACTGTCTGGGATAATTTGAGAAAGTTTTGGACCTCCATTATTATACTTCTTTAGTTTAACTCTGGAAAGAAACGCTGAAGTGGTTATTGTTTTAAAAAAATTATGCTGTCACCTTGTAAGTGCAAATTAAGCTCATTAAATTTAGTAAATAAATCTGCTAAATAAGTAATTTTTTTCCCCTTGATTATTTTTTTCTTTTAAAATTAAGGTTTCGATCTAATTTAATTAGAGCCAATATCACATAGACATCCACTTACACCTCATTGAGCCCCAAATTATTTTTTGCTGACGTGATCCCCTTGCAGGTCGTCATAGAAACTTGAGGGTCTATATAGACCACTTTGGGAATCACTGTTTTAGATGATGACTATGTCGCGAACAAAACATGTGAACCACGTATACTGAAATTCGAATCAAGTTCAAATGAGAGTAATGTAGAATACATTGAGATATTTGTAATGAAAAGACAATTTTGGATCATCCTTTACTACTCAAGTCTCTTGAACCCATACATTTCATTGTTTTAGCTGTAGTAAATTCTTGGTTTCAGTACTAATAAGAAGCAGTATTCACAAGTACAACAACAAGACAAATTCAAAATAAATGAGAAAATCACAACTTATTAGATGTATACAAATTACACTTATCTGGTGAATAACTCAAATCAATAACACAATCATATTTACTCAAATCTCATATTTATGAACTAGAAAAAACATCAAACCCTTTACACATCTTACACACAGTCTACTTTAGAATCATTCTAATGAAATGATTACATCACCATATAAGAAATATACAGTTTTTAAAAATAAGAACAATTTTTTTTAATCAGAAATGTTTCAAGAATCTTTCTGAATCACACACAACTATATTAAATATTGAGATATACGCACAACATTCAGTATTATTATCATAATAAATAACTACTCATAAAAAAACATGCTTTTATTCAAAAATTGGTCATGCCTATAGTATGCATGTTTAAAAAGATACGAATATCATTTTGATTGTATAAGAACATAGTATACCTAATAAGCAATATTTTTCACAAAATGTTTTTTTAAACTACATAAACATTCTAGCTTTCAATCAGAGAAAATACTTTGAACACATTAAAATGTGAAGATTTTTTTCCCTCACAAAACTTTCTCAGCACATTCATACACATAGATTGATAAGGTTTTATTTTAAAAGAGAAATCTGAATCAGAAATAAATCCAGTTTAGCAGCATCTAAGTTGCAGATATTGCTTTAATAAGAGCTACATTTACGACTTCGCTTATGACTAATTAATCCTTGACAATGAATATTATTATCAATTACAATCTGATTCACAAACCTTAATAGCATATTACACTTTATTTTGCACACTTGGATGTGTGGAAAATTACATACTAAATTATTTAATATATCAATCTCATTCACTTAGTTATAAAATTTTAGCATAAAAATGCATACATAAAATGTATATATATATCCCTGGTCAAACCTTATGGCACATATTAAGGGAACTAGATTTTTTTTCAGGCGATTGAATATCATACATTTTTTTTAGAAACCTAAATTAAGTTTATGATCTGAATACAAAAAAAAATGAAATTGTTTCGGGTTGAAAAATAAATCGTTTCGGGAAATCAGGGGCGTATAAAACTGAATTAGTCTACAGAATTTCCTCCAATTGTTTAAAGTACTCTGGACATTCAGAAGTCCATTTAATGTCCCATTTCTTTGATTTTCTTTTTAACGTTTCTGTTATTGGAGTAACTAAACGAGAAAATGTAGGGATATATTGTCGATCATATCCCAAAACTTTAACCTGAGTTTTATACCATGATATTGAAAAATCTATTATTGCCCTAACCTTCAGTTGAGCTGGGGATTGCTTTTCCAACCCCACAACATGACCACAATATTCAACGCCATCCTGAGCGATTTCAAATTACGCTGGCCTGACCACTAAATGTGTGTTTAACTCCAATATCCCATCCAAGTGGTCTATAGGAAAGTCCCAGCCCTCTGAAAAGACAACCACATTGTCTAAATGTGATAAATCAAACTTTTTATACTTTCGGGGTAGTCCAGGCATTACTCTTCTGAAATACTTGAAAGCATTTTTGAATGTAAAGGGCTTTCGTAAGGGCATACATAATTTTTCAAACAACTCAGTAGTTGAAATACTCATGAATAAGGTTCCTTCATCTGTTTGAATATCTTTAGGAAAGAGCCTTCTTCTAAAAATCTGTAACAACGCCTCCACAAGGGGTGTGGATGCCTTTTCAGGCACTGGTACTGCCTCAAGACACCTCGGTGACATACACATGTCAGGTAAAATATATTTGTCTCTAATAGGTGCAATAGGAAGGGGTCCTAGTGCATCAATATATAACTCAGTAGAAACCTTATGTGTTACAGGAATAAATTGCATAGATGCTCCATCCTGATCACTTGCCTCATCACTCGCGCCATTCTATGTCCCCCGAATCAAAGTGGCTGATTCTTCACTCCTCAGCTGTGCTTTCATAACTTCACAATCCCTAATTTTAACCAAATTCCCATTGTCCGTGACCTCCCCTGTAAAGGAAGGCACAAAATCCTCCCCATTTTCAACTACACATTCTCTCAATTTAAATTGATCATTCTCATTTTCTAGGCGTGTGCTATTTTCTGCTTCTTTTTTTCGTTGTCTGCAAGTCTGAGTATAATTCCCTATTTCCGGTCTTGGTAGACCATTCTGTTCTAAACCCGGTTCCAGGATTTCAATTGTTTGATCCTCCAAAAAATATTTTTCCCCATTCAAATGTCCCGGACTAACAATTGGCTTTGAGACCACGTGTATTGGCTCACACTCTATTTTTCTTTCTGCGGGTTGCAAACAAGTCCTAGTATCATCATGAATATGTTTCACCAACCCTTGCTCACCTGTAAACATTTCCGGTGCAGCACATTTTTCATAACCTATATCTAATGAGGCTCCTGTTTCTCTAAGGGCAGGTATCACAACCCTATTCTCCTTACTTCTAATAATATATGGATCCAATGAAATGTTTTCGGACTTACTATTTACTTTATTTATATTACCAGAGTTATGTTTCTTTAATTTAAGAAGTGTTTCTATTTCATTAGAGCTTAAAATATGTCTTTCATTTAAATCAAAATATTTGCTGACACGCGACGTGCTAGCTTTTAAACTTTTCTCAATTATCATCAGTATCACTTATACACTTTTTCTTAAGAAAATAATAATAAAATAGTAAAATTAAAAATTGGTAATCATTAAATAATTTTCTGCAAATTCGTATACCGAATCATTAATAGCAAAACTCGAATAAGTATTTGATAAACATATATTTATAAAAAACAATAAATTGCAAAGTATCAAAAGCAAAGTTTAAAACAAACCCTTCTATTTTTTATAAAAAAAATAGCTTAAAATAAATATTTAATATTCCTTTTTTTAAAAAGAATTATTAAGATTTTTATGAAACCTTTCTACCAGTAGCTTACGCAATTCTAAAAAACACACCGAAAATGCAATGAATAAAATACACACTATTACATAATCATGCTATTCTCACACAAAAAAAAATATATGTACTTAACTAAACAATGTCATCACAAAACAATATATATATATATATATATATATATATATATATATATATACACTGCTCAAAATAATTAAAGGATATTGCGGTTTTAGGTGGATCTTGTGGCTGGGAAACTTTTTAGCTGATTGATACATGGTCCACAGACGTAGTAGGTTACATGAGAATAAATTACACATGTTTGGCAGAAAAAAATGCATTTTATTGCGCATTTTTGTACAAAAAGAAAAAAAACACAATTTGTACACATGAGAAAAAAAGAATAAGAAAAGGTGTTTTCTTCAAAGGAAATTATTTTCAGTAGAGGGTATGGTTTCCACGGACGGCCAGCAACGTTGAGCACCTTTGAGGCATGGAGTCAATGAGGCTATTAATCACGAGTTGGGGTATTCTGTCCCACTCTTCCAGAAGAGCTCTTTCTAGTTCTTGGAGAGTTTGTGGGGGTGGTTGGCGGTCGGCAACTCGTCTTCCTATAGCGTCCCAAACGTGCTCTATTGGATTCATGTTTGGAGAACACGCTGGCCATTCCATTCGTACGATTCCTTCCTCGAAAAGAGAATCCTCCAAGAGGTTAGTGATGTGGCCTGCTGTTATGGGCTATTAAAATGAAGTCATCTACGATTGCTGCAGCGTAAGGGACTACAATAGGTCTGAGGATCTCATCCCTATATCGGCAAGCAGTCAGAGGTCCATCTCGAATGATGTAGAGGTCTGTGCGCCCGTCAATGGAGATGCCACCATACACCAAGACTCCTCTACCGCCAAATCTGACACTTTCGTGCACGAACGCAGGAATATTCCTACTGCCACGGTCCCTCCAGACCACCAGATGAAAATACGCCTATTAACCGGATGAACAGAAAAGTGGGACTCGTCAGGAAAAAGAACATTGCTCCATTCATTTCTCCTCCAGTTTGCATGCTCTGTTGCTCACTCCCTGTGGTCACGACGATGCATTGATGTTAGTCTAACACATACCAGCGGTCGGCGAGCATACAGACCTACACCATGGAGCTGGTTTCGGACAGTCTGAGTTGAAACCGTGGTGCCAGTAGCCGAGCGAAGGTGTTGGAGAAGAGTAGCGTTCATATTTCGGTGTCTCCGAGCCGTCAACACTAAATAACGATCTTCATTGGGCGTTGCTGCCCGTCTACGACCCTGTCCTGGTCTTCGGCCTGCACTTTGAGTCTCCAAAAGACGGCTCCAGATCCTGGAAATCAAACTTTGTGACACTCCAATGGCTTGCGCTACTTCGGCTTGAGTTTGGGCCCCTTCTAACCTACCAAAAACTATCCAAGCTTCTGAATCAGTTAAATGACTTCGCTGAGACATCGTACTCATCGAAACAAAGCAGTCACTGAATGCAGACCATCCTTATCTTCATTTCAGTTGAAAGTCAAATTTCATTCGCTGCCGCTGAAGCGACGTTTTTGACGTCGAACTCAAAATTAGCATACTCCACAGTTTGAAAATCAGAAAAATTTGCATTTGTGATTCTGTTCTTCCATTTTCAACAAAAAAAAATTCGCTTATATCTTTATTTTATATAAAACTTACAATATCCTTTAAGGGAACCAGGACATGCTCGAAAGAGTAAAATGCCAAAATTAAGACCCTTTATTTATAAGACATATATCATTTACAATTTCCAATAGAGCTTAGATTTTTTTTATGTCTATAATAAAGGTTATTTAATTATTCTGTAGAACTAGAAAAATAACTTTTTACTCCAAAAATTTTTTTTTACTACTTAATTTAAGTAATACATAATTTTTGAGAGCTCGTAATATATACTTATGTCTAGGTACCATTTTTTAAAAAAGTATCCTCTTTTTATGCAAAAATATTTTTACACATATATAAAACAATACATAAAATACAGTGAAACCATTTTTTTAGTAAAATTTTAGTATAGTTTCTTTAAAAAATTACGAAACTTTGAAATTTGAAATTTTTTCTATTTTTCTGCTTTTTTTATGCATAAAACTATTTTTAAAAAATTAGGCACTATTTTAATAGAAAACCATCTAGGTTCACTATATGCATAGGCATCTTGTATAGAAGTATACAAAATCAGGAATCGTATAGTGCAATAGTTTTTTTTTAAAAAATGTACCTAAATGCAAAAAAATATGCTTTTGAGAAAAAGTGAAAAAACTAAAAAAAAAAAAAAAAAAACAATATTTTCACATATTGTTTTAATTGTTAATTGTTAATTGTTTGTTAACACACTTTTAATTAGTATTTCCTTGCCTATTTTTATATGACTAATAATAATCCATAACCATTTTCTAGAGTTTCAAATGTAATTTTAAATTCATATGTTTTTTTCCCTTTGTTTTAGTTAACATGAACATAATTTTCGAGATCTTGTAATACATATTTTCATGTATAGGTACCATTTCTTACAAAAATATTCTTTGAATATACAAAAAAATTTACACATATATATAAAGTAACATATTAAACATATTGATGCTGTTTTTTAACTAATTAATTGCATAATTTCTTAAAAATAATCATAAAACCTTAAAAATTATGAAAATCTTAATTTTCTTTTTTTACATATAAAATCAATTTTCAAAAAATTAGACACATACTAAAAGATATTTTGTTCACTGTATGCAAATGTATCATGTTTAGATATATAAAAGGTTTCAAACAATATGCTACAATAGTTTTTTAAATTGTACCTAAATATAAAAATATTAAACATTCGAGAAAGAATATAATAAAACTTAACGAAAAAATTTCTCCTTACATTATAGATTTGATTAATATTTCTCTGCTTGGTATTCCTTTTCTTCATCTAAATTCTGTTTATCCATTTTCCTTTTTAAAGACCTTCTTTTATTTCTGGCTTCCAATGACACTTTATTTACTATACGTTCAGCCCAGTGTTTCTCAAACTGTAGGGCGCGATAACCTTACAAGGGGGGCGCGAACATATCGAAAATAAAAGATTTAAAAATATTTAATTTACTGGAATGAATTAAAGAAAAATGCTTTCAGACATAATAAAAAATGCAAATTTACTCTGATATAATTTATAAGCGCGCGCGCGATATTAAGTCATCAAAAATAAAAACTTCTTCAATATCTAATTAGCTATCTTTGGTTCTATAACGAAACAAAAAAAATTTATTTGATTTGCTGTAATCCCATGATGAGAGATTTTTTTTTATTGCGCTTCCTTTTTAAAATCCTAACATACTACTCATTCAGAGAAAAAACAGATCCCAGACCCAGAATCGAAAAAATTATGGAGCATAAAATATTCATCACTGTCATTATTTTTGAAATACTGCACATTATAGCTGTGATCTGTTTGACCTTCTAAGTTATTGGTACAGTTAGTTATGACCCCTATCTTATGCGCTTGTTTCTCATTTAGGGAAATTGTAAGTAATGTATTTCTCTGTTACGCTTTTTTCCATGAAAAGAGTTTTATGATATTTGGAAAATCACGGAGAGAGAGAGAGAGAGAGTATAGATATATTTAAGAGTATTCTAAAATATATAAATCATTACGAAAAACGTTTTACAATTTTTTTTTATTAATAACATATATTATCATAATGAATACACTTTTTACCCGGAAATGGTCACGCGGGACACATAGATTACGAAATCGTTAATTCTGGCAAAACTTTTTATTTATTACCAAAGTAAAGTTGAAAATCCTTGAAAGTAGGTAAGTATATTTTCTCATAATTAAATTATTCACTGGAATTACGATTTTTTTTGTGTACTGTAAAAATAATTATAAAAAAAGGATTGGGGTGACTCAATCACCCGGCTCGACCATTAGTATCGAGTGCGTGCCTGCTCCAGGGTTAAAACATGTTGAAGTCTTTTCGCTTTAAATATTAAAAGTAATACAATTATTCTTCATCTGAATTTTATATTATTGTTCATTATTCAACATCAATTCTAAATGATAATTCTGTAAGGCTTAAAATTATAGTTCGCTTTAAACTAATTATAAATACTTTGAGCAATCATTTAAAAAAATCATTTTACATTTTTGTAAACATTGTCGCGCACTTGGCTTTACTCTCCTTACCAAATTCAGCGATTATTTCAATAATGTTTTATTTTCTTATAAATGAACTCGTGCAAGCGGTTACTTCAGCCGGTATACTTTTAATGTATCAGTGCTCTATAGTAGTTTATAACTAATTAATTAATACTAAATTAAGAACAAGTTTAATAAGTATTAATGACTTCCATGGGCTTGTCTTGCAAAGAGCAAAATTTTTATAAGGAATGCTTATGATTAGCATTTGACAATCTGAGTTATTTTTCTATATTTAGCAGATATCTCTATTTTGTCTGTCTTCTAAGCAGCCACTGTATTTTGCAATATGTTCAATTTAAAAGTTAGAGAAAGGAAAAATAACACACATAATAATTATCCTATTATTTTATTTATTTATTTATTTATTACTTAAAAGTAGTATACAAAATTTAATACTTATGTTACTAATTTGTATGGTTTATAGTTAAGATCGCCTTTTGTAGCTTTAGCATCAAAGTTCATTATTATTGCATTCAGTACATTATTAATGTATAAGGGGGGCGCGATAAAAATTGTGATCGAAAAGGGGGGGGGCAGTAGTGAAAATCTGAGAAGCACTGGTTCAGCCTCAAAAATTCGTTTGTTATCAATTATAAGTAAGGCACGTTCAGTGTTGTATCCTTGTTTAATGCCCAGAGCTTCAAAGACTTTTATCGTACTTGCATATCCATCGTTAAAACAAATTACAGCATCCATAACTCCAAATTTCAAAGTTTCAATGCTAACAAAAACTGTTTTAGGAATTATCTCCCAAATACATTTGTTAAAACTTTCATTGGGATTTTGTGTTTTTCCATGAAGGCACTTTTTCAATAAGTCTTTCTCTGTGAGATCCCGAAACACTTTTTTCACTTTCAATAAAATTGACTCAGGTAAAGAATGCTTTTGAATATAAAATTCCCCGTAACAATGCTACGGTTATAACCGCACCAGCTATCCTCACCAAGAGGACACAAAGCGTGTTGAGGATTATCCTCAGTACTTAGTTTATGAAAATAAATAGCCCATATGGCTCTTTTCATGTCCTCCACAGATGACAAATTTTTACGGATTGCTAGCCCATAATAATGTTGGATTGAGTCTACTTCTTTAAGCGTTAGCCGTCCACATCCCGAAATATTTTTCCCATCTGATAGCTTAAGGCCTTTGCTCGTTTTTAGAATGTTTCTCAGCCTTGTGCCCATACACTTTTGCACATGGCCAACACATTCTAATTTTTCAACTTCTGTGTTGCCATATACTTTTGCTTCTTTTATAGTAAGAAATCCTTTTGAGTCCCTATCACCAAGATACTGCGTATAACATGCTTTTCGTGATGTTTCAGATCGCTGACTTATACTTAATACCCCCCGACATTCCATTCCCCCACTGAATCCTTCGTAATTTTAGCACAATTTTCACATGGTTTTTTTTACCCTTACATGAAGAACAATATTTTGTGAGAGCTTCAAAGTCGATAACCCTTCCGTTCTCAACAGATGTAGCACATACAACTCCATTCAATAAAGAATAGCCTCTTTTATGTCATATGCCATCCACAGCCACAGCTATATTTGAATTATTATCATTCGCTATGCCTGCTTCGTGAACAGCTGCATTCATGGAGTCTTCACTAATTGTTTTTAAAACATTTAGAAACAAAGAATTATGGCATTCAAACTTTGCAGGTGGTGGAGGCAAATTCATGAGCCCACAGAATATTCGAGCAGCGGCTCCACCTTTTCCAATAGCTCTCATTCCATATGTAAATCTTAGGTTAACATCATAACATTTATTTGATATTTTTGATGACATTGTGCTCGTCGATTCTCCACAGTTGTGACAAATTATTTCCAAACTCACAGTTAAACCTCTACGACTTTTTAAATCTTCTTTCAGCTCAATTTTCTCTAAAGAACAGCAATATTTACAACATAAGAGATTTTTCATAAGGAGAGATAATAAATCCAGTTCAACTATTATGTTTGCATTTTGAGAATCTTGTTCTTTTAGTAAATCCGGTATTTTAATTTTTCTCCTAGAAGCACTTTCCACGGAATTCGAAAGCAATTCTTCAGTCGATTTAGACTTTTTATGTTGATTGCTAGTATACTTCCTTCTGCCAAATTTTTTTATTCTTGGCATAATTACTCGTTTAAAAAAAGTTAAGATACTTTTAAAATCTTATGAATATTACTAAATATAAGTAAAAAATAAATATTTCTTACGAAAATTAATGTAAAATTAAGTAGTTGTATGCCACAAGAAACTTCGGAATAGACGAACTCGGCTCAAAACATTGCCATAAACTGAAATTTAATGTAAGAAATTTTGTCACACAGCTTGGAACAATAGTTCACGCATAAACATGGCTAAAAAGTAGCGGGATTAACATTCAAACGAAAAAAACAATCACAAGTTAATATAGATAAAACACAGGGGAAACTACATATTTAAAGTTCCAAGGGGCGTGTCAAAAGGGGCGTGGGCATTTATTTACATTTTTATTTTTCATATTTTAGGGCTATTTTATCAACAAACATGTAAGTATTATACATTTTTAGATTCAGAAAAATAAGCACTATTTTTTAGAACTAAAATAGAAAAATCGATTTTTTCAAAGTATATGATGTCCCTGTTCTCTTAATTGTTTTGAGCAGTATATATTCAAATACAAAATTTGCTTCCCTAAATTATATGCTTATAAATACAGAACCAATTACAACAGCATTAAAACAATCTATTCTCAATACATGTAGTTCAGTTTATTCACCAACCTTTAATACTTCAAAACTCAAAAATATGCACAAGATATGATTTAATTCATTTGGCCAGATAGAGACATGAAATTGTACCTGAAATATATTTCTGTTGGTCCGCACCACGTAGTAAGATTTCTGGTTTCCGGGCAGCGCTTCCAAGATAAGGTTGAACTTATATCTTTTGTTCTTTCCTATTTCAGGAATTCCTTGTAGACGGGGCGGCGTTAATCTTGGATTTTTTCGAATTTTCGAAAAAAAATATATGTTGTTCCACATTTTCTTTTGAACATTTTGATACCAACCACGTGATAGTATTACAAAAACTTCGAAAGTTATTCGAAAAATTCAAAACAGCAGTTTAGTAATAACAATGTTTAAATGGCTACATACCACACCCATTTATTCTTGATTTCCGCATACGTTTTATTTTTCTATTTTAAAAAAGCCTCATGAAATATTTTAAACTCTTGCTTAATTGAAAAGGAAGCTTGCAACTCAACACACACTTTTTTAATGTGTTTTGATTCTATTTTGGTAATGCTAGCACGTTTGTTTGAAATGACTTATCGAAATTCAAAACAGCGTTGTTTAAAACCGTTTATCAAAATTGAAAACAATTGAAAATTCTCGATTGAAATGGAAAATACTCATCGTAGACCTTAAGGTAAACGTTCTAAGAAAGGGTAGATTTACAGGGAACCAATTCATGAAGGTATGTTCTCATACATATGTTGCAGAAAGGAGAGATACAAATAAGTGTGCTTCCTGTAATAAAATCTCAGGAATTCAGACTTCATTAGAGTCAAATCTTGTTAAGGTAAGTGAAAACTTCAAAGAATATATTACTTTTGCTTTTATTTCAACTTTTAGCTCTATTTTATCAGTATCATGTTGTTTAAAATGTGATAAACCATTAACAATTAATGAAAAGTCCACTCGTGGTTTATGTTCGAATTTTGAAATACGTTGTAAAAACTGTGGGAGTGTTTGAACTTTTTCAAGCTGTGAAAACACTGGGAATAAAAATAATGCTCCAGAAATTAACAGAAGATCTATTTTAGCAATGAGATGCATAGGCCAAGGTTTAGAGTCATTAAAAACCTTTTGTGCTGTAATGAGTCTTCCTAATCCTGTTGAAAAAAATCATATGATGTTATTAATAATAAACTTTCACGTGTTATGAAGAAAGTCGCTGAAGAAATCATGAAAAGGGCATCTGTCGAAGAAAATACTTCGTCACCTGATAACGTTTTAACGGTAAGTGGTGATGGTACCTGGAAGACGAGAGGACATTCATCGTTGATTGGAGTATGTACTGTAATAGGGGCCGAAACAGGTAAGGTTTTGGATAGGGAAGTGTTGTCGTCATTTTGCAAAGGATGCGACAGTTATAAAGGGGTAAAGTTTGGTATCAAGTACAATAAATGGCAAAGAGCGCATAAGATTTCAAGTAGAAAATATTATTCTGGCTCTGCTGGTAAGGTGGAGGTTGACGGGATGTTGAGGATTTTTAATCGATCAGAAAAGCTTCACAACCTGAAATATTCGTACTACATAGGAGATGGCGACACAAAAACATTCAATGCCCTTTCTGAAAACAAGCCATACGGCGATGACCATCTTATTCAGAAAATAGAATGTGTAGGCCAGTGCAAAGGAGAATGGGTACAAGACTTAGGAAGCTTAAATTAGTATATAGTAAAAATAAATTATCTGATGGTAAAACTATTGGCGGTAAAGGTAGGTTAACTGATAGTTTAATTGATAAACTTGCGCATTACTACGGTAATGCTATTCGATGAAATTCTACTAGTGTAAAGGAAATGCGGAAAGCCCGTTGGGCTGTTTGGGGTAATTCTTGCTGCACTGATGATGAACCGATGCACTGGTTTTGTCCTACAAATCCAAATACATGGTGTAAGTATAATGCCGCAATTAATAATAATTTACAAAATTATAAACACAAACCCTCAGTTGCTAAAGCTGTTCGAGATGTAATTAAGCCTGTATTTGGAGACTTATCTCATCCGGCACTCCTGAAGAAATGTTTAGGAGGTAAGACACAGAATCCAAATGAAAGTTTAAATTCATTAATTTGGAAGTTTTGTCCTAAGACAATTGGTTCTAGGCTTCAGATTGCAGAGATTGCTGCAAAACTAGCAACCAGTGTTTTTAACCCTCTAACTGGATACCTTCCTCCTGAAAAGTTATTCCGAAAGCGTTTAACTCTTATTTTGCGTTTCCCTTCAAAAATGCAACAGACTTTTTCCTTTCCTCCTTTTAGAACTTGGGAGGACGAACGGGGAAAATTTTAAGACCCAGTTCTGTCCCTTTTGAAAAGTAAGAACCAAGAGATCAATCGTTTACAGCTAGCTGTTAAGTTGCCTTGGGCAATCTTCTTTGAAAGCGTAGATATCCTCTCTTGATCAATCCTCTTTGAAAGATAGGGTGTTTCTTTCTCCTATATGTTCAGTCACAGTAAAATTAAAAATGAAATAAAAGAAAAAAAGAGGAAAAAGTTAAATAAATAGTATGTTAGAAGTTGAAAAATAATTATATTTTCTTCAAAGAAAATTAATTTTCTATCATTTTTTAAAAATTAATATATATATATATATATATATATATATATATATATTTGGTATTGCGACTTGAACCAGAAAAAAGCATCCTGTATTAATTTTGAATATGAGAGTAAGAAAACGCGCTCACTTTCCTGTTTTTTAAAAAAGTAATGAGGTAAAAAGAGCAAAGGCCCTATCTCATTTTTAAACAAAAACACAATAAATATTACATACAATGATTATATTTATGAAATAAAACCGATCTTTCTCTATTCAGTTATATTTTTAATTTAAAATAGCATAAAAAATGATTTCAATACTTTTAATTTATTTTAATTAAAATCATATAAATGATATTTTTATGTTAACTGAATATTTTTCGGAAAAAATTTAAATTTTCCTTCCTAGTGTTCTCTTTTTCGAACTTCTTGTATTAAATAAAAATTCCTTTTCTACATCGGCATTTGTGATGGACATAACACACATTCAGTCAATAATTTTTAATTTTAATGAGAGATATACTTCTTCAAAGGCGCATGACATTACTTCTAACCATTTTCTACTCAAGTTAAATTTCTTATTTTTCTGTTTCTTTTATTACAAGGAAAAATGTCACACATCGGTAACTACATTTTCACACAATTCAGTCATTACAAATTCTATTGTGAGAAAAGTTCTCCCTAATTAATCTTGTCTTTCAAAAAAATACACTTAAAACAATTTTGTTCAGTGAAGTTAACCGACAGTTCCACAATATATTCATACCAAATTTTAAAAACAAATTTAACACTTGGAAATGTATCCTGTATTAAATTTTTCAGTATACACAAATATTTCCTGCTGTAGGGAAGATATAGTATGAGATATGGTGTGCGGTTGTGAAAGAATGTTTTCGTACGTGTAGACTATTTTTGAAAATTTAAATATCACTGAAGCTGATCATATAACTGCAAATGAGCCTTATTTTAATGTGTGCTGGTATCAAAGTAAAACACTTTACAATATTAAACAGCCTATGGGTTTATACTCAATATTAAACTATTCGCAAAATGGCTTACAACTTCTATTCAAATTGTAAAGAAACTGAAATATAAATATATCTTACTGCAGACAAAAATATTCATAATATGTACGTATCCTGTTGCTCCAATTATTTCTGTACATTTTAAAAACTGTAGCTGAATGCAATTTTTTATATTTATAAACGAGGCATAACAGCTCACACAGTCGTAAAAATGTCCTTATCATTTTTAAATATACTACTATAAAACGTATATGGATTGTAAGATCTGTTGTAAAATCCTAAAAGCTTTTAGAGGAGCTAAAAACATGTAATTTTGGACTGATCAAATTTTTAATATAATACACAAATATACATGTTATTAAACAAATACATTTGAAAAATCAAACTTCCTTCTGAAATAAACGTAATTGAAAGAGAAATGTTTAATTGCAAATGAGTGGAAATACATGTTTATCTAAGGGGTATCCCCAAAGTGAGGTAATCCTCAAACTTAAGACTCAAACTCAGAAGCACAACAATCCATGAGGGGCAGGAACTACTGTGCCCATCATAATACACGTGACCATTGGACGCTGAGGTGCATGAACAGATGTCCCGATTTGGTGGTCTGTCTGAAGAGAGACCTTCAGTGTTTAAGACCCGAAGCAAGCTTGGTACTCATTTTTCGACCCAATGTAGCGGGGATGAAAGGCAGAGTCGACCTTGCGCAGCCCGTTAATAGAGCCCTAGACCTGTGATGTGGAAGCACTATACACTTCCACTCAATCCTATTCGGTGAAAAATAAAATTTAATGTTAGAATCTTAAATAAATCCCTAATGAATGAGGGAGTCCAAACTTTTTTTTTTTTCATGTAAACTGTTTAGACGGAAATACTAGTTAATTATGAATATTTCACAAGTTGCATAAATTAAAATTAACCGTTATAGTTAACATAATTTTTAAGGGTACAAAATGTGTATTTCGGCTGCACGAATTAATTTTAAAAGGAATACGGTTACGAAAAAGTAGTACAAATCTATCTAAAGTAGGGTTGGTTACCTTAGATATTGTCAAACACAACAATGTATTGGAAGCCAATTCCACAATTCGTTGTTATAAAAATTTATGGAAAATTACAAGATTTATTTTTGCATTTGTAATTTATATATATATATATATATAATTTTTCCTGGGAGCTTTAAAAGCTAGAGCGGCATCCATCAAAACCGCGGTTCTCTCTCTGTTTTTCCACATCGCCCCTGACTAAGCCGGCTCTGCCATAGTAAGTGAAAATGCCGGATTTTGTTTGTCAAGATCATTTTATAACAGACTGCATTTTTCATGTATTTTAGATGGTCGTTTTATATTTTCTACATCAATATCTTAATGTCTGAATTTAAAATTACATAAAATTCTTGACATTCACATCAATGACCATGATGATTTTTATTAGTATATGATTGTGTCATCAAACGATTACATGACTAATATTAACACAATATTTTAACCATTTAATTGATATTAAGTATAACACAACGCACACAAATTTTCTAAACTTTAAAATAAATATTTCGAAAAATACTTCAGATATACTCAAAATTTTTTATTCCTACGCTTTAGCTTCTCAGTTTTGCTTCTCTATGTAATAATTTAATGTAATTGTATATTCATCAATTTTTTTAGTATATTTTTTGCTCTTAGCATGCGGTTTTCAACCGAATTGTATGAAATCTTCGCAATATATTAAACGAATGATTGAATATTAACGTCGCACTGTTCAGCTACACGAGGGCTTTTGGCGACGGACCACGTAATTTTGAACCATGGTCAAGTGACGTGGACGACACCTGAGCTGGCACCCCCTCTCCTAACTACCCCATCACACCAACGGGAGGACGTTTCAGCTCTCGACAGATTTAACGTGCATCGCTGCCCTACACGGCGGGTCTTTAGTGGTACTGGGTTCGAACTCGTGACAAAGCAAGCCACGTTCCGATACCTATACCCCTCGGCTACCCCGGCCGAAATATATTAAAAGATACCAAAGAAGCTATATAATAAAATTTGAGAAATTTTTATTATTCTTAAACAATTGCTAAAATTTTCTAAACTTTAAAATAAATATTTCGAAAAATACTTCAGATATACTCAAAATTTTTTATTCCTACGCTTTAGCTTCTCAGTTTTGCTTCTCTATGTAATTTAATGTAATTGTATATTCATCAATTGTTTTAGTATATTTTTTGCTCTTAGCATGCGGTTTTCAACCGAATTGTATGAAATCTTCGCAATATATTAAACGAATGATTGAATATTAACATCGCACTGTTCAGCTACACGAGGGCTTTTGGCGTCGGACCACGTAATTTTGAACCATGGTCAAGTGACGTGGACGACACCTGAGCTGGCACCCCCTCTCCTAACTACCCCATCACACCAACGGGAGGACGTTTCAGCTCTCGACAGATTTAACGTGCATCGCTGCCCTACACGGCGGGTCTTTAGTGGTACTGGGTTCGAACTCGTGACAAAGCAAGCCACGTTTCGATACCTATACCCCTCGGCTACCGCGGCCGAAATATATTAAAAGATACCAAAGAAGCTATATAATAAAATTTGAGAAATTTTTATTATTCTCAAACAATTGCTAAAATTTATGGTAAATAATTTTTAACTGCACGATGCATTTTTTTTTCGAAATTTCAAATGGAATTTCTAACATAAAATTTCTAGCTTTATAAGGTCGAGATTTGAAAACATATCCAGATTTTAATTACTTATTCAGTTAGCCTTTAAAAAAATAAATGTTGAGGTATTTTGTATAAATAGATATTTTTGAACAATATATAATTCGAATGTTTTTCAATAGCTCGAATTCAAAATTGATTTTTATGTTTATTTATATGCATAAATGTCTACTGTAAATGTTTCCGTATATTTTTGATTACCATTTATTCAAACATTCAAGTTATAAAAAAAAATGTGTGAAAATCTTCATTCATGTTGTCTTTGATGTAAACTGAAGTTCAAGCACTTAAAATTCAAATATAATTCGGTGTATTTTAACAATATATAACCAGGCACTGTACTTAAACTTTCCTGAACACTTGGGCTTTGAAATCTAAAAAAAAAACTAATAAATCTTAATTAGTTTTTTTTTCGTTATTATTTTTATCAAAGTGTAAGAAAATGTTTCAAATGATTTGATGAAGTTTAAATTTATTCATTTTTAGTGGTTGGAAAATTGAAAAGGTTCCAAATTTTAAAGAGTTTGATGTTTTATTAATTTTTTCGGTATCTTATAATAAAATAATCATGTTTCAAAAACTGAAAGCTTTGAATAAGAAAAATGAAGCGAAAGAATATAATTAGAAAAGATAATTTGTCTAACTATATCAAATAGCAGATTGCCCTGACACGCCCCAACTTGTTACAGTTTGAAATTAACATGAAACCAAAAGGGAATTGTAAAATATTTTACTTATGCGTTGGGACTTTTGGAAACTTTTAAAATACAAGCTAGCAAAGAAACACTTCTTGGGTTGTAAAGAAATTTCTCCCCGATTTTTTACATTGCCCAGGGTCAAAACACGGGGTTCCCTGCGAGCCATAAAACTGCTGCTGTGTTGCTTCCTCCGTCCCTCATTATCTTTCAAGATGTAAAACCTTAAAAGGGGGAAAGGATTTCAGAAAAGTGCGGCTAATCCGCTTTTGAAAACGTTATTTGAAGGCAGAAAAATCCGTGAAGTCCATTTTCGAAGCCTTTCTAGTAGGGCGGAAAAATCCGTTCTGTCCAGAAGGAGGGTTAATGATGGAAATCAAATACTTATTACTATTTTAGAGAAATTTGGCTTGAAAATTAACAGAAATGTTTGTGTGTCCCTGGCTGAACGTGACAATCGTCGAATCTTTCCGTCAAGACAGAGGCCCTTAGAATCAACTTTTGAAGCTCGCAGAGCCAAGAAAATTAAAAAGAGTAAAGAAATTGAGCTGTTTCAGGAACAAGAAGATGTATCTTATGATCCTGGAGCATTTTAGCGTGTAAGTGTTCAGATTTATTTTCTCAAATTCAATTTTTAAACTTTAAAGACCTTTTTCTCAGTTTGTGTTTTTTTCAATTACGCGCATTGCGTTTCAAAAACTATCATACTTTGATGTATAAAACTTTACAGATTTATAAAATCTATCATAATCTTCAAATCCTAGCTAATTATATAGTATTATAAATTTTTAATTTTTTGAAATATTTCAACAAAAATTGAAGTTTTTAAAAAAAATTTTAAAAAATGTATTTTTTAATTTTTAAAAATATTATTTTTTATTTTATTTTTATAAGATAGGCTAGCATGTAATAAGGATATATTTGACTTAATAAATCAACTTATTGCTAGTAATTAGAATGATTATTGCAGAAAATATCATGCGCGTCGTAAAACTTACTATTTGTTTCTTACAAAAAATTTTCTTATTTTTATGTGCTTATTTTTTTTTTAAAATTATGATTTTAGATATTTTATACTTTTTTGAAACTTTATTCCTTTATAAGAAATGTGTAAAACAATCAAATTATTTCATTTTAATCTCAAAGAATTATTTCTAGTCGAAAATTGTTTGTATTTTGTGCTCTCGAAACATTTTTAACACCCCTGTGACCCCTTAAGACCGGTGTGGTCTAAATACCTTTTCTTATGACAGGAATTGTCTTTAGCCGGGGTGGCACTTGTTTCAAGACTAGGGTAGTCTAAATACTTTTTCTTAGGACAGGAATTGTCGTTACCCGGAGTGGCACTTGTTTTAAGAGACTAGGGTAGTCTAAATTTTTTTTCTTATGACAGGAAATGACATTGGCCGGAGTGGCACTTGTTTCAAGACCACGGTAGTCTAAATACTTCTTCTATGAGCAGAACTTCTTGTATGCCGGGAAGGCTCGTTGATCTCTTCTAAGATGGTGTGATTTTTCTGTCCTACTCAATCTTAATTCATCGTTATATCTCTAGCCAAAAATTACATTTGAGTAATTATTTATTTCTGTCGGTGCCTCCATTAAATAGACTGTGACGTATTGAGTACGAAAACTCACAGCCAGGCTAGAGATATAAATATGTACAATTTATTTACAGAACATTCTAAAAATCCATCTTACATCCAGAGCACGTTTATGCCTTCTGTTCCCAGTCGGGACCCTCAAAACCGGTCCTCCGCATGTCCTTTCCAGACGAGTCTATCCGGAACGTAGGGGAACGGGATTCTAGGAAACCCTGCTTCCCCACTTCCTCAGGCAGCAAAACCATTCGCTTCTGATTCTGGAACAACATTCGCCACAATATTGTGCAAACAACGATTGTGGTCAAAGTGCGGTGAAGCAGCTGAAACGGTGACCAAACCATGACTTACAACCTAGAAAGTTCTACTGTGTGTTTAGTGGAACTGGAGAGGAATCATTAATTAGGAGTTACTTCCGCATAGTCAAACACTAAATTCTGATCTCTACTGTCAACAACTGGACCGTCTGAAGCTAGCGATTGACCAAAAATGGCCAGAATTGGCCAACAGAAGAGGTGCTGCGTTTCATAAGGACAACGCTAGAACACATGCTTTTGTAATAATTCGCCATAACCAATGGGAGCTTAGTTGGGAAAATTTACTTCATCCACCATATAGTCCGGACCTGTCACCAAGTGTATACCCCATTTTTCTCGCATTGTAAAACTTCCTGAGGGATAAGAAATTGGGATTAAGAGAAGATTGTGAAAATCGATTACTTAATGTTTTCACCAATAAGAACCAAGACTTCTATGAGAGAGGCATTATGAAGCCCCCTTATAAATGGCAATAAATTATACAACAAAACGGTGCATATTTGACTCAAATAGATCAATTGAAAGCATGTTAAATAAAGTCTTGATTTCCATGCAAAAATAATGGATTTCTTTTTCCCCAACCTAATGTTCTTAACGAGAAGAAATTAATAATAAAAGATAAAAATGTTTCGGGTCTTAAAGGGTAACATTACATATAATATATGCTAAATAGCTATAATTCTATTAATTGAACAAAGTTTAAATAAATTTACAACCAAACAGTATAGCTAAGAAGCAAGTAGCTACAGTGTAGTACAGTAACAAACTCTTGACTTCAGGCATTAAGAATGCAAATTTAAACATTGTTTAAGCCCTAAAACCTTCATCTTTAATTAGCCTATACGACTAGGCTATCAGGAAAAAAAATAAGACTATAACCATGTCATTATTGGAAGACTAAATACACTAATGCTATTATAAAATAAAATTAGAACATGGACGCTAATTGAAACTACTTAAGGTATCCTACTACGTTCGGAACCGTGATTTTAAAAAAGCGCATGTATGGATAATTTTCATGATATTTAGTGTCTTAATACTTTTTTCATTAAAAGATAATGTTTTGAAAATAGGTCATTCTATGTTAATTTGTTCTCAAAATATTGTACTTGAATAATTTTTTTGTAAAGTATTACTAAGTTTGTCGAAAAGTATTACTAAGAATTATCCTAACAATGTTAAACAATAAAGAAATGACAGTTTGCATACAGGGAAATATACATTTAAAAATTCATTAAACCTAAGTACTTATAGATTAAAAATATTTAAGATCCGTGATACAAACAATGATCTCTTAGTTTTTCCTCACTCTCTATATTTAGACAGTAAATAAACAAACTACAATTATCTAACTATGAATATCAAGCTTCTCAAATAATATTCTCGAATTAATTCTAAGTGTATATACATGTAACAGCATACCAAATACATAAATCAAATAATAATAGATGGTTTCCTAGCAACTATGAAAATTCCACTTTTAAACATATATATATATATATATATATATATATATATATATATATATATATATATATGCATATACAAGATTAACAAAAAAATAATTATAATGCTACACCATGAATTTTCAATATTTAACCCAAATGAGGATTGATTCCACCTCCATACAATGTCCGACCTCAGTGCTCACTTAATGGGGGGAGCAAATGCCCAGTTCCGTTCCCTTCTCCCAGAAAGAATTAACACGTCACTCAAAAAAAAGAAAGAAAACCTGACAAATAAATACAAAATGTGATTTAAAAACAATAATCACAGATGAAGGGATGAAAATCGATGCACAAATTACAAAAAACTGATTACATCTAAACCAAGACGCTTAAAAATTGTTTTGGATACTAAAAGATATCCTACTAACCACTAAATTGAGAATGAAATACAATATTTAAAACTAAGTTGAGATTTTTGTTAAGTATACTAAGACTTTTGTAGCATAATTTTTTATTACATTTTTGTGATTATGAATTTTTTAAAAAAAATTGTTATACTATTTTTAAAAAATGAATTATGCCATTCTGTTAAGAACAAGTTGCACATATAAAAATTGCAATTACAATGTATAAATTTTTCTTAGTCGAAAACATTAAACTTTATAAGAAATTGAAAGTGATCGAACACTTTTGTGGCCCACTGTATAAAAATGAGGCTCTTGCCTTATTTTTTATTCCATGAGTGATCACTTCCGTTTTTGGGAAAAACGAGTGCTTTATTTCCTTTTTTTTAAAAAAAACACACCTTAATTTCATATCCTTGCGATATCCTTTCAGCTGCGCCAGTAAAGTTTGCATAATTTTATTTAACACGCATTGATTTTAGCCAAACAAATTTATTAATTTTAACAATTACTTAAAACATATACACCTCCAACACAAAAACAAGACACACTTTATGTAAGTTGGGTGGGCGGATCCCAAGTCTAACCGAATTCTGCCACGCAGAGCAGCTCGTTTTGCGCGGTTGACGTATTTTCCTTTTCAATAATTCCCAAGGGATTATTTGAAGGTCGATCTGGCACATAATGATTAGAGGTGTCTTAATGCGTCTTAGCAGATTGATTGTAACACTTTAATCTTTTTTTCGGGAATAACTACAAAATTGCCATCTTCATCATCAATTAAAATCTTTGTTAGTAGGTGGAAATGATTCTAAGCCTTCGGTTATCATTAATTTAAATTTTAAGATCCATTTTGATTTCCTTGAAAGAATTTTATTTGATGCCGCATTTTGTGTCAGCTCAAACCAAGAATTTGCTGCAGCAAAAACAATGAAATGAATGAGTCCAGGAGACTTTCATGGCAAAGGATGATGCAAAATTTTCTTTCCATTAGAAATAATTAAATGTTTTTTGCCATCGCTCTCACATGAACTTGATTCTCCTTCTAGTATACGTTGTCCATATGTTTTGAAATCAAAATATTCATCGCCCGAGGAATCAATATGGTCAGAATCTGATTTATTCACCAATTGTTAAATTTCTTCTAGCTTGACAATTATTTTTCTTTCATTGATGTTTTAGCCATATCATTCCTGAAAGGAAGGGATGAAAGTTGTCAGAGCATGAGACAGGTTGGAATTCTACATTATAGATGGCGACACCACCTATATTTACCTCCCCAATTTAGCTTTGAGAGTGGAGGAGAGGGAGATATTCTCCAGCACCCGTGATTTCTGCTGCTGCAAACGCACACAAGACTTTTTGACCCAATGATTTAACGAACACGTACTTCATGTGTACTCAGAGGCTATTTGGTTTGACGGGCATCGAACCCAGGCCCTCCGGTCTGGAGTCCGATGATCGAACCACTAGGCTCTTAACGGCCAATCTTCTCCTCTTAGGACCTGAAAAAGTGTTTTGATAAAAGTTAGCGCAGTATTCCATGAACAATAATAAAATATAGCAGAAAATACTATTTAAAAAAAAGAGAAATAATACTTAAAAAAACTAACTCACACTTTATCAATATTTACATAAAAATCCAACTTTTTGAGTGCAGGAGAGATATGGATAGAGATTTCTGCGTAGAGGAGGAAAATGCCATAAACCTCCAGATATGTAACAAAAAAACTACATGCAAAAAGAAATAAAACAAGAAATCGTACATGGCATGTCCGAAAAAAATTTGGTATTATTTGTGTAACTATTCATTTCATTTTTATTTAGGCTTTCTTCAAAAATATTGAAACAGAAACGAAAACTCACCTGACAAGCATTTACATTTCAAAAGCTGGATTGACTGAAGTAATTCTCCCCTCAGTCACACGAACCTACAATGCATAATAAAATCTTGAGCCCTACCAGTAAGAGTAATAGAGTAAAATTAATATTTTTACTCTTTGGAATTATTTAACATTAGAACTTCGGCAGTTTCGGTATACCTACAACCACGGGTGGTGTCAAATTGACCCCAATTAAAAAAATTCCGTGTTGTTATGTTTAAAGTACGCTGTAATTATATTTGGCAATGACATTTATTCATTTTTAACATTAAATTGTTATAAGTTATAAAAAATAATAAGATATTGCAATATGAAATAGTGTATACAGTTAATAAAATATACAGTCAACTTGAATAGAAATATTTTTAGTTTCTTACCAGTCGAGATTTCCTACACGCTCTTCATGCACACACACATTTTGGGTAACTTCTCTTTATATATTCTGTACACTTTCCACTTATCGGCATTTTACAATTAGAACAATGTTCTACAGTTTTGTTTTTAAACTGGAAATCTTTGCAATGAACCCTTTTTTGCATCTGCGCAGATTCTTCAGTTGTATCCATTTGTGTCTGTGTATCTGACTTTTACTTTCTTGTGTGAATAATATATATATATATATATATATATATATATATATATATATATATATATATATATATATATATATATATATATACATATATATATGTATATATATAAATATATATACGCACTACGCAACACTGCAATGAGTTGTTGAATATATTCTCCCCTCGTAAGTTTTTTACCAGTAACTTCTCTAAATAAAATCCATGAATTAATACCTGCAATATTAAGAACATTGTAGAATACATGAACTGTGAGTGTGTATGTGTGTGGCCACTTCCTTTTGATCCTGCCTCTTCACAAAATATTTCCGAGCCATTTGGTCAGCAATGTCAACATCAAGTTTTGTTCAGTTATAAAGTGATATTGTTTCTGTAAGCTTTTTTGGGAGATTATTGACGATATCGTTTAATGAAGTGAGCTCAATAATAAGACATTTTTTTCTGGTTTTTCTCTGATAAACTGACAAAGTTATATCATTATGCTTCAGTAACAATGTATCGTATAACGGCCTCCTTACTTTTTTCACAAATTCAGGTACTTCTTTCCGATCTCGTTTCATCATCTCAGTTAAACTAGTGTTCTTTTCGTTTTTAACATTTGGGACAGATTTAGAGAAATGCAAAATTATCTAATGTGATACTTCTTGCTTTATTTTCGAAAGGTTCTGTCCAACGCGAAATGACGTATTCGGAGAGAAAAACCGGTTTACCTCATATTTACACAAATATGGAAAACCATTGAACAAATATTTACTATTAATATCAGTGGCAAGCCACAACGTGATATCAAATTTATCTGCTTTACTTGGCCTATATTGCACTTAACGACATCTAGCTTTAGACGGAAACAATTGTTCATCAATAGTTATATATGGTCCTGGTGTACAGCAAAATTATAGAATTTTCAATAAATTTCTTCCAAACTTCAGAAATGAAGCACAAATTATCTGTTTGAAGGCGTCCAAATCGTGTAGGGGTTTTTTTTTGTCGAATCGCAGATATTTCATAAGTTCTCCAAATCTATCTCTCATCGTAGTATCGCGGAAAAAAGGTGGACCCCAAACAACAGACCACAACCTATATTATTTGCACTGTATATACCTACCGCATACAAATTGATATAAAATCATTTGGTTTGTCTTAAGTTGTTGGCCATTCATTTTTTTCTAGTTGTCGGTGAGCTTTTTCCTCTGTACAATTTTTGATATGACGAAACATATGCACATTTATAGGTAGCCTCCCTGAACTAATTGCGCCGCCATTTTAAATATTTCGCTTAGCATAACTGGTTGGGCCACTTTTTTTCTTTGACAATGCAATGTTCAACAATTCTTCCACGCGTACAACTTCCAGAGGTGATGCTTTTCCAACCCTTTCCATTATTTCTAACAAAAGTTCCAGAGTTCATCTCATCTGGATTTGAATTTGATAAGTTTTTACGCTTATTTACACATTGTTTTTTTTTCTTTCTTTCCATAAGTGGTTTTTCTGCTAGTACATTGTACAGGAAAATTAGATGCGGTATCTTAGAGGACTGAAAAAGATTTTCCCACTTCAGGAATTATTGAATTGCAAATTTATAGAACTTGTGATTATAATGGGGTCGAAATGACCCATTTCGCGGTTTTAGGTATAACTATTAAAAACAAAAAAAAGATAAGTATTTCACGTATCATATGTTTATTATTATTATTGGTATAAAAATAGAAAAAGTCAAGAATTTTTTTTCAATTCCGTTGGTAACTTTTTGAGAAAATCGAAAACAAAATTGCTCTTTGGTCAAAATGACCCCATCCGCGGTTCTAGTGTTAAACATTAAGGCAAAATTGTGTATCTAAGCAATTAGAAATATGTCGATAAATACATCTTTACGACGGATAAAAACAGTATGCGTTTTGTTGTACTTATAAACAAAGCTGGACTCTCTAGCTGAAATTGGAACATGTACTATAACCACACACAGTATATTGATAAAAAGTGATACTTTACACTTAATGTGCATATCTACTCAATCATTCGATTCGGGATTTTCTTTAAACATGACATTCCCGGCAGCATATCAGAATATCTAACCCCACACGATCATGTGGTTCGGGTCTTAAAGATATTAAACTAGTACAAGCGGATAATACAAAACAAAGAAATTTCTTGCATTAGAGAACAGCGGGAATCCACTTAAAGATTATAGCCTCAGATTCATTGCTCAAAAGTGAACAATAAAAATTATACACATTATAATGTTACACAGCCTTTCGACACAGATTTTAGGAACGCTGTTGAAGGATATTCAAGTGAATCATGCAGTCTTCTAAGATAGAATAATGTATTTATATTTAGAAAATTAAATGTCAGGTAATCATTATACACTTAAGTATCGCTGAATTAGGCATAACTAACTATTAACGACTTGAACATCCTCTGCCCTTGATAACGGTTACCACACAACGAGTAATTGATTCAACAAATTTCTGGAAACGTTCCACGGGAATGACTTATCAAATATTGGCTAAAGCTGTCCATAATTCAGTAAGGATCGTTTTTGCTTTGTGATGGTCTTTCACGTCTTGTTCCAAACCATCCTAAAGATGCTCAATAGGATGTAAGTCTGGGCTTCTACGTGGCCAATTTATGACAGAAAAGTTAGAGAAAATGCTCTTCCAACTAACCAGTATCCAACCGGGACTTGTGAGATATACAGTTGTCTTGCTGGAAAACTCCATTAGCATTCGGATAACAGATCAGCATAAACGGATGTAGGTGAACAACCAGGAAATCTAAGTACCGAAATGCACTGAAAGAAGTTTATACACGCATCAAAGATCCCAAAACGTACCACGAAAAAGCACCCCAGACCATGATTGAGCCACCACGCCCTTGTACAATTCTAACCTGGCATACAGTATTCATAGCTTCATGCGCCTGACGCCATATTCTTAGCATCTTTGCAATTCCTAATACAGTGACACTTTGGTGTACATCTAATCAGTAAAATAAAATGTTATTGTTTTTGGAAATGTTTTCATTTTGCTGATACGAATTATGAAATAATCATTGTTAAAAGAAAACTATTTTTATATACTTTTTTATACACTTGTTACTATCCATTCGCAATGTAATGATATTACCCCAGGGGTCGCTTCCTAATCATTTTGTCGACCTAAAGCTATGAGAGGGAATGACCAAAACTATCCACGAAGATTCTAATTTATTATTATCAAAAATAATGTTCCAGAACAGGCAATCTATAAATGGAACCCTTTGAGTGATATAAAGAGAGCAACAACCTTATGTGAATAAGCGCATGGAAACCGAATAGATTGCTTTATTCAATCCTATTTTGATAATTTTAAATTCACTAATTTATTGTAGTAGTTAAAATCCGTCCTTTAGTCACGATGCATAATTCTAATTCTTACCAAAGAACCATATCTTTCAGCGGCTCCATTCCTTATGATCTACGATTATTAAATTCTAAATTTATATACACTAACTAATTTGCATCTCATGGATTCTTCTTGAGAAGGATGGCTGTGAAAAAAACGTGCTTGCTATCCCAAGGATGCCCCAAGAGGATTAGTAGTTGAAAGTCGCGTAAAGCCCCGCTACATCAAGGCTTTGAAAATTTGACATTTTAGATCCCATTCTTAAGCACGTGTATGTTTGTTTGAGAAATTCATGACATTCACCAATAAATTAAGAAATTAAACAAATAATTAATTGTAGTAAAATTCACTGAAAAATTTCAGTGCAAAATATATTTTTCTATAGAAATCAGTCAATATTAAAAGAAAAAAAAATGGGAAAAGATACAATTTCACTTCACTTCACACTTATAGCACAGTATATCCTTTCTTGAAAATAACCTGGACTATTTATTACTGAATTTTTTTTTTGTTTTCTTAGATGAAATTAAAATTACTATTTAGGAAAGTAAGTTCTAAGTTTAAAATGGATTTAATGACGTATTTAAGCATGACAGTTTATTTTATGTTTATTTAAATTTAATCCAGAAATCGAAAATAATTTTTCTATTTTTCCCTTCCAAGGCAATAATCAAATGAGTAGATGTTTTACTTTCTGTAAACATTTTACAACTTAAAAATGTAGCATTAATGTGTTTAATGAAATAGGAAGCAGTCGTTTTCTGATACTTAGGTATTCTACATCAACAGCTGTTCTTTTCTATGTGCCTATAGTGGAGTAGTTGCTTGCGAATAATCTTTACCTATACATTCCAGTGTTTTTAGACACTGATAGTTGTGCCTTTGTACTTGTTTTATGGTTGCCTAACCAATATTCTAAAAGTTTCTTTTCTACCGTCAGTTTCCTCACTCTTGAAGACCAATTCTGTTCTATCGGAATGATATCAGAAAATCTACAAACCGCTATCTACGCAACTAAAGAATTAACTGTGAAACATGTGATCAGGGAAAATTTTGTAGAATTTATTTAAATTTAATTGATATTTTTCTGAAGAAAATTTTATTTCATAAATTGTCCCGTTTCTAAAAATATTGCATTTTTTAAAAAAATACTTATAAGAGAATAGAAAATGCTTATATATTATTTTTTTGTACTCTAGGTCAGATATTCCCAAATATTTCTGCCTCATTGCATACCTTTATATAGCCTTCTGTGCTTTTTTAAGTGATTTTTTTCAAATTGTCGGTCATTTTAGGGATTCCTAGTGTAAGTGCAGATCAATTACCCCCCCATCTTTGCATCATTTCAGTGATACTGGGAAACTCCTTGAGTTTGATGTGTACCAACAGAGATTCAATTCCACAAACCTGTTATGAAAATACGTCACATGTTTTTTACCGGAAATGTCTGCAGCTGAGGTCGCCAAACATTTAACTGTGGCGTGACAAACCAATCTACATATACGATTTAGAGTGTTGCATTCGATTCCCACGAAAATACTTGCAAGCAGCGGTATTCAACCTTTTTTTCAGCCGAGCCACTAACATATGACAACTATTTCACACCAGCCGCAGCATGAGAATTAATGGCGAGAAGGGGGTAAAGCTATAAAATCAAGGACATTTTTAAGGCAGAAATTATTTCAAATATAAAGAATTTGGAAAGCATTTTAAGGCGTCACAGGGGTGTTAAAAATGTTTCGAGAGCACAAAATACAAACAATTTTCGACTAGAAATAATTCTTTCAGATTAAAATGAAATAATTTGATCCTTTTACACATTTCTTATAAAGGAATAAAGTTTCAAAAAAGTATAAAATATCTAAAATATAATCATAATTTTAAAAATAATAAGCACATAAAAATAAGAAAAATTTTTGTAAGAAGCAAATAGTAAGTTTTACAACGCGCATGATATTTTCTGCAATAATCATTCTAATTACTAGCAATAAGTTGATTTATAAAGTCAAATATATCCTTATTACATGCTAGCCTATCTTATAAAAATAAAATAAAAAATAATATTTTTAAAAATTAAAAAATACATTTTTAAAATTTTTTTTTAAAAAATTCAATTTTTATTGAAATATTTCAAAAAATTAAAAATTTATCATACTATAAATAGCTATGATTTGAAGAATTTGATAGAATTTATAATTCTGTAAAGTTTTATACATCAAAGTATGATAGTTTTTGAAACGCAATGCGCGTAATTGAAAAAAACAGAAACTGAGAAAAAGGTCTTTAAAGTTTAAAAATTGAATTTGAGAAAATAAATCTGAACACTTACACGCTAAAATGCTCCAGGATCATAAAATACATCTTCCTGTTCCTGAAACAGCTCAATTTCCTTACTCCTTTTAATTTTCTTGGCTCTGCGAGCTTCAATAGTTGATTCTAAGGGCCCCTGTCTTGACGTAAAGATTCGACGATTGTCACGTTCAGCCAGGGACACACAAACATTTCTGTTAATTTTCAAGCCAAATTTCTCTAAAATAGTAATAAGTATTTGATTTCTATCATTAAAAACACTGGTTGCTAGATTTGCAGCAATCTCTGCAATCTGAAGACTAGAACCAATCGTCTTAGGACAAAACTTCCAAATTAATGAATTTAAACTTTCATTAGGATTCTGCGTCTTACCTCCTAAACATTTCTTCAGGAGTGCCGGATGAGATAAGTCTGCAAATACAGGCTTAATTACATCTCAAACAGCTTTAGCAACTGTGGGTTTGTGTTTATAATTTTGTAAATTATTATTAATTGCGGCATTATATACTAACACCATGTATTTGGATTTGTAAGACAAAACCAGTGCATCGGTTCATCATCAGTGCAGCAAGAATGACCCCAAACAGCCCAAATTGCTTTTCGCATTTCCTTTACACTAGTAGAATTTCATCGAATAGCATTACCATAGTAATGCGCAAGTTTATCAATTAAACTATCAGTTAACCTACCTTTACCGCCAATAGTTTTACCATCAGATAATTTCTTTTTACTATATACTAATTTAAGCTTCCTAAGTCTTGTACCCATTATCCTTTGCACATGGCCTACACATTCTATTTTCTGAATAAGATGGTCATCGCCGTATGGCCTGTTTTCAGAAAGGGCATTGAATGTTTTTGTGTCGCCATCTCCTATGTAGTTCGAATATTTCAGGTTGTGAAGCTTTTCTGATCGATTAAAAATCCTCAACATCCCGTCAACCTCCACCTTACCAGCAGAGCCAGAATAAATTTTTTCTACTTGAAATCTTATGCGCTCTTTGCGATTTATTGTACTTGATACCAAACTTTACCCCTTTTATAACTGTCACATCCTTTACAAAATGAGGACAACACTTCCCTATCCAAAACCTTACCTGTTTCGGCCCCTATTACAGTACATACTCCAATCAACGATGAATTTCCTCTCGTCTTCCAGGTACCATCACCACTTACCGTTAAAAGGTTATCAGGTGACGAAGAATTTTTTTCGACAGCTGCCATTTTCATGCTTTCTTCAGCAACTTCCTTCATAACACGTGAAAGTTTATTATTAATAACATCATGTGATTTTTGTTCAACCGGATTAGGAAGACTCATTACAGCACAAAAGGTTTTTAATGACTCTAAAACTTGGACTATGCCAGTGTTTCTCAAGCTGTGGGGTGCGCCCCACAGTTTGAGGGCGCGAGCATATTTAAAATAAAAGGTTTAAAAAATAATTTTTTGTAATGAAGTAAAACAAGATGCTTTCTGACATAATAAAAAATACACATTTACACTGATATAATTTTTTTTATCATCTGGTGATCATCAAAAATAAAAGATTCCGCTTCAAACACTCATTAGCCATCTTTGATCCTATAACCAAATTAAACAAATATTTTGTTTGCTTTGCGGTCAATACGAGAACGATGAGAGATTTTTTTTTTACGTTTCTTTTAACGATATCAAACGATGAGAGATTTTTTATTACGTTTCTTTTAACCTAAAATATTACTTTAGCTTACCTTCAAACTTACTAATATGGTTATCTCCGTCTTTTTTTTTAGGGAAGTTGTAAATATATATAATACATATATTTCTGTTTCATCTTTTTTCATGTGAAACAGTTGTATGATATGTATATGGATAAGCATGAGTATTCTGAAACATATAATGCATAATGAAAAGCGTTTTACACAATTATTTTTTAGAACATGCTACACTTTCCCCATGAACAATTTTGTAGTTTTGATTGCTGGGTTGTACGACTTAATTCTGGTTTATAAATGTAAATAAGCAGAATATATTAAAAAAAAGGGCATCTGTGATCCCTATTAAAGGAAGTTGAAACTGATCAAGCAATTGAAGAACCTACTGAAATAATGCATATTAATCAAGATATATATATATATATATAGCGAAGGTAAATATCAGAAAAGCGTTATATGAAACGTTTGAGTTGATTTGAATTTAGCTGGAAAATAACGTTCCTGTGTTGTTAGCGAAAAGTGTCTGTGATTTATGTCTTTTATTAAGGGCATTATTTATTTGGAACATTTTCTTTATTCTTATTGGATTTTTTCTCAAATTTTCTACGAAAAATTTAAAAGTCTTTGAAAGTAGGTAAGTATATTTTCTCTTAATTAAATTATTCACTGTAATTGTAATTTTTATAGTGTATAGTAAAAATAACTATAAAATAAATTATAGTTTTAAAACAAACTAAAAAACACGCTTTTATAGTGAATCGAACTAAAAAGCAAAAAAAAAAATATTACTTAAAAGTAAGATATACAAAATTTAATACTTATCTTGTTAATTTGTACGGTTTATAATTATGTTCGTATTGTAGCCTTAGCGTCAAAGTGCATTATTATTGCATTCAGTACATTATTAATGTATAAGGGGGGGCGCGATAAAAATTATGATTGAAAAGGGGGGCGCCAGTAGTGAAAGTTTGAGAACCACTGGCCTATGCATCTCATTGCTAAAATAGATCTTCTGTTAATTTCTGGAGCATTATTTTTATTCCCAGTGTTTTCACAGCTTGAAAAAGTACAAACACTCCCACAGTTTTTACAACGTATTTCAAAATTCGAACATAAACCACGAGTGGACTTTTCATTAATTGTTAATGGTTTATTACATTTTAAACAACATGATACTGATAAAATAGAGCTAAAAGTTGAAATAAAATCAAAAATACGATATCCTTTGAAGTTTTTTCTCTTACCTTAACAAGATTTGATTTTAATGAAGTTTGAATTCCTGAGATTTTATTACTGGAAACACACTTATTTGTAACTCTCCTTTCTGCAACATATGTATGAGAACATACCTTCATGAATTGGTTCCCACTAAATCTTCTTTTCTTGGGATGTTTACCTGAAGGTCTACGATGAGTATTTTCCATTTCAATAGAGAATTTTCAATTGTTTTCAATTTTGATAAACGGTTTTAAACAACGCTGTTTTGAATTTCGATAAGTTATTTCAAAGAAACGTGCTAGCATTACCAAAACAGAATCAAAACACATTAAAAAAGTGTGTGTTGAGTTGCAAGCTTCCTTCTCAATTAAACAAGTGTTTAAAATATTTCATGAGGCTTTTTAAAAACAGAAAAATAAAACGTATGCGGAAATCAAGAATAAGTGGGTGTGGCATGTAGCCATTTAAACATTGTTATTACTAAATTGCTGTTTGGAATTTTTCGAAAAACTTTCGAAGTTTTGTAGTACTATCACGTGGTTGGTATCAAAATTTTTAAAAGAAAATGAGGAACAACATATATTTTTTTCGAAAATTCGAAAAAATCCAAGATTAACACCCCTGTGACACCTTAAAACTATATTAAATTAATCAAATTCAACTTACAAAAAATAGGTTTTATGCATTATTTACCTTGTTATATGAAGTAAATTTCATTATATTTTCATCTATTATTCTTAGCCCCCCAAAAAAAAAATAATGTCTTCCTTAATCAAAGATTTTCTTAAGAAAGCGAATTCTTTCTCGTCTCGAAAGATATACTGTAAAATAAATGGGGGAGGGCATTGAAAGATTTGTGCTTAGTTGTATAGTGATGAAAAAAATTACATCTTTTTTATGTATAACATTTTCAAACCTAAACCAGAGCTTCTCAATCTTTCACTGTTGGCGACCCAGTTTTCAGCCATAATTTTTATAGCGCTCCCCTCGCCCCCCTTTATACAATGATAATGCGCTTTGGCGCTAAAGCTACAAAACGATCCTAGAAATAAACCGTACAAATTAACAAGATAAGTATTAAAAATTTTGTATTTGTTACTTTTAAGTAATACTCATTTTAAGCAAATTACTTTTAAGAAATAGGATAATTATATTGTTATTTTTTTCTCAAATTTTTAAACTGGAGCAAATTGCGAGATGATATTTGATTAAAAATTTATTTCCTCCATCATCCATTTCTAAAAGTATAAATGTCATTAGAAAAAGAGTCTGGTCTATGTTGCACTCAATCATATGCATCACATTTGGCATTGATATTTAAAGCGAGAAGACTTCAAAACGTTTTAACCCTAGAGAGCAGACGCGCACTCGATACTAACGTTAATAGTCGAGCGAGGTCACTGAATCTCCCCAATGTTTTTTTAGGGGGGATTTTTTACAATTATTTTTATTGTACACTACGAAAACCACAATTCCAGTGAACAATTTAACTAACAGAAAATATATTTACCTACTTTCAAGGACTTTCCATTTTTTCTTTGATAATTTGAGAAAGAATTCATTAAAAGTGAACTAATATGTTTCAAAAGGTACGTAACCTTAATAAAGAACACAAATCACAGACACTTTACGCTAACATTACAGGGATGATATTTGCAAGCAAAACCGTCATATTTTGTTCCAATTATTGTAGTTTAGCTGTCCTTTGACTGTGAATCCCGCACGACTGCTCCCGTGTTAAGAATATTCAATGTAAAAATATGGATGCTAGTTTTAAAAATCGAATTGTGTAAAACGCGTATTTCATTATGCTTTACATGTTTCAGAATACCCGCCAAAATAAATCTTAGCTAAATAATCCTTCAAGGACGTAACTAATCATACCAATAAGTTCCTAAATCAAACGATGATGACTGACGCAGATCTGCTTGGTGGGCGAAAAGTAAACAAGTCTTCCTTTTCTTTCTACAGATAGTGTACAGCATTTCAATAATATTAATAAGAGTGATGAATTTTTTATCTCCCTAGAATTTTTCTCTGTGTCTGTGTTTTTTTTTCCTTAAAGAGTAGTATTTTAGGCTTAAAAAGAAAACGTACTAAAAATATCTCTCATCGTGCCATTACAGTAAATCAAACAAAATGTTTTTTATTTAGTTATAGCATCAGTGGTTGTTTTATGTATGGAAGTGAAACTTTTATTTTTAATTAAGTATATTCGTCAGCATATATATATAAATTATATCAGTGTAAATGCTTATTTTTTATATGTCCGAAAGTATTTTATTTTCTTCGTTCCAGCAAATTAAATTTTTAAACTTTTATTTCTGATATGCTCGCGCCCCCCTTGTAAGGTTATCACGTCCCTTAGGGGGGCGTGCCCCACAGTTTGAGAAACACACTGAACTAAACAAACAATCTACGAATCAATCAAGATCCCAACCGTTTTTTTTAAAAAACAAATATTCTACAGGTATTTTTCGCTTGGTAGACAAGGAAGTTAAATAAAAAATTGTTTCACTCATAAAATGGCTGCTCCTTCTCTGTTATTTGTAATTAGAATCGTACAATTACAAAATTAAAAAAAAAGTTATACCGCCATTTCTACCAGCGCCACATCGATACCAAAAGTTATATAAGAGATTACTTGATTGATATAATTTATCACTCAATTTTTAATAATTTTTTCTTAAATAAGTGAATTTGTTAGTGCAACGAGCCATGATCGAGCCACTCAGAAAGATCCGGTGGACCACATGCAACCCGTGGGCCACAGGCTGAGTATTGCTGATGGAGAGAGTTGAAAATAGAGATCAATATTATATATATATGTATATATAGATAGATATTTAAAATTTTAATATGTATTAAATTCGCCTCTTTTAAAGATATTTCTTAACATAAAAATAAACAGCGTAAAATACAACAATAAAAAAAATTCAAATTGTCCATATTTTATGCAGTTTTAACATATTTATTAAAATACGAATAAACAACATGCAAAACAAGTAATTCATTTAATTATAGTTCAATAACAAGTTTCGCAATTCTGTAACTCTCCATAATTCTTGAGATGTTAGTCAAATAAATTCCAATACAAATTTATCAACTTCCATTTACTCAAAAATTAACAAATTTGTAGAGTAGTGCTGAGTCCACTGAAAATTATACCGCGGGACATATATGGTGCACGTTCATTAGATTAACAAATCCTGATCTACAAAGTGTTTAAAAGAATATATATATATATATGACAGGCCCCAGGCCTGCTGGTAAAATGAGGAGGGCATCATCTTTATAATATTCCTTTACTACGCTTTCATCAAATATAATCTAACATGGCGGACCTTTTGCCGCGCAACCGGGTGATACCGAATACAACATCGCAGCGAGGAGACACCAGCCAAATCCTTTCTAGTATGCGTTCGTCTTCTTCAGCGCTCGTTGCACCTTTTAACAGGCTTGTTTACTCATAAATCCTTACGCGATGGTAAAGAGTTCGCTCTATTTTCATTTATTACTTCCTTAATTTTGAACCTAAATTTTTCAAACCTAACATATATATATATATATATATATATATATATATATATATATATATATATATATATATATATATATATATATATATATATATATATATATATATTAAACTCATAAATGCACAAATCCACCACACAACATTAGGTCCACAAAGTCAACTTGTTAGTGGTCCAGCTGTGAAGTATTTGTGCATTCCACACACAGGATACATTTCAATACACACTTAGACCAATATTTACACGACTACACTTTAAAATTATTTATGAGCAATTAAACATTTATATATATGTCCAATCACACATTTATGACCGATCAAGCAAGTTTTTTACATGCGGTCTGGTTTGCATCTAATGCCAAGTGGTTAAACTCTAGTGTTAGAGCATGAATTGTTTGGATTGACATGGCATTGGTAGATGTTATGTGCAAAATATGGATGTGGTAATTGATATATTAAATATGAAAAGTCGTTCTATAAGATATTGATTGAATTCTTGATAGGATGCTCTTTGGTGAGTTTTTAATGATTTACGCTATTCATTTGTGAATATACTGGGTTTTTAATTTGAATATTCGGTTTTGAGATATCTTTTAATTTGAACATTCGGATCTCAAATATGTTTTCTACCTATGCAACTATTTTAAAGATGAGTGCGTCATCTTAAGTGTTTGATGGCTCACTTATATTATGCACTAAATTGTTTTTAAATTTTAATATTTTAATGTTGTAATATGTTTCAGAATGCGATGGCGAATAGTTTAATTTTTCAAGTAAAGAGTGATTTTTCCACGTATAGAAGTTTAAGTTGGTATTACCTTCCAAGATGGCAACCGATTTAACAGCTCTCAAGTGATTTATTCTCAGTTTTGATTTGGCAATTCATCAAAACAATCATCAGCAAGGCGTAGATTCGTCGAATGGGCCCAAAACGAGATTGCCGTTGTTCCCGATTTTCATAAGCGAATTTTGTTTAGCGATGAAGCGCACTTCTGGTTGAATGGCTACGTCAACAAACAAAACTGCCGCATTTGGAGTGAAGCTAATCCGCAAGTGTATGTCGAAACACCGTTACATGCAGAAACACTGACTGTTTGGTGCGCTTTATGGGCAAGTGGAATCCTTCTTCAAAAACGATGAAGGCCACAACGTTACAGTAAATGGTGATCGGTATAGAGCCATGATTACTAACATTTTCGATCCTGAATTGAACTATCATGATGTCTAGGAGCTGTGGTTCCAACAAGACGGCGCAACATGTCACACAGCTTGTGCCACAATCAATTTATTGAAAGACATGTTTGGTGACCGCCTAATTTCACGTTATGGACCTGTGAATTGGCCTCCAAGATCTTGTGATTTAACACCGCTAGACTATATTCTGTGGGGCTATGTAAAGTCATTGGTCTATGCGGATAAGTCACAAACGCTTGACCATTTGGAAGACAACATTCGCCGTGTTATTGCCGATATACGGCCACAAATGTTGGAAAAATTCATCGATAATTGGACGTCCAGATTGCACTATATCCGAGCCAGCCGTGGCAGTCATATGTCAGAAATCATATTTAAAATGTAATGCCAAAAGATTATATTTCGAATAAAAACATTCATTTCAATCGAATAATACATCGTTGTTTCATTACAATTTAAAGTTCTATACCTCTAAAAAAACAAACTTTATAATGGTTTAAATTTAACTTTTGAATTTTTAATTTTTAAATTTTTGAGAAATTTGAATATTTTTCAATTAACTTACCAAGTTGCATAGGGGGAAGATTGGCGCCATCAAACTAGTTTAACCCCACTTATCGGTCCTAAGTCCGAGATTGAACTTGGATATTTTATAAATTTTTATTTTATTTTATAATTTTTTAATTTTGTTTGAAAACGATGGAATTTTATCTGTTATATTTGCCATTGATATTTTGAAATGGGATTTAGTATCATAAGATTCATATATGTCAATTCTTCAATTGATTATTGCGATTTATTTTATATATTTAAATATATATATATATATACACTGCTGGACAATTGCTAAGGACGGATCACAAATTGCTATGTAGCATAACATTAAGCGAGACATGAGGCCTTGTAAGATAAAATATAGTTGCCACACTGTTCAGATATTAGAATAAAGATTATTTATTCTTCTGGAAAGTACAAAAGCTGTGAAACATCTGAAAGAAAAAAAAATGTTCATTTGATCTGCGTACGGAGAAAGGGAACAATGCATCTAAAAGTCAGCAGGCACCTTAAAGAAAGGTATCAGTACGGGATATGTCCACCGTGGAGTGTGATGCAACATTCCACACGTCGTACTATACTTTGCACAACATTATTCAGCAGCTGTTAAGGCAATTTATCCCATTCCTCTGTGAATGCACGGATGAGGGTGTTCTTGTTTGTTGGAGGATAGTTTAGACCAGCAACTTGCCTCCCCAAAGCATCCCTAACTTTTTCAATGAGGTTTAGATCTGGAGAACGCGCTGGCCATGTGAGACATTGAATACCCTCGCCGTCTAGACAATCCTGAACAGCGAGTGTTCGATGACATGTTGCGTTGTCGCCCCTAAAAACAAATTTATCACCAACAGCCCCACGGAAAAGGCGAACATGAAGAAGTAGAACTTCATCAATGTATCGTTGGCCCATCATAGTCGCATTCGCAACCACATGTAGGCGCGCGTCCATTGATCATGATGCCGGCCCACACCATGGAACTGAATGTCGGATATCGGTCCTTTTCCTGGATATTTTCTGGACGATAAGCAGTACCAATCTCGCACCAGATCAGTTGGCGTCTACAATCCGATGACAGACTGAACCTACTCTCATCTGAGAATAGTACGCATGTCCAGTCCTGTTCAGTCCAATTGTGATGCTCACGACACCATTGCAAACGGGCAGTATGGTGCTGTCTGGTCAATGGGATACATACAACAGGTCTGCGTGCGTATAGTCCTCCTCCCCTCAAACGTCTGGAAACAGTTTTTCGGGAGATCTGCTTTCCTGAGGCAGCAAGAAACTGATTTGCCACCTGCTGAGCTGTGGTGCGCCTGTTCCTGTTTGCTTATAGGACGATATATCTGTCTTCTGCAGGCGTCTCGTACTTCTAACATGACCTCCCCCGTGCCGTCCACTACACATTTCAGTAGTTTTAAATGATTTCCACAGCCGTGAAACCACGCTGTGAGCGATGTCGAACTCCCTGGCAACATCTGTTATTTTTCGCCCTTCTTCGATCTTTCCAATAATTCGGCCACGCATAAAATCATCTTCATGATCTCGGGAAGACATGCCAAAAATTGTAAGTTTGTCTATTAAATCTTTCTTCTGAAACTTTGACTTGAAACAAAAACTGTCCACACGCGTCAAAACCTTTAAAGCTCTTATGAACGCTATCACGTGATGAACAGACGTGGAAAAAATATTTTATACTCATACTTCTTCTTACTAATATCCCGCACTTATTCTAATTTTCCATATTTTGCTTCCTTTCATTTTGTGGTTGCTATGGATGATAGTGTTATTCGTCCTTAGCAATTGTCCAGCAGTGTATATATATATATATTTAAATATATATACATTTAAATATATATATATATATAATTTATATATATATATATATATACATTTAAATATATATATATATATATACATTTAAATATATATATATATATATATATATATATTTAAATATATATATATATATACATATATATATATAATTATCGCTCCTATTTGTTCGCAAGAAGAATCACAACTGTGTGAATTATATAAAAGGAGCTCCAGTCCTAAAGATAATTTGAATCATAAGACAGGAAGGCAGAGACCGCTTTTAATTTCTGCATCATGATGGAATTTTTGGAGGTCAGTGAAATCAAAATCATGGCATGAGGGCAATCAAATGTGTTCACCGGTTCATTTTTCTTTAACGATTTTTTTTTCTACATACATTTCAGAAGCAGTTTACAAATATTTTGTAAATGTGTTTGTATGTCGTTCGTTCTAAGACAACTTGAAAGACAGTTTAATATGGAAGTCTAAAAGATACTCAACATGACAAGGTGCTAGATGAAAAATATCGTTCAAATTACTTTTGAGCATCTTATAAGTAATAGTACGGTTTGTGTGAGGATCACATTTAGCGGTATGGTGATAGACCACCGCCTTAGAGCCAATCTCACGAAAGGACTTCAAACTCGACGGAAATATAATGTGCCACGTCGAAATTTATGTATCATCGCAACCATCGATAACTCTATTAATAACTCGCCAAAGTGGCGACCCCTGTTTTCTATGTGTTGTACGCGCGGAATTGGCAATGAAGTGCTTCTTTCATATAATGTCGTCAATAGGATAGGATACTAAGTACAATCAAGTCTTTTTCAGGATTTAATCCAAGACTCTATGACTCTGCATTTAGCGTCGCTGACCACATATAACGTAGGTGGCCTGAAGTATTATGGAACCTCCCACCATCGATGTTGGTTATTAGTAGAATATACTGAAGGACAAGATCATTTTCATAGTCCACCAGTACACAAACAATGCCTAAGATATGTTGAAATAAAGCAAAATACTCTACTACTAGAAATGATAATCTAAGAAAAATTGATTATTTGTCTTAAGTTTGTTCACAGTGAAAAGCACTTGGAAGATACACATTTTTTAATATATTTACTTGTAATTCTATCATTTTTTTCTAACATTTTAAATATAATTATTATTCTGGTTTCAAATCCCCCCGGAGTGATTGAATATTAACGCCAGAAGTTAATCGGGCTTTTGGCGATGTGTATTCCGTCAAGTAACTCTGTGAATATTATTGATTTTGTTTAAATAAATTTAAATATCTCTCCATTCATGAAGCATCTTTAAATGATAGGTAAGCGTATGTGATAGAATTAAAAACAACTTAAATATAATGAAAATGACTTACCTTTAATAGATATTTTTTTCAAAAGACAGAAAGTCACATTCCAAAAGACTCCCAACATGCTGGCACGCTTTTCTTAGAATGCATTGTCCATTCTTGCTTTGAAAATATGTTTATTTTCACATTCTTATACTACACTAGGATTGCTCGTGACAGTTTTCGCAATTTTAATTAGCAGTCAATAGACCAGGATGGCAACTGAGATTGAACCCTATTCTTGGAAACTCCTGACCTTGAGAATCTTAAGCTTCTTCAGAAGAAAGGTTATTGGACTTTCTACAAGGCGGTTTGGACTCGAATCCGCGTTTTTTAAATATTTCGCAACCATAACAACTAGGCATTTATACAAAGCTTGGAGTGTGTCAAAATATAAAGAATATCAAGTATATTTCCTAGAACATCATTCCAGATTTCTTTCACTACGCAATTAGAGAGGGCAGTGATATTCCAGAAAACTAAAGTCCAGTAGTATATTTTATTTTCGGTACCATTTGTACTGAACAATTGAGCCTTCACCACATGCTTTAACAAACGGAGACGGCATGGGATGCTTCTGTCGGCTATTTGAGAGCGTATTCTGCCATGGGTAAGAACGCCACCAACTACTATGACGAGATATTGGCTGTATGGAGAGCTACAATGCAATTAATAGCTCTCTCTGCTGGCCAAGCTCCTGCAAAATAAATGTCTTCTTCATGGACTCCGAAATTACAATTTCAGCTTTATGCATCAATACACCGACTGACTGCCTTAACATCAAATAGTGCCGAAATTAAATTGTGGGGCTAAACTCATATGTGTAGAATGTTTCCTTTTAATGGGTCCCAAGTAATGTTAGGCTCCCAGTCAATGAGAGAGACAACCAAAACGCCAAGCAAGGAGCCGAATCCTCCCAACCGGAAGTCCCCTTGATTCTGAGAAGAGCAAAAAGCATTTTCACATTCATTAACAAATATACTAGCGTCACCCAAATAACCCCAAACCCCTGGAAAGTCATGGGAGGCTCTTGCCACTGTGGGACCAATTCCGAGGTACCTGAAGCGAGCGGAGATTGTTGCCCGTTCACACCCAACTACCGGCCATGACTTTTTGGAAGTATACTTCCACTCACATGGCCTGACTTCTAACGAGACATATAAACTCGGCGGCCATGTCAGAATGGATGGTGAAAACATGTTCAAATAAAGTGTACTCGATGCATACCCAACTGACGACATCGTCAGTCGATACTGGGAGGCTCGGCGTCAAATGGTCAAGTAGCCAAGCACGGCTGCTTGAATTTTTTTAAAAAAAACAAACATGCTAAATGCTTTCCCCAAGTGTTTCATGTGCTCAGCAAAGCCAAAATTAGTGAAACGTAACGTGATATCTGATGCGTAATTTAAATGACAGAGTGTGACAGGAATTTCGATTATATTTACGAGAAAGTTGTATTCCTATTTGATTGCAATTGATGCTTTGAAAATTGTTGGTAGAGAAAATTGCGATTCAATGATTTCAAGAACAAATATTTCTCGTTAAAAAGGGATCCTGAGAAGTATAGATCTAAGCTTCCTTCAAACAGTTTATTCCATTTTAGCAAAATTAACATGGCTTCAACAATTTAAATAAAAAATTCGCTACCAACAGGACTCTATTCCCACGGAGATAAAAAAAGGATCACAATGTGTTTTTGATCAACGTTCTTATTCGTTTGAACGTGGATGCTGCATATTGGATCAAATGTAAAGATATAATTTCGACTTCTGAAGATACTATATAAACGCATGTGGTTGTGAGATTCATAAAAATTAAACTTACCGATTTCTCAAATAAGTGAATGTTCATTAACATAAAACACTTCACGTAAATTCAAACGATGGCTAAGAGACGAGGACAATACCTGAAAAGGCTCCCACAAACCGAGCTTCCACATTATACAATGTAAAATATTTCAGCCTCACCGGATTTAACGTACAACAATCTTGTCTAAACTTCAATACAACTATCTTTGAGCCTCTGACATTGTATCCATGAGAACGTAACCATGACGATTGAAGAGTAAATTGCATGCTTAAGTGTCGACGCCACAGATTGAAGAATACGAGGATCATTACAAATTCATTTTATTTTGCTTGTGATTTTTGGGGTTGCTTGTGATTTTTTTTCATTTATATATTTAATTATTCAATTGTATTCCTTTAAATATATTGTTCAATATTCAGTTAAGTAGGGAGGAGGTAGCGTGTACGAATATTTTTATCATTAGTATATTTTCTGAAACATCCGAATTAAATGTTTGATATTTAGAGTATAAATAATGAATATCAGTGAGAACAGAAAATAATCTTAAGAATTACCTTAGGGTCGCTGATCTGAAAATTATTTACGATCTCTTCAAACAAAAAACTTTAACCATATGACGTATAGATTAGGATATTATATTATTTGTTGAATATTGCTATATATGTGAGTTCAGTGCATATGAGTATACCGAACGTATTGAAATTCCAGATGAGAATGAAAAACTCCGAAACCTGTGTGAAAGTCTCAAAATCATAGCTATTGTTGGAATACTAGTGTTCTAAAAGGCGTTAGAAAAGGAACAAAAATATTTCAAAACATGTTCTATAGATTTCAAATGTTACATACGGAAACACAAATTAGTTCCTTAATTCCTTTTCAATATTATGATAAATATCATTTATTTAAACACTTTTTCAGAAGTTAGGAAAAATCCATATTTAATTCTATTATTAGTAAACAAAAGTTGAAAATTTATTTTAAACAGTAAAATAATGGGAGCCAAACACACAAACAGAGCAAATGTTTCTATCATATAGTTCAAAAATAAAATTAAAAATTCCATTTAATAACCAATGAGCAATTAACAGAAGCATCACAATTTGTAAAATATAATCCTAGCCTAGAAATTATATTGAACTTCTAGCCATTTGTATCTAAATACGACCTTTTTTATGAGCACAACCGGGCTAGTTTGTTTTTCATAGTGACTTATCATCCACAATTTGTCAAATATGCAAAAATTTAAAATAATTCATTGTATCCTTTGTCTTTAAATTGGGCTCACATTATGTGATTTTAAATCTATTAAAGAGTTTTTTTTTAATATAAAAAAGTAATTTGTACTTTACACTTAAATTTTAAATTTATTACATTTTCTAGCCGTTTCTGAAGACAGCTTATGAAAATTCTAGAAGTGTCAGAAGAATTTCAAGAAACGAAAGAGAGATAATTATTCTAAAACCAAACAGGAAGTTCCTTAATTTCTTTAATTCCAATAAAAAAAGCTTGATGAGAAACTTCTCGAAATACTTGTCATCAAAGGTAAACAGGGTTAAAAGTCAAAAATCACTCTCGATTCTTAGAGCAGTGATCTGATGTGATGCTGAGATTTAATGGCGCTAGAACCTCTTAGAGCAGTGATTCGAAAACTAGGTGTGGGGGGGGGGCACCTACGTACGCGGGTGAGACAACCCCACGTGTGGAGCCCGAGCATATCGAAAGCTGAAAATAAAAGGTTTTTAAAAAAAAACATATTTTACTGCAAGAAAGCAAAACAAAATATATTCTGACATCACAAAAAGTGCTTTTTTTACACTTATACTTACAAATAGGGAATGGAAAAGTAATATCAAACTTATCCTTTTCTTGAAATCTAGCTTAAAATGTACCTATTACTTAAAAGTAACATATATAAAATTAAATACTTATCTTGATAATTTGTACTATTTATAAAGGAGGTAGTATATTGTATCTTAGCGCATTGAAGTACATTTTTATTGCATTCAATTCATTGTCTAATTGTTTTAGAAAGTTGAAGTGTGAAGAAATTTATGCTTGAAAATTGGGTCACAAACATTAAAAAACTAAGAACTGCCTTAATTTAATATATCGGATTAACCGAAGGCACGGATTAAGTCCTCTCAAGACACTTTTCATTTAATCATTATGGTACGGCACATCAACATTTGTGCAAAAATTAAAATACAAGTATTAATTCCGATTAATTTATTTAGTACCTTCAATTGTTCTACATATTTTACTTATTGTGTGACAATTGGGAAACTTCATTTTAACATGAAATATATAAAAGGTGTTTTTTTAGAGGTATAGAACTTTAAATTGCAATAAAACAACGATGTATTGTTCGATTGACATGAATTTTTTTTTATTCGAAACAATCTTGTGGCATAACATTTTAAATATGATTTCTGGCATATGACTGCCACGGCTGGCTCGGATGTAGTCCAATCTGGACGTCCAATTTTCGAGACTTTTTCCAACATTTGTGGCCGTATATCGGCAATAACACGGCGAATGTTGTCTTCCATATGGTCAAGCGTTTGTGGCTTATCCGCATAGGCTAATGACTTTACATAGCCCCACAGAAAAATAGTCCAGCGGTGTTAAATCACAAGATCTTGGAGGCCAATTCACAGGTGGTCCTAAACGTGAAACTAGGCGGTCACCAAACGTGTCTTTCAATAAATCGATTGGGGCACGAGTTGTGTGACATGTTGCGCCGTCTTGTTGGAACCACAGCTTCTGGACATCATGATTGTTTAATTTCAGGAATGAAAAAGTTAGTAATCATCACTCTATAACGATCACCATTGACTGTAACGTTGTGGCCTTCATCGTTTTTGAAGAAGTACGGACTAATGATTCCACCAGCCCATAAAGTGCACTAAACAGTAAGTGTTTCTGGATGTAACAGTGTTTCGACATACACTTGTGGAATTAGCTTCACTCCAAATGTGGCAGTTTGGTTTGTTGACGTAGCCATTCAGCCAGAAGTGCGCTTCATCGCTAAACAAAATTTGCATATAAAAATCGGGAACAACGGCAATCTCATTTTGGGCCCATTCGACGAAACTACGCCTTGCTTGATGATCGTTTTGATTAATTGCCAAACCAAACTGAGAATAAATCACTTGACTGCTGTTAAATCGGTCGCAATCTTGGAAAGTAATACCAACTTAATCTTCTAAACCTGGAAAAAAAACACTACTTATATATATATATGTATATATATAAACCCATTAAGAATTTTTAAAATAATTTTTATTTAATTTTGTGTTGCTGATAAACTAATAATTCGAAGGAAATATTTCGATGATTTTATGCCATTTAATAATACTTAAACTAAGCATATATTTTTAAATCTTGAAAATTAAATTGATGACATTATTTGACTCAATTAAAATGGTGAAACAACACTGTATAATAAAAAATTTCATTTATTTTATACTATACCAACGTTTTACAAAAATTAATATGTAGTTATTCAGTTGATTTTGAAAACTATAAAATTCACAGTTTTTAAATTAAGAACAATTTTTCTCACACGCATGTATTAAATTTGGGTTTTCAGATCCTGTAGTTCTTTCATTAAATTCACTGGACAAATGTTTTCGTTGCACGTCTGTTTTTTAGAAAACAGAAACAATTTCTTTCTGCCTTCTTCACAATCACGCATTCTCATTAATAGTACAATTATTCAGAAAAAAAATTACAACTTAATATCTTTCAACCGTCATCTGATTAAAAGCTATTTGTTAAATTAAAAACTCCAAAGTATTTTTAAATACTATTTTAGCACAGTTTATACACATATGGAATTTTTGTAATGATTCAGTCGATAGTTTACGGAAAAAACGTTTGAATATCTTTAACCTAAAATTGATTTTTCTGTTGAATGAATGATGTCTATTTAAACAAACTTTCTCGAACAGGTTCCTTTTCTCATATCGCACTTATAGAAAGCTAATTTCTAGTATATGCACATTTATGATTTTTTAGACCTTTTTTACTTTTAAATTTCTTTCCACAGTTATCACACTTAAACGTTGTTTCTTGTATATGACTACGAATGTGTACTGTTAGGTCAGATTTTCGCTTAAAATCCTTTTTACACTTATCGCACTTAAATGGCCTCAGTTCTGTATGAACAGCTTTGTGAACTTTCAGATGACTTTTCTGACTAAATCCCTTTGAACAAATACCACACTTAAATGGCTTGAGTCCTGTATGAATAATTTTATGTCTTGTCATATTACTTTTCCGATTAAATACCTTTGAACAAATATTACACAAATGCTTCTTTTTTCCGTTACAATCTATATCATTCTTTACAAGATTCGATTGTTGATTTGAAATACATTTGAAATTTTCACAATCGCTCGTGAATTTTTTCTTACCCGATCCTTGTTGATTTGAGGAATTTGAAACGTCCCCTAATTTTTTTTCAATCGATCCACATCCAGTTGCATATTTATGTTTATTATAGGCTTGGACCTGATTGTTTTCATTATTTAATGACAATCTACAATTTTCATGTTCCTTTGATGTTTCTTCTGAATGAAAATGGAAATGATGCTTTAGTGACAAATTTGGTGCAGAAATTATGTTCTGTGCTTCAATCTTGTTTTGGGGCATGGTTGGGATGCATGCACCGCATGGATCAATATACTCCATGTTTGTGTGTTTTCTATCTCCAAAAGTTTTTGTCGATCTACCAACGGAATCTAATTTTATGCAATTCTCTTTAGAATATTTTTTAAGGTTTTGGTTCATTTTGTCAATTCTCACACGTGGTGAGGATACAAGCCTCTTAAGCAACGAGTTATCATTATTGTCTGTAACAGCTCGTTGATATGCACTGAAATGGGTATCAATTCTTTGCGTGTTAAATTCCGGTTTGTTCTCAGATGACATGGATAGTTGATTTGTATTCCAATGTTGATTCCTTTCAATACTTGAATCTACTCCTCTGTTGCCAAGTGATACAGCATAAGTATCTGTATTGAATTGTGGAAACCGTTCATTTATATGTCTTATTCCCGATGATGTAGATGCTTGTTTCATGTCAATTTTAAGCTGATCTAATTCATCTGGTCTTTTTCTTGTATGAACAACATTTTGATGATTTTGACCTCGTTGCGTTAATGCTCTAGTTTCAATCAAACTAAGAATCGATTTCTTCTCTGCTGTATGCTTTTTTTTATGTTTCATTAGATAATTTTTGCTTCTAAATTTCTCATTACAAAATTCAGAAACAAATGTTTTATTTTTATTTTGATTTGCAGAAATCTCCACTGGATTCGATTCTTCATTAAATAGGTTTTCACATTTTTCACAAGTTCTTGGTTTAATTTTGATATCAGCGCGAGGATCTCTGGTTTGATTCGAATTTTCTTCTAAATTCATTTCACCCGATTCATAAACACGTGCATTTTTAGTATTGTATTGATATCGAATCTCGTCTCTTTTGTTGTGTAATACATTTCTGGATCTTTCCCCTTGCATTGATATTTCCTCTGACGGAGCATCGGAAATCTTCTGAAGTGGCGAACTAGATGCAGATGTTTTATTTTGTGCAACATTTACATTTTGGTTTATGGAAGAAACGCTGACATTCCTTTCGTCAAAACATTCCTTTCTTGGGTGTTTCGACCCTCTGTGTCTAATAGATCTACCTACGGAATCTAAATTCTTTCTAATATTTTCAGAGTATTTTTCAAAATTTATATTCATTTCATGAACTCCTCGGTCCTCAGGTGATAAGGCACTCTCCACCAGTGAATCTATATCACGTACTTCTGTGGCAACTCGATGATCTATTCTGGATTGTGGATTTGTTTCAAGCGTATTATTTACACATTTTTGCCGCTCAGATGACAGTATTCGTTGATTTGTATTGAAATTTTGAGTCATTTCAAAAGCACTGGACTGTATTGGGATGTATACTAATGACACTGAAGAAGGATTTGTACTCACTTGCGGAGACCTTTCTTTTATGTTTCTTATTCCTGATGATGTAGATGATTCAGTTGCATTAAGGTACTCATTATTGCTTTGCCTGAGCAATTGCATTTGCTCAGATATAGGTGATTGATTTGGATGGAATATTTCACTTATTCTTCGCGAATGAATTTCCAATGGGTTGTATTCGAACGATATTGATGGCTGATTTGTACCGAGTTGAAGATCCATGCCGAAGCTAACCATTTCATTTTGACTGTACTTCAATGATAAAAATGAATCATTTCTACTGTCATCCGGATTTGAATGATATCTACTACAAACCTCCTGGCTGTATCCTGTGACGTTTCTGGACCAAAGTGGTGTGGTGGTGCCTTCACGTATTACGTCGTGATGAAATTGAGTTTCTTTTGAAACAGTCAAATCCAAAGGTTGGTTGAAATTATCTGAAGATGAATCAGTTAATTCACTATTCTCAAGCTCCTTTGGCGACGAAGCATCATCGTCTTTGTTGATTTCTGGTTGAACGTCTTGTCCATCGTGTTTTTTATATTTATGATCTACATACTCTTTAAAATCCTTGAACTGAAGTTGACAAGATTTACACAGATATTGTCCTGTTGTCTTTTCCATCGAGCTTTATGAAAATCAATGGCGAAATTTCATTTAATGTTAAAATATGGATTACACGTCCATATCTTTGACAACACTTTACGAAGAAAGCAAATGGCATACTGAAGACTTTCTTTTCTTTTAAGTGATGGAAGATAAAAGTAATATGATTGGTTGCTTGTGTGAATCTTACGTTAGTTAAATTTTACATTTGGTTAAAACTGAGTTATTTTTATACTCAAGGTTATTTGGTATTTTGTCTGTTAATTCGATTTTTAATAAACCTTAAGATATTCTATACTATGTTGTCAATATAAAACTAAATTTTGAAAAAAGAATTTTAAAATATATTTCTTAGCTTCAGTTTCAGATAAATTTAAACTAAATATTCACTTAAACCCAGAGGACTCTTAAAGATCACAAAGATTTGAAATTGATGTGGTCACCACTTTGTGAGTTGTTTGCATAATAAAACATTTTCTGTTTTGATGCATGATAATTTCTGAAACTAAATGTAAAAAATTAGTCTATCATGTTAAGAATAAATTATCGTAATGAAGTTTCAAATCACCATCTCAAAACATACCTCTTTCAAAGGTATAACTTATTTAATTCATATAAAAAAACGAAGGCGACATCTGTGTAATAATTGTCGCTGTGTTACATTAGCTGATTCAAATATGGATATTTCAAAGTAAGTATGAAACAATGAATATTCCAATACTTAGACTTACTGAACTTCATAAATACCTTTTACGATGTGCTAAGGAAAACATATGAGGCAAGCAAAATGAGTTGATTTCGTTTTCACACCGTCATGGTGCATATAAATACTAAGATACCTATTATACAACTCATTTGTTTATATTCACTTATACAAGTAGAAATATTATCTTTTGTGTCATTTTCGGAAGGGATTTGAAAGGGTATATCTTAGGAACGATAAATTAACAGCTAAGCAGTATTTCGTGTTTTCATTTCTTTTCTATTCCGTGTGTAATTAGTGTTGTTCAGTTTTTTGTACGAATGCACTCAATGCAGTGGTTTATGTTTTCAACCATGTAGCAGGATGTATCAAGGAACAAAGAAGTTATACTTTATTTTTTATTATGTTGCAAATCTAGGGATGAAATCTTCATAAATTTCCATTTAATTATTTTTTTTATCATTTTCTTTCTTTTCTTTTTCCAAAGTGAACGTAAACAATTTTAGGTGGAAAAAACAAGCGCCATTTCTATTCCCCCAATAAACCGATTAACAACGTGTACTCGTGGAAAAAACAGTGTCACTGGAAGGGGGGGAATGAATTTCGTAACTTTTTTTCTCGGCAGTTAAGTACTTTGTAGATTTGTGAAAGGTAATTAACTGAATTCGGAAATATCTGCTTTGACATTGCTGAATACACAGGTACTTGCTGAATTGTGCTTCAATGATGGTAAGGTGCCAGTCATAAAAAAAAACTTGTGACCATCATTGTTTCTTTCGAATCATGGGTTCGAATTCCAAAATCACTAAAGATTCTATATATAGAGAAACTGATGCACTTTGAAATTATCCAGGTTCTTTTTAAAACAGTGTTGGAATTGATTATTTAATTTACGTTTCGAATGGACAGCAGCAATTGGTTACCGGCAATACTTTTCATATTTTGAGTCTCTATCATCATCGAAAAGAAAATCACTTATATTTTTGACAAATTATCCAAATATTTTATCTATGTAGCGATGTTTCTGAAACAGTGAAAACTTTTTACAGATGAAGTAAACTTTGCTGCATTATATTCTGTAGTTGTAATTTATTTTTTGTTATTACTGTTCTACAGTTACTCTTTCATGCCGCAACAAGAAAATACGAACGCTATTATTTGTGTGTTAGTTATAAGCTAACAATATTTAGTTTTCCATTTCTGGAACACTCAGCACACAAAACCACTTCTACAATAACTTACATATTCTTTCTTCATATATTTTTTAGTTGATCTCTTATTTACAAGCTTTTATTTAACTTGCATTGTAAATTGTTCGTTTGGAATCTTGAAACCCAATTTTGAAGATGATAACTTCAACTGATTGTCCTGAAATTTTGTATACACGTTTAATTTGGATGACAATGCACGTTTTGAACATTTACACTCCGTTATCGCAATTTGTTAAAAATATATTATTTAAAAACCTTTTAGCCCTGTTAGCTTTTTATTGAACCGTAAAGCTTATGGGTTGAGCTTAAAGAAAAGTTCCGAATTTTCGACATTTTTTAAAAAACCCATCTTATTCTTTTTATCGAACTAATACAAAAAATAATTACATAAAAGGAAAGATAATTTATTTCACCACGATACGGTATATCTATTTTTAAAAAAATAATCATATTTTCAATATTTTATGATCTTTTCAAAAATTAGCCAAAATCGATGCGTTTTAATAAAAATGATTTCTAAATCGTTTTGTATAATTTTTTTTCTGAAGTTATGCTTCCTATTGCTCGTTTGGGAAAAGGATGAGAGTAAATTTTTACGATGTGAGTTTACATCGTCACGATACCGATGCTCGCGCAGACCGTTGTCTAATATTTTAACATGCCACTTTTTTCGTGATAGGGAACTGATATTTGGGGGATCGTAACAACTATTTTGAGAAACCATATCTATTGGGACGCATTGCCACCAGTTCATTCCTCCCTGTTCAGCGTTTTGGCCAATATCTGGACACCCGAGCCTTACAATCCATTTGGACCTCGCTCAACCGATCCCTCTCTAACTGTTCTTTCAGTTTTTATAAGTTCATGCTCAATGGGCTATTTTTCTATAGTTCTTAATAGTTTTAAACTTTTTAAATTTGTTTAAATTCACAATATCTTGGCTCTTGTTTAAGTCTTGTACTTGAGATTTGAACCACTCGTCAAGACCCATCCAGTTATATACTTAATTCCCATTGTGTAGGCATGGGGAGGGCTTAAACACTAAAACATCATGCTCCCATGTTAATCCTATAGGGACTGAAAATAAATGTCACCCCCTAAGGAATTGAGCTTGGAACTTGATTTTTGGACGTCCGCTATATTTTCGTATTAGCGCGAGTTTTATGTATAATTGGCCCCCTCCGTAGCTCCCCCCTACATGGTTTCCCCAGTAATAAATCGAATCATATGTCACCTTGGCCTACGCACCAGGTGGATTCGATTGATTTCTTTATTAGCATTCTAGACATATGTTTTCAGAACCATAGGCTCATTTATTTTCCTACATATAACATTTTAAAATTATATTAAAATTTATTTTTTTTTAAATCCAGCGAACTCTGAGGTCTTCTGAGCTTCGTTAATGAGCCTCGGACCATAGGTTCTCCTCGATGATCTCTTACATCTGTTATAATTTGTGTGTAGATAGTGATCATAAGGGGGCATTATCACTAAAATTTAAATCCCCATGTTATTCCTAAGGTGTTCGATCTTTTGATAACGTCACGATATTACAGAGATAGAAGGATAAAAATTCGGAATCACCTAATATTCTGTGTATCCTTGGGATGTACAGGACTATTTACGTCAGTGTTGTACACCCTCTTGAAGGAGTTAGTTTCGTTTTCTTTTCCCGAGCTAGCGCTGCCCCATTTGCAACTACATACTCCAGACCGGTTCGAGTGGATTCCTCTTGTGTTTCCTCAGAATCACACTGAGTTTCGAGTTGCTGGAATCCCTGCTTCTGTTTTATGTAATTGCTTTTAATGTTTTAATTATTTTAAAATGACCATAATTCTGGGGTTCTTCAGGCGGGTGTAATATTTTTCTCAGGAAGGATTCTTTCCATGGAAAAATATTCAATATGAAGTCTCGGGTATTACATTCGGTTCATATCAACTCCAGATACAGTCTCCCGAAGCCCCCTAATGTTATTGGTCCTATTGTCCATGTGCGGGTGTGTTTAAATTTATTTAAAAAGTGATTATCTCGGGTTTACCTGGTCCGATTGACGTAAGGTGGGTATCGTTCTATGCTGCTCGTGACCGTCTTTCGTCTGCGGCCCAGCTTGTCCAGCTCAAGATTTTAGGAAAGGTTTTAATCTTGTTACGCCAAAGAAGTATAACTTCTTCCGTACGTACATAAGTAGACACACACTTTTTTCTTTTGGTGGTTATAAATCGATATTCTGCACTAAGAAGTTTCAGGTTTTTCTGTATTAGAATAAGTCATTTAAAAACATTTAATACATGATCATAATAATTTTACATGATAATTTAATACATGATAATCTTACATTATACGTTAATACATGATAATCTTACATGATAATCTTACATTATACGTTAATACATGATAATCTTACATGATACTTTAATACATGATAATCTTACATGATACTTTAATACATGATAACCTTACATGATAGTTTAATACATGATAATCTTACATTATACGTTAAAACATGATAATCTTACATGATACTTTAATACATGATAATCTTACATGATACTTTAATACATGATAACCTTACATGGGCTATCTAAGTTTTTAGGAACTGATGACAACATAAAATCAAATGCTATAGTTATACATTTAACTGAAAATGTTACAGTGCACATTTCTGAGGAGGAGAGGAAAATGTTGGAGCAAAATAAACAATCTGCCTTGTTCTTTGCTGCGTGTTCCTTCTTAACCATTTCTGGATGCAACTTTTTACATTGACTCTGATCCAGATGATCCTCCATATTTTCCTAAATGTGATTCTAATACATCTACTTCTACTAATAGACAACCAAATCAACTTTATCAAGAAAAGGAAATCTACCAAAGATGTGTGCAATTAGAAAAATAACGGATATAAGTGCACAACCTATATCAGATAAAGCTACACAGCTACAAATCACCAAAAAGAAAACGTCTACAGAACTTTTTGAACTCCTTCTAAATAATGATGTCATTGAACTCATTGTTATATACGCAAAATTTATATGCTGCAGGTAATGGTGTAACTCTTTTTTCGATGAACTCGGAACTGATATGTTTCCTGGGGTTATTTTTCCAAATAGTTATGTCTAAGTTCCTAGATGGCGTATGTTCTGGGAACAGACAGATTTGCATAATGCCCTTAATATTAGTACTGCAATGAGACATGACCATTTTGAAACAATATTTTAAAACCTGCATGCTTCAAACAATACATAAATTTCTACCCACTTGACAAACGCATCAAATTAAAACCTCTTATAAGCAAACTAAATGAACGATGTATGAAGTTTGTTCCAAATGAAACGTATTTTGGCAATGGCGAATCCATGGTTCTAAAATTTAGATGACATGGATGTAAACAAGTCATAAGAGGGAAGCCTATTGGTTCCAATTACAAGCTTTGATCTGGTGCAATCCTTCTGGGTTACATTTATTGGTTTCAACCATACCTGGGTAAGACCCTGACTGTCAAATATAGGAAGTATATCCTTGGTACTTCTGCTATCTTATAGTATGCTGATGTCATTAAGGAGGACCCTGGCCAATATCACTTTGTGTTTGAGATTTTTTCAAACGCATTACCCTACTTTATAAACTCAGCTCAATGGGCCATCAGGCAGGAGTTACTGTGAGAATAGGTCGCATTGACAAACCACCATTGAAATAGGATATTATTCTAAAGAAAAGGAACAGAGGGTCATTTGGCTATCAAATTGATGGCAAAGATAATCTTGTCTTCAGGAGAAATGACAGCTGTGTTGTGACTGTTGTATCATCTGGTGCTAGTTTGAATTCCCTATCTCATATCAATCGTTATTCTTAACAGCAGAAAAAAAAATATTCGTCTAGCAGCAAAACATATTATTTTACAATCATTTTATACGAGATGTAGATCAAGCGGGATGATGAAAGCATCGACAAGTATTGAGCAGTAGTCCGTGGCAAGAAATGGTATTCAAACCCACTTACAGAACTAATGGATCCTTAAGAGTTTCATCATCGTGTAGCTTTTCATTACTTTCATAGTTATGTCAATACTTCCAATCCTGGCAGGAGAGGAAAACTAAGTGGAAAACGTAACATAAATTCACGCCATGATGGTATTAATAAGACAATCATGAAGCAAGACAAGCATACACGTTGCACTCAGTGCCACAAAAACACCACATCTCATTGTAATAAATGTTCTGTTGCATTACACATGAAGTGTTCATATGATAATCACACTGAATAATAACCACATTCCGTAATAATCATATTTATCACTTAAAAACAAATACCGCAGTGATTTTGCCTAGTGTTCAAAAATTGAACACCATATTACTCATATATGGCAACAAATTATAATAATAAAAAATCAATGAAATGTTTAGTTTTTTTTTTTTTTAAGTAAAAACTTCTTTAGGCGTGTTGGGCACTTTTTGGTAGCGAAAATTCTTATGGGTTCCCGTCATCAACATGCGCATGCCTGGCGCGCTCTCAGTGTGCTGTGCATATTAGACGAGTTTTTGGATGAGTGAAATGTCATGCATTCACGTCACCGACAAGCTTTTGCAGTTTATCTGTAGCTATACAGCTGGCGTATAATGCAGTGTATATCTTATTATTTAAATTAAATAATAATAAAATTAAATATTATTAAATAATATTAATAATATTAATAAATTAAATAATATTAAATTAAATATTCCTAAGGCCTTGGAACACAATAAGAAGACATTGACAGTCTTTGCAAAGGATTTACTTAATTCAGAGGATTTTGTTTATTTGTTCCTTTTTCTCTCCCCCCGAACAAAAAATACGCGCATGTACGTGGAAAACCGTGGCATTTGTGCAGCGAGCCACGTAACTTTTAATAGGCAGTTAAGAAAGTAACTATTAACCGTTCAAACCATCAAGATAAGTGTTAATACAAGCCCATGGGGTAACGGATAGTTATCAAAATTGTTTTTAACTTAGTATTGTTAAATCAATAATAAAATGCATTGTATCGTACAGATACTTTTTAAAGTGTAATATATCAGTGTAAATACGTATTTTATATTACAAGCTTTTATTTAACTTGCAATGCAAAACTTTCGAGTGGAATCTTGCAACTCAATTTTGAAACTAATATCTTCAACCGATTGAGCTGAAATTTGTATACACATTAAGTTGGGATGACAATGCATGTTTTAATCATTTATATTCCGATATCGCAATTAGTTAAAAAGATATTAATTAAAGTGATTTGTTCGGGTGGAATATTGCAGCTGAATTTTGAAGCTGATGTCTTCAAAGGCTTGAACTGAAATTTTGTGTGCACGTTTAGTTTGAATGACATTGCTTGTTTTGATTATTTATATTCCAATATCGTAATTTGTTAAAAAAGATTTTAATTAAAAAATTCTTACTCGTATTAGAAACTTTACCTCTTTCCAAGAGCCTTCTTCTTCTAGAGGTTAGAGAACCTGACATCAAATGAATTGCTCCGGGTTCGATTCCCGAGATCTCGCAGTTTTTAAATTTACTTTAAATCACTTTAATTTTCATACGAAAATTATTTCTCTTGATCAAATTTAAATTTCCATGTTCTTTTCTCTTTCTTACAAGGTTTTATTTAGCTTACAATGCAAAATGTTCGGGTGGAACCTTGCAACTCAATTTTGAAGCTGATCTCTGTATCCGAATGAGCTGAAATTTTGTATACACCTTCAGTTTGGATGAAATGCATGCTTTGATCATTTATATTCGAATATCGCAATGAGTGTAAAAGACTAGCTGCATAGCCTGGCGTTGTATGGTCATTGTCTACTTTATATATTTTCCCTTTCCTTCATAAAATCAGCACTTCTAATACTTTTTTTTCAAAATGACTTCCACCCACTCCCCCTCCTCCACTAAGCCCTGCATTTCTCCGGCTTTTACCAAAGTCTTTTAGAAAGACTAAGCTCTGGCACTGAAATGCTTTGAACGTAGTCACGTGATCAAAGGAGGGACACGAATTTAGCGGGAGAATACGATTGCATTCTAACTTCCATCTTGTATGCTGAAGTAGTTGATAGATTTTCCCACGTGTATTTATATTAATTATTTGGGATAAATTGACTGGCATTTCTGGGAAATTCCCCTTCCCCTCTTGCTATTAAAGCTGTCGAGTAAGTGAACATTCACCGATTCTTAAGCAGTTTGACACGTGCAGACATATAGTGGCACAGAAAGTAATGAACATTTAAATAGTAGTTAAGGGAATAATTATAAACCATTCGAATTAAAGTATTAATTTTGGATATAATTTTTATATGATAAGGTCACTAGTAAATATTAAACTTGTTCTTAACTTCGTATTATTAAATAAATTATTAAAAACATTGTGCAGTGGCAGTGTGAGACCTGAACACTTTTCGCGAGGCCCTCTGATGGCGTAAGAAGAAGGGTTATATAAAATAAAAAAACAATTTTTATTCCTAAAAAAGAAAACCAAATTTTTTACTCAAATTTCTTTGGCGCATTAAACAAGAACGAAAAAGAACATATTAGAGAAACAGAAGTTTTGCTGAAACCCTTAACGATTGGTTCGTAATTTATTTTAGATGCAATATCTGCTTTAATAGATAAAACTACCAAAGCTGAAAGTCTTTCCTGGCCCATTGTACTTCTTGCATAATTTTCTTATCAGCTTTGATTTTGAAAAGCTCTTCTCAGCAGAAGAGGTACTTACAGGTATTATTAACAAAATTCGAAAGACAATGTAAATATTTAGTGAAATTTCTTTCAAATCGTTCTCTGTGACATTTTAGAGCAAATTTTTCACGTCTGTAATATTGTTGGATAAATTTGGGATCATATTTTGTAATTCTTCATATAATTCATAAGGTTGGAAGTCACTGCACTCACCTACTTGCAGGACTATGTAACTCTTGGTAGTTTTTCAGTATTACCTCTTTTGGGATATTTTTTGACTTCCTTAAATCATATGGAAAACGAAAATTTTCGAAATGTTGATTTAAAGACATACATCTTGAATCCATATTGCTGATCACAGAATCAATCATGGTATTAAAAAAGTCTGTTTCATACCAGTTTTAGACATACTCTATAGATTAATTGCAGTGTTCAGAATCAAACATTTTTTCTTTTGGGTTACTCTTTTATTTTTGAAATCTTTTGTCAAATCAAAAATGCTTGACTTACGAGCGTCAGACAAGCATTTTGCGAATCCATTTTGTCGATACTCTTTGACCCAGCTACAAAATGAAGGCAAATGTTCAAGAGTAATGTATAAATGAGCTTGTACAGAATGTAATAATTTGCTTATGGCGTTAATAATTCATTCCATTTAGGATAAATTCCAAATTGAATATTTCATTTAAAATGAAATCGCAATCACTGAGTGTGTCGGATTGATCCATTTGGTTTTTTAAAATTTTCTATGCATTCAACAACATTACATCAAATTGTAATAATGCAGCTTTTTTTTCACCGCCTGAATTCTGCTTTCCCACATTGCGTCAGATAAAGTCTTGATATTAAGCTTTAATTTATCTTTGATAATTTTCCAGCGTTTGCTTGACCTTGAAAATAGCGAAATAAAATTCTGAATGAAATATATTAGATATATATCAAAATATTAGAGTTTAAACTCCACTTTTTATGCCTACCATTGCCGTATGCTTGTCCACGATAGTTCTAAATATCTAAGTCATTTTTTTCTAACTCTCCCAGTACTGCATTGTTCAAATAGTCTCCAGTCGTTTCAGAGACGACAAGAAAAATCCCCCCTCGAGTTTTCTTCTATACTTCCAGTTGATATAGTACAATATCTTAGGATGACTGAGACATTTGTTAAATTCTACTAGTCTGTGCAGTCGAGTAAAAAAGAATAATATTTTGCCTCTTTTATCCAACCAATCACTTCACTGGAAACTGTATTTGACGTGATTCTGATCAATTCATTTTGAATATCATGGCTTAGACAATGGTGTGCGTTATTTATTATCAATGGGATTTATGTGCTCCCGCAACGTAGGATCCTATTTGGATATCAATTTAAATAAGTCTTGGAAATGTGCACACACAGAATTCTCAGCGTCTTCGTCAGTTTTGAGAGATTGACTTCTAAAAGGCAGATTATGATAGGCTAAGAAATTTATGATATCATTTATAGGATATGTTCTAGCAGTTTTGCCGCCCCAGACCAAAATGGAAATTGCCTCCTACAAAAAACTCTTATTGCTCCTGCCTCCTTTAAGATAACTAACACCGGATATCATATGGATGAAAGGAATTTCCGTAGGTAGGGGACTCACTCCGGGATGGGTAAAAAGTTACTCGTGAAAGAGTGTAAGCTTATTAAATTTCATACTTTCGCAGCGAAAAAAACTGGCATTAAGCATGCAGAGTATAAAATAAGGAAGTAAGATACAATAAATGAAATAGAAAATTTTTCACACCCAATATTATTCAAATTTTATGTAACAAAACAAACATATTTTTCAAATTCAATCCAAATGCGGTCTTTAGAATTTGCCTCCCCGGCAAGAGCCCGACCCTAGAGCCACCCCTCATCAATTAATCTTTCAAACAAAATATACAAATGCTTTTGATATTCAAGAATTTGAATTGGAAATTAAGTTCACAATTCTTTGTTATTAAAATATATAAAATTTTACAAGACTTTTTTTTATTTTTTGTTATTTTTATATTCCTTACTGAAAGCAACAAATGGGAGTTCATTACCTGCAAAAAAGGCAGAGGCCTGGTTGTTTACTTCACAAGCTCCTACCTTATGCTTACTCTGCCCTACTAAGTAAAAATGCCGTCTTCTGCTCGTCAAGATTATGGAATTGCAGATATTGTTTTCCATATATTTTAAATATTGGTTTTTGAACTTCTACATCAGCCTTTTAATAGTCTACACTCCTGCAAAGAAGTCTGAATTCAAAACTATTAAAACTTAATATTCCCAACAATGTCATTTATACCTTTATTTTTTATAATCTATGAATGCGTTAATCTATTAATTTGTTATGGTGACTATTTAATATTAAATGCGAAAAAAAACGAATAAGTTTCAAACTGAAACTTAAATTGAATTTTTCAAAAATTGTCATCAATATTCTCATAATTTTTACATATTGTCATTTTAGCATATCACACATCTATCTTCTATGCAAAAATCTATTATAAGTTCATCAAATGTTTCAGCATATTTTTACTCATAACATGCAGTTTTCAACCACATTGTGAGGCCGCGGTAGGCTAATGGTCAAAGTAACGGACTTGTAGCTGGCGTGTCATGAGTTCGACCCCAGCACCACTGAAGATCCGCCGTGTAAGGGAGCGATGCTCAAGCGTCATCCTCGTCACTTGACCATGGTTTAAAATAAAGAGGTCCGTCGCCAAGTGAGTGATTATTAACGTCGCACTGTTCAGCTACACGAGGGCTTTTAGTGATGGACCTCGTAATTTTGAAGCATGGTCAAATGACGAGGGCGACACCTGAACTGGCACCCCCCTTCTCCTATCTACCACACCAACGGAAGGACATTTCAGCTCTCGATAGATTTAACGTGCATCGCTGCCCTACACGGCGGGTCTTTTGTGGCACTTTGCTCGAACTCGAGACATGCCAACCATGATTCGATACCTTGACCACCTGGTACCCCAGCCATAGGTCCGTCGCCAAAAGCCCTCAAGTAGTTGAGTAGCAAAGAGAGAGTGCGACTTTAATATCCCCTCACTTAATTAAATTATATGAAAAGTAAGGAATACTTGAAAAAATATTAGAAGTCGAATATATATATATATATATATATATATATATATATATTAAAAATTAATCTAATGATAATTTTAAATATCCAAAGAATTATTAGTATTTATGGTAAATATATATGTTTTTCAACTGAGTATGTGAGACACGTATAAATATCTTTTTCGAAATTCCAATGCAGAATTTCAGTGGAGCTAATACAAAATTCCTAGTTTTGCATGGTTAAGATTATAAAAATGTCCAAATTTTAATAACCTTTTCTTCAGTCAACCACTAATGGAACATGATTGATGTGAGGAATTATGCATAAATATATATTTGAACTTGAATTTAAAAAGGATCTTTATATTTATATGCGCAAATGTTAACAGTAAATTTGTCCAGATGCTTTTAAATACTCTTTATTTGAAGATTTAAGTTTAAAAATATAAGCTTGTATATATATAGCTAAAGTTCTCTTTGTATGAAATTAATGTTCAGATATTCAAAATTCAAATATAATTTGTTATCTGAACAATACAAAACAAGGGATTCTATGTAAGATGGCCTGAAAACCTGGCTTTAAAATTATGAAAAACTAAAAGATTTAAACAAATTTTTTTTAACAATGCATAAAAAATTTTTGCAAATAATGTAATACAGAAGCTTAAGAATTATTCATGTTTAGAAGTGTCCGAAATTTTAAAAGATTTTAAATTTTGAACCTTTTTTTTTTATTTTTTTGACACATAACAAAATAATCATTTTTTAAAAAAAAATTCCTGAAAGTATTGATTAAAATCAGAAAAATGAAACAGTAAATTATCCTCAATGTTTTAATATATAATTTGAATTTAAATACTACAGATATTTTTTTAAAAAACTTAGACATACATTATAAAAACTTAATTCCATTTGAGAATTTTAAGGTAAAGAAAAAAATGAGAATTCTCAACTCGTTGACTTGCAATTATTTCCGTACACTTAAGTATTTAAAGAAATTCTTCCCAGTTTTTTACGATTGCTGCAGGGGAATGAACCGGTCTCCCCGTAAGCCATAAAACTTCCCCTCAATGCCAATTGTGTCTCCCCGACCGTCTCTAATTATGTTTTAAGATACTAAACCTTTAAAGGGGGGAAAAGAATTCGGAAAAACATGACTTTATTGTTTTCGAACACATTACTTGAGGAGGAAAAATCAGTTTGGTTCCTTTTTGGTGAGTCCCCGGCCTTACCAAAAATTCAGTGTGGTCCGTTTTCGAAGGCTCTCTAGTAGGGCAGAAAAATCCGTGCTGTCCGGTTGGACGGTTAAGTGTTTACAATCACAGCACCCTCCCTGTATCATTTGAATTTGTAAGTTGCCAAATAGTCTCCATGGAAAACAGAAAACTTCATTTTTAGAACTTGAATGAACCAACCAGCTACGACGTTGAGTTTCATTGTTATTTAGTTTTCGTGAGAAATTAAAATTGGAAAAGTGTCTATGATCATCATCTTTAGGATAATATTAATCAATGTTACTTAACTGCTATGTGGGATCGCTTTGAACTACATCGTGACCGGTGAGTATTTGTCATGGGAAACGTACACAAGCTTGGGTCAAAACTGGAAAATGCTTTTTTCACAACCTCACTGACATCTCTGTTCATAGGCGAAGAAATAATCTCGCTTTCTTATTCTTGATTGTGACTAGTCTTACTCAACGTGAACCCAGAAATCTATTTCAGATTTTCATCGTTTGGTATCAATAGTCGGTACATCTGGAGTAACTTCCGAATTCAACGGACACTCGATACGGATAAATGTTGTTGAGTAGTCGAAGGAACCGATTAATTTGATTCTGTAATGCCAGATTCAGTCTGACGGAGAAGCTGCATCATACTTGAAATTTAAACTTGGATGGATACAACTTTTTCCGCTTTTTTTCCTTTATGCTGCTCCAGGTTCCCATTTTCTCCCTTTATCTCTCTTAGTGCCAAAACCTGACATGATTGATAAATTAGGAAACAGACCCAGTACTACTGTTATTTACTCTCATATCAAATACTTTTAAAATTCATAATATGATATAGAAACATCACGTCTGCATACGACACTTTAAATGGCTGTCTAATAGTGAAGAGTCCAGAGCCCCGTCTCTGAGCAGGGGTTCCCCGCGATAGCAATTTTAACTTCTGCTAATGTTGCCGGACTAAATATGAGCGGAAACGACAAAATTGAAAAATTGTATTAAAAGATAATGGAAAACAATATTTTCACGAATTATTTATTCATATGCTTTCATGCACCGATAAATAGAATATCTTTTTTAAAAATTGTTATATATATATATATCAATTATTCGATATCTTATGGTGAAAAACAGAAAGAGTTGAGAAGTTTCTTATTTATCAATTATAAAAAATCCTGTGGAGTACACTTTTGGATTTTCTTTACTTTTCGTTTAATTCAGTGTTTCTCAAACTGTGGGGCGAGCCCTCCTGGATGGGCGCGGTAACCCGGTGAGGGGGCACAAACATATTGAAAATAAAAGTTTTAAAAAAAGGAATTTTTTGGAATGAAGTAAATTAAATGTTTTCTGACATAATAAAAAATACACCTAAATACACATAATTTATTTTTATCATCTGGTGAACATCAAAATTAAAAGATTCCACTTCAAACGCTCATTAGCTATATTTGATCCTATAACCAAATCAAAAAAGACATTTGGTTTGCTCTACTGTAACCCCACTATGAGAGTTTTAATTACGTTTCTTTTAACCCCTAAAATACTACTTTTGATTATCATATATTTGACCTCCAAATTTACTGGTATGTTTCATTTCGTCTCTTTTAGGAAAGTTTTAAATAATATTTTTGTGTTGTTTTATTCCATGTGAATGAGTTTTCTGATATATGGATAATTATATTGAGCATTTTGAAGGACTATTTGGCCAAGATGTAATTTTATGAGTATTCTGACGAAATGCATGCATAATGAAAAACATTTTACACAATTATTTTTTAGAACATGCTACACTTTCCCCCATGGACAATTTGAGGTTTTGATTGCTGTGTTGTAAGACTTATTATGGTTTATAAATGTAAATAAGCATAAAATAAAAAAATGGGTGTCTGTTATCTCTATTGAAAGAAGTTGAAACTGATCAAGCAATTGAAGAACCTGCCGAAATAATGCATATTAATCAAGATAGCGAAAGTATATGTGAGAAAAGCGATATATATGAAACGTTTGAGTTGAATTGAAATTTTCAAATGCTACCTATAGAACTCTATGAAAAAAACTATGAAGCCATAAATGTAGCACTTCGCCTTGTCAAAAAAAACACAAGGAGGAAAAAGTTCAAAATGCTATTTCTGGATCACCAAACGACATCAAAACTACCAAAACCGGAACAAAATAAATCAGTTTTGCTGGAAAATAAAGTTCCTGTATTGTTAGCGAAATGTTTCTGTGATTTATGTCCCTTATTAAGGACACGCACATTTGGAACATTTTCTTTAGTTTTATTGGATTTTATCTCAAATTTTCAAAGAAAAATTGAAAAGTCTGAAAGTAGGTAAGTATATTTTCTCTTAATTAAATTATTCACTGGAATTGTAGTTTTTCTCGAGTATATTAAAAATAAGTATAAAATAAATTAGTTTTCAAACAACTAAAAAACACGCTTTTATAGTGAATCGAAATAAAAAGTAAAAAAAAAAAGAAATTAAATACACATATTACTTAAATGTAATACATACAAAATTTAATACGTATCTTGTTAATTTTTACTGTTTATAAGTATGATCGTATTGTACCCCCTCCCCCCCAAAAAAAAGTGCATTATTATTGCATTCATTATATTATTATTTGGGGGGGTGCGATAAAAATTATGATATAAAATTGGGTCGCCAGTAGTGAAAGTTTGAGAACCACTGGTTTAATTCATTTTGGCTTTGAGGCACGAGGCACTATGCACCACGAGGTGGGGGCAAGAGGCCCACACCACCCACGTCTTACGCCGCCTCTGCCAGTACTGATGCATTTAAAAGTGTAATATATCAATGTAAACGTTACTTTTGTTTTCTATCATGTCAGAATGTATTTTATCTCTTTACTTTCCATAAATTATTAATTTTCTTAAATAATCTTTTGTTTTCGACTTTTCAACATCCTCGCAACAAATTCGTAGGGTTATCACGCCCACCCCTAGGGAACGTGTCTCCCAGTTTGTGAAACACTAGGCTATAGAAAATAATATTTCATTAAACTGCTTTGTGGAAAAGCTACATTAAAAAGTTATTAGAATTAACTGCCTCTTGTTATAACAAAATTTAAGTAAATTTTTCCCTTTCTGCTTTCCATCACACTTTGCAAAAAACCTGGATTTCGTTTAAAAAATCTCGTGTGTAACACTGGTAGAAAGGCATAAATCTCCCAAAGGATTTGTGTAAAAGATGTAAAAATAGAAACTCAGTGCATATACCTCAATTTTTTTATCGTGAAAAATGTTGAAAGGAAGAGTTTTTTTTTCTCGAGACAAGTTGATGTATTTTGAGCGCACATGAGTTGAAATATCAATAGAAGTGTATGGCGTGCCATATCAATCCTTATTTTACAATATCTTTCTAGTCTTTTTGTTTCTCTTGTTTTTCTTTTCTTATTTGTCGCTTGAAAGGAGAGTAGCATTCTAGTTTTCTTAAGAAGAATTTACGACAGATTCCCGAGTTATAAAAGAGGATTATATGATTATTTCTTGATCTAATGGGGTTGCTTGGTATGTTTAGCATTGCAGAACTTGTACAATTCCAGGCAGCGGGTATCACATTTTATTGCGTCAACAAATATGCGATACCGACTGCAGCAGGTAGTTTTGAAACCCAATTTCCTTCCCAGGGGGAAGCACTTGAGCTCTGCCGATGCAAACTGATACTAGAAATTTCATTTTGCCTAGAGCACCCAAGCCAAACAGGCACTCAAGCGATTTTTTACATATCACATAATCATACGGCATAGACGCTGTCGTTTTTCTGCATCATGAACATCCACCGACTTGGGCCGAAGTCGAACGCGAAAATTTAGGTGCAGGAAGTCAGCGACAAAACAACTGCGCCACCCTGCTGGCAAAAAGGAATATATAAACACACAGATTCGAAAATACATATGCATGCATATCGGAATAAATATATGTGTATGTGTATATAATTGTATCTCTAATAAATGTTGAATATAAATTATATATATGTGCAAAATTAGAGGTTGCTTATATTTGGAAAAAAACCAAGAACACACAAGAAACGAATACATAAAAAAGTCAATTAAACATAATCGAAAATTATTATATTTTCTAAATCTATCATTGACTTGGGATAAAGGAGTACAATTGAACTTACATTATAGGATCATAACCTTGCTCATCAGTAGACAATTAATACATAATTGTGGTTCTAAGGAGTATTGCCAAACTATGTCTGTTCTGCTCTGCGCATGTCTGATAGCGCACAATGTGTTCTCGGAGCTATACTGTCTAGGGCCAATTGAAATTGGAGAACCCCATGATGCGACAAAACTCGTGTCAATTAGGAACTTCAGAGAATTAAGACATGAGATTTATTTATTTAAACTTCCTGATAGTAATGCATAATTAAGCTTAAATTTAACTGAAGATTAATTGACATCTTTTGAAGCCCAACCTGACAATCCTCACATAATAGTGCAAGAAAAATATAAGAACTTAAGATTAAAAACCAAAAAAGTGAAGATCACTTAGGCATATATTTAGATAAATAAGTAAATATTTTACAATGTGTGTGTGTGAATTTTAAAAACTTTTTTCACTTTCAAGATATTGCAAATTTTTTCTCTTTTCTGAAAATTACTTGACTCTATTTACTCATTCCTTTTTTGATTACTATTTAAATTATTTAAATGTGGAATAAGCATCCTCCCCAATTGTAGTAAAAATTTTAGATTTTTTTTTTGCTAAAAATATACTTATTTCAATCTCCAGTTCCCATTTTTTTCCATCATTTGTTACTTGGTTCCATTTTTAGTTTTTAAGAAAAAATGCCACCAAGTACGATGGTGAGGTATAAGCTGTGTATCTGCTGGCCTAGCTCCTGCAAAAGTTGTCTTCTTCATGGACTCCCAAGCTACAATTTTAACTTTAAGCAGTAATACACCAACTGATTGTCTTAACACAATTCAGTGTCGAACTAAAATTGCGGAGTTTATCTCATATGGCTAGCTTGCGACTTTACAACGGGTCCCAAGTCATGTTGGGATCCTCGGCAATGAAAGAGCCGACCAAAAAGCCAAGCAGGGAGCCGAGTTGCCTCAACTGGAAGTCCCCTTGAATCTGAGAAGAGCCAAGAGCATTATTTCCACACGCATTGACAAATATTCTGCCATGACCCCAAAAACGATGAGTTGGAAAAGCTTTGGTTACTGTGGGCTTAATCACGAGGCACTTGGAGAGAGCCGAGGATGTTGCCCGCTTTCGAATAACTACCGGACATGACTTTTTGGGAGTATAACTCCCCTGGCTTAGCGCGGCTACTAACGTGGCTTGCCCACTCTGCAGTCATGCCAGAATGGATGGCGACCACCTGCTTCAACTCGATGACTACCTGCCTAATGATATCGTCAGTCGGTACTGGAAAGCTCGGCGTCAAGTCGCAATTGAACCAAGCATGGGTGTTGAATAAATAAGTAAATAAATAAATAAAATAAATAGTTTTTATTATATTTTGAGATTTTAGGATACTATAAATATAGTTGATTTTACGGCTGCTTTTTAAAAACGGTTTTTTATCAGCTTTTATTTCTATTTGTGTATTATAATTTTAAATTGGTTATAAGTTTCTATTAGCTTACACACACTTGGAAATTTGACGCTTCACTGGTATTCAATTTTAATGTTGTTTTTCAATTTCTTTCTAATTTTACATGTATACATTTTCTTCTGAGGGGAGAAGATTATGATTCTACATCGTGAGCTAATGCCTATATCACTACCCTAAGTCAATGACAGTTTTAGAATACATGACAGCATACACATTTTCTCAATTGACTTATTCGTTTCGCAAAAGGTCGCATGTAAATGGCTCTAATATCCAGAGTTTCGATTCCTTCTGACTTGTAGAATATATAATACCAAATCATCATTATTTTGTTTTATAAAATATATGTGTCTGTTGCACAGTGTATCTCAAACTTTCAATAATTGTGACCCAATATTCTACGACAGTTTGCATCACTCCCCCCCTCCTCTACTCTTGAACAATGCATTGAATTCCCTGATATTATATTTTGTAGAAAAATGTACCACACGACTTTAACCTCTTAAGTGACACTTGTGGATATAAATGCCTCGCTCAGTCAAAGTGTTAATTGCCCCAGACGTATATATTTGTCTTTCACAAGTGTACGATCGTTTCTGAGCACTGCTATCCCTAAAGTAATTCCGAAAACTTTGGAATGCAATAAAATGACATCAAAGTGTTTGTGAAGGATTTACTTATTTCAGAGAATTTGTTTATTTATTCATTACCCCTCCTCCATATATCACAAACGTGGAACACTGTGGAATTGGGGAGCAAACCACTTAACGTTAAATCGGCAGAAAAAGGATTAAATATAAACCTTACAAATTATCAAGATAAGTGTTAATTTATGTATTAGTTTCAGGTATGGCAAACCCATTGGGTCACTGGTAGTTATTAAACTTGTTCTTAAATTAGTATTGTTGATTACATGACACATTGTGACTACCTCAATGTAAATGTAAGTTTTTTTTCTCAGAATATATTTTGCTTGTTAACTTTCAGTAAATTAATAATTTCTTAAACAATCTTTTGTTTTCGACTTTTCAATATGCTCGAGCACCTTTCGTAGAGTTTTTACGCCCCCCTAAGGTGTCGCACCCCTCAGTTTGAGAAACGCTGATGCAGTATGTAAATAAGTGTTTCCCAAACTGTGGGGTGCGCCTCCCTAAGACGTCATGTTAAATCTACGAGGGAGGCACAAGCATAATAAAAAGTGGAAAAAAATGATTATTTTAAGAAATTATTAAATTACTGAAAGTAAACAAGCAAAATGCTTTCTGATATAATAAAATATAAAATACACATTTACACGGACATAATACACTTATAAATGTATCAGTACTGTACAATACATTTTACTATTAATTTAACAATACTAAATTATTAAAAAAGTGTAGAAAAAAGATTATACTTAAGTAAGACATATATATATCCGTACGGTGTAATTAACGCTTTGGCTGTACGAGGCTTTTATCCCTGCCTGGAGCACTTATGAGGTTAAAGTAGTATTGTAGCTTTCCCTTCAAATTACAGTGTTATTAAATTACATAAACTGTTATTGTAAGGGGGTTGCGATGAAAATTATGATTGAATATTGGCTCGCAAATATAGAAATTTTGAGAAGCTTTGATGTAAATGCTTAGTGACGCAATGTAACGAAGCCCTTTTGCAGTGAGTTCTATTGAAATATTATTAGAAAACATGTGAAATCTGTTGAAGCATTTTGTGTTAAGTCACTAAATTCAATTTCGCTGAATGCATCGCTAGTAACATCGTCTTGAAGTTTTTGTTTGCTCATGGGATGTGAATGAAAAAGAGCAATACAGTTTTCATAACTGTGTTTTTACTTCTAAATATATGGCTCCCAAACATTTTGTGATTAAATAAAAATACATTAAAAATTTATTTCGTTTTTGACCGATTTTTGTCCTGTTAAATTGTACTGTGTCTTCTTAAATAGTTTTTGAAATATTTCCATATGCACATGTTAAAAAAGTTGAGCAATATTTGATAGTAAAGAAAAATACAAACAGGAATAAAAAAAAAACCTGTTGAGTCGTTTTCCGCATGTTAATTTTTGTCTCACTTAATAGAATGTGATAACAGGGGGGAAAACATAAACATAAACCAAAGCAAAGAAGAATATCAACTAAGCAAACTATCGTAAAGAGGGAAACATGTTTTCTTTTTATTACTACATTGATTTAGAGGCTAATTTCTTCAAATATCTGAAACGATTTATTTACGACAATCGCTTTTGGAAAGCAAAAAGACTAAAAACTGGAAAAAAAGCGTGTTTCAAACAAATGCTCCTTGACAAATTGAGCCATTTTGCTCTAAATCGTTCTTTCCTAATGACGCGACGTTTTTTTTCTATTGCTTAGATTTCTTGATATAACATTTGAAGCAAAACTGAAACAAATAAAAATAAAGATGTGCAAAACCGATGTGTACCGCACCGCAGTGTGATGGACTTTACGAGTCTTAAATAATCACCTACTAAAATTAAATAGCAAGGATAAACAGGAGAGTTGCAGATTTTCATTCTGGATATAAATTCACAAAGTTACCATTTCCTTTTTCATAATCACTATAAAAACATGTTTTTTTTTTGTTTTTCTGGTAGTACTGGATCTGCCTCTTTATTTTTCCTTCAAAAAATGAAATATGCTTTCAGATTTATTGAGATATGTTCTGTTAATAATAAAATAATTTTTAAGCTGTAGAATGCATATCAATCAAATTCACGAGCTTTTTGACGGAGATATGGAAACAAATCTGAAGGACATTTACACATGTTCTGAAAGAAAACATAGTAAAATCACTTTTTTAAATATAATAAATCATGATAAATGTATTAATATTGAAAATAAAAAGAAAATAGTATATTACATTTTAAGTAGAATTACTTAAACACTAGTTTAGCTTTTCAGCAGAAATACTTTAAAAAAGTCCAAAGTACTCAGTAGGGAGATTTAATCATTTTTTAAAATTTTTACACACTTAATATATAGAACAAGAAACTAACCATATACTTTATTTCTAATTTGTCTTGTAAATTATTGTTCACACATATACACGATGTATGGAAACAATTATCCTTAAAATATTTATTAATCTGTCATATTCACATACTAACTGTATGTATTAGGTTCATTCAGATGAAACCCGGTCAGTGCGTCTTACTTTATATTGCATGTAAGGTGGCACCACGTAACTGCGTGTAGGGTGGCACCTTCTAACGGTAGAGATACTGACGCAGGCGCAACGTTAGACATTTCATAGCGAATGCATGGTTTCACGCCGAAGAGAAGGTGGTCTCCCAAGCTATGGTCCGCTACTGAATATGCGAGTGAGTAAGAAGGAACAACAAAGAGTGATTCGATTTTTAGCGGCAGAGGGAACTAGTGGCTGTGAAATGTATAGACGGATGAAGGATGTGTACAGTGAATACAGTCTGTGTGGTTAAAATGTTGTGGAATAGAGCAAAAAATTCTTTGGAAGACGATGCTCGACCTGGACAGGCTCATCGTGTCGTCACACCGGAAATGATTGCGGAAGTGAATGTTTTAGTCTTGGACAACCACAGAATCACCATGTACGCTATACATTGGTTAATGGGTAGAGTGGGAAAACACACAATAATGCATCCACACTTATATTATCGAAAAATTCGTGCACAGTGGGTTCCCAATCGAATTGCGTTATCTTCGAATCATCTGCAACGTTATCATTAGGAAGAATATGACTTTCTGTCGCCAGTTGTCGCTTGTGACGAAGCATAGGGTCACCATTTTGAACCCGAAAGCAAGTAGTGGAAACGTGCGACTTCACCACCTATAACGAAATCAAAAACCGCGCGCGTGCCCACCAGTTCTAGTAAGGTCATGTCCTTTTTCACCACCTTTTTTATCGTGTTTCTGGAATGGGGAACAACCATTATTGTCCAACGTTATGAAGCCATATTACAGAACCTTAGACGAGCCATCAAGTCGAAACGCCAAGGCACGTTGTCCAATGGCGTTATTTTCCAGCATGATAAGTGTACCAATAGTTTCGGTTGACTATTTTTGAATATGTGTGTATAACTACATATTTGAGTTAATAAAATCGTTACTTTTACTTTCCACTAGTGGCCTGGCTTCATTTGAATGCCCCTTATATATTTATGAAATACATAATTTATTTTTAAGAGTTCAATTAGAAATGCATCTGTTTTCTGTTTTACTATTTTAATAGACATAAACAACCCAAAGCATCAACTTGAATTATACAAAAGAAAAATAAACTGTTGAGACCTATTTTCACGAAGATCTTAAAAGATTATTTGGCTCATTACTTATCTTTACTCGGGCTCTAGTTTTTAAGATGAATATAACATATATTTAGCTTATGATATTCAAGACATAATCCTGAAAAATAACGAAATGCAAATCAAAAATAGTTTTTTTTATTTGAAGTAAAGTAGTTAAATCTTATTATTTATTATTTCCAACTGAAACGAAAAGGAAATTATTAAAAGGATTTCTAAGACAAACTAGCACGATTTATTATTTGAATAGTGTTTATTCTGAAATACTTTCACTGTTTTCTGTTACTAAAAATATCCATTAGCTTGAGTTATTTAAGAATATCTTCAAAATATAGATTTTATATGCTTATTTATTTTTCATTCAAATTTAAAGGATTTTTTAATCTATGAGAAGAAAAACGGAATTTATTCCGTTAGCAGGTTTCAGTTTTCACAAAAACATTCAAATTATTTCCAGTAGATAGTAAACTATTAAATTTCATAGAAGTTTTCCTTGTAATAGTTAAAATATTTATATATTGATATGAATTTTTTAATAATTGATTGCTTTCATTATATTTAAAAATATCTTTAATTATTCTTTCAAGATTAAAAAAAGCGCCTTATTATACTCGCTATATTCAAAGACTCTAAAAAAAGGATTACAGAGGTAGCAAATAACTTTTAAAATACAATACGAAAAAGGTATGCTGTAATGTATTGGTTGGACTTTTTTTCCAAACCTATAAAGCGTATATTAAACCAAAAAATAGTGAGAAAGGAGAGAAATTCGATTTCAGAATTTTTTATAAGCAATTAAAAATGATGTTAATAGTTTTCTTCACAAAATTTTTATTCAGTTCTTCCCAATTATAAAAGAATTTAATTTAATACATTCAAAAATAAATAGAAAAAAAGGCTTTATTTTAATACGCTGTCTACATGATATATACCGTAAAATCCGGCGTATAAGGCGCACTTTGAACAGAAAAATTAAGATCGAAATTGACAGGTGCGCGTTATACGCCAGATATAAAAACGTTAGCTTAAAAAATAACAAAAGAGATAAGCATAAAAAAATTAATTCTACACATATCGAAGTACTTATTATTTAAAACAAGTGGCATGTCTTATGAACTAAAAGAGTTATAGTTCTAAAAATAGACTATTTTTTAAAAAGTCTGAGATATTACCTCGAATAAATGACTTCAAAACATAAGAGCATTATATACTAACATTTCCGATTTCTCCGTAAAAAAAGGGTTGCGCATTATACCGCGAATATATCAAAAAATTAAAAAATCAGCTTGAAAGTATACGTGTGCGTTATACGCCGGGGTTATGGTAATCACAGATTATGCAACTGCAAGAAAATTAATAAAAGCAAAGAATATTAATTTATCGTATGAACGAATTTTTTTTGTTTTTTTTTTGTTTAGAGTTTTGATTTTAAAGATATTTTCATTTGCATTGATAATTATAATTGCATTTAAATGATATTACAAAAATATCATAATAAATTAAATTGCAGAGAGATAACTGTTTAGCATAATGTATAATAAATATTTCTTCCGAAGACAGAATTTATTTGCATGTTGTTTGCGGTGGAAGTGGAACTGGCCACTTTTCATTTATTCACTGTGTGGGAATCCCCCGGGATTCCACCCTGAACAACAAGATTGATTTGAGGCAAAAACCGACCAGACGACATTTTTACAATTACAAATTATATTTATTCACTTGAATCAATTATCAACCTTCTAATCACAAAGATTAATCAATATGTCTACGTCAATGTCATTGACCCTTACTATTAAATTAAATGACGAAATATGATACTAATCAACTATTTAACTCAATTATCGAACGGGATTACCGGAATAAGAAGATCGAGTGATACACGCAATTTGAATTACTTGCATTCATTAGATTTCCATTAACTTTGTTATATATTTACTCTTATGATCCGATAATCTAAACTTAAATGTCACCTTCTTTTTAATACTTCACTTTCCAGGCGTATCAAACTCTCCAATTGTAGATCCCTGCTTAATGTTCAGCAAGACGCTAATCGCATAATAAAACTGGGTTTTCTTCGAAGTCCTTCAACTTATGTCTTGGCGCAATAGCCTACTGTTAACTTACAACACTCTATTTAAATACTTGGACTAATTTACATATTCCGGTTTCTTCTTTCAGAGCTGGTTGGAAATATACGCGAATTTACAATCCCCAAAGACGCCTAAGAGTATTATTGATAAAGTGCCGTACTGATGCGTCACAAACCCCTCCAAGAAGAAAACGGAATTAATTGGAAAGTCTAAAATTGCCTGGAAAAAATTACGTAGTGATATTCTAAAAAACTTGAATTTTTAGTCTTTAAGAATTTAATATACCTAACTATCTGGCACTTTAAGATGTTCCCTACGTTAAAGGGGAAAAAGAATGAAAACCACAATATCCGCTTTAAATGGCTTATTATTAAAATTTGACGTTGACATTTACATACTTAAAATTCCCTATAGAATACCCAATTCCGGCTACGGACCGAGGAAAAAACCACAGTGTGGAAAAACCTGGTTGTGTGCTTTACTTAACTAATTAAACTTTTTAACATACTTTCTTGTTTTACAGAAGTCTCACTGCCTTCTATACAATGATAAGGGTCAGCTACCCTGAAATGAAAACTCTTTTAATATCTATTCTAGGGGGGGGAACATAAACATTATACACACAAATGCATTTTCACATTTCACACACCATTTTACAATACATCATTAAATACATCTGGCTTTTTAAAAAAACTCACATTCCATGCGTGCTGCGCTTGTTAATGTTATTGTTAGTTTTGTCTAACTACGCCACTAGATGTGAATTAAAAATACCTATTTAAATGTACATAGGCTGAATGACATACAGACATAAATACAATATACAATATTTATAACAAATAATGCTAAATATTCCCGCAGAACATTCAACTCAGACATTGCAAACAAATGTCCACAAGCAATTATTTCCATATTTTCGAAAAAAAATAAATATACAAAAGTTTCAGTTTTCTAACTTGAAAAATGCATACATCATAGCGTCAACTCTTGTATAGTTAATATGTTTAAAAAAATCAACTTGGTACTGCAAAAACACCTGATTGTTTGTAAGCAAGAAAACGAGAAAAAAAGAACAATACAACCTGATTTTTAATGTTCTTCTATCTGTTGATCTCCATCCAATGCTTCCACACTGATGTTGTTCTGTGGTAGGCTTTCGATCCCCGTACTCCTCTGCTCCTCCGGTAGTCATTCTGGTTCCTATAAGCGGCTCCTTAGATAATACGGACAACGTCTCACATTTGACTTCTTTCTAGACCGGACCGGTCTCCTCTCAGCTGCACTGTGTCCTGTGTGAGCACTTCTCCTGGTCTCTCCGGTTCTGTCAGCCTTCATTCTTGTTTTTCGACTGCTCTGTTGATTAGGTGGATTGGGCCTTCTCGTCTGTCCTTGATTTGATGTTCCTGGAAGTATCTCAGCCTCCTGCGAAGGATGTTTATTAATGTCCTTCCTCATATATTTATGTGATCTAAACCATATGGACGATGGAACCCTTCTCTTAATACCATTGGGCATTGCATGCGCTTTTCTCTTTCTGCTCTGTTCATTATCAGACCCGCTAAATGATCGCTTTCGGCATATTTTGGCTTATTTCCATCGCATCTCTCCGATATACCCGTCGACTCTACTGCTATATCACGTTTAACTCTGAGATCCTCCAATCTGACATTTCCCTTATCCGATTTACAATTCTTATTATCATTACTCGAGGGTTTTCTAGAACGTCTGGACTTTTCCTAGTTCGACCTATTAGACACAATTACTCGATTCATTTCTCTCATATGTTGCCTCATTAATGTTATCATAACCACTTGTTTACGAATTTCTCGGATGATAAATCCGCACTTGGTCAACATTTACTGTGACCCTTCCCCTTTTCTAATAGTCAAATTGTTTTGAATTTCAAACACTCTGTAGGACCCTTCAAACTCTCGCAAACAGTTGCATTAACTGTGTGTGTGAACCATCTTCCATATTTTCCGAATAGAGATATATATGCCCTAACTCGGGATCTCCCCATATTTCTTGAATTAATTGTTCCCTGGAGTTCAAAGCTAAGGCTTTAAGAAATGCACACGGAATTAGTGATCCTACAACATTGTCCTCTGGATTCAGAGATAGTACGTCCGCGACAATGCTCTGAATACCAGGCCGATGCACCCATTCAATATTAAACTCCGATAGCTTAAGCGCCCATCTAATAATTCTACTAGATAAATTTTCCCCATTCGTGAGTTTTGTTAACTCTGCATGGTCTTTTATGACTTTCACCGGTAGTACTCCAAAATAAGTCCGAAACTTATTCAACGCCCATATCACTGCTAAACATTCGCGTTCCGTAAATGTGTAATTTCTTTGAGCTTTGTAAGGGTTCGAGACGCGAATGCAATAGGTCTTTGATTTTAATTCAACACAGCGCAAATTCCGACCCGACTAGCCTCCATAAATAAGTTTAATTTCTCCTGAAAATTCGGCAATTGTAAAACTGGTGCCTCTATTATTGCTCGATTAACTTTTTTTAAGTAATAATGTGCCTCCTTCGACCTATTAAATGTTGCCACCTTTTTCTTTAATCTATATAATGGTTTACATATATCTACATAATTTTGAATAAGCTTCTGGTACCAACCAGCCATTCCTAAAAATTTCGACACTTTCCTATTGTTATAAGTCGGCTTCATTTCCATGATTGCCTTGACCTTATTTTCTTCGGTTTTAATTCCAACCTTACTAATTATTAGTCCTAAATATTTCAATTTATCACGTGCAAAGTGACACTTATCATTATTTAATGTTAGACCTGCGACTTGCAACAATGTAAAGACCTAGTTTATATGACCTACGTCAGTGTTTCTCAAACTTTAAATACTTGTGAACCAATTTTCAATCATAATTTTGGTCGCACGACCTCTGTGCAACAATAATTTATTTACTGCAATAAAAATGCACTTAAACGCAAAAGCTACTAGGCAATGTCAATTATAAACTGTATATGTATTAAATTTTGTATATGTTACTTTTAAGAGTAATATATATATATATATATATATATATATATATATATATATATATATATATATTAAGTAAATTACTTAAAATATACATATTACTAACTTATTATTATGTTATTTTTCTTTCTTTAATTTTTAAATTGGAACAGATCGCAAAATGATATATTTAATATAAGATATATTTTCTTCAGCATCCATTTGTCGGAGTTCAAATGTCATTAGAAAAATAGTCTAGTCTATGTTGCTCTCTATCATATCCATCACATCTGGCATTATCGGGTACGTTTGCGTGAGTCTGGCAACCTATCGAACGCCTGCAAAAAACATGTAAAAATGCTTTTCATCGTACAGTTCCAGTTAGTTTAGGTCGATTCGATACTTCTATAGCTACCAAATTTAGCTTGAATGTACATTTTTTTAATTTGCACGTTGATTGTAATTCACGGTAATTAAGTATTCACGGCATTAGATTAAAAAAAAATCATACATACATTTTAAGTCGTAAGCGAACATTCGACGATGATAAATGATCAACAAGTACACAGACCAGCATGGTTCCGAAAATTAAACCAAGGAAATATTCTCAAAAATGCTTAAGTTTTGGATTTACCACTACTGAAGTAAATGATGGGGGAAAAAAGCCCCAGCTCGTTATGTGTTAAAACTTACAAATCTGAAGGACAACAAGGGAAAGTTGTTTTTAAAACAATGTAAAATCATTTAGCCATGTTGGCGAAGAATTTTAAAAAGTCTTTTCTTGATTAGGGCAACTTGTTGGCAAGTTAAGAGTGGATAAGGGATCTTTTTCAAGACACTGTAGAAGGGCTCTCAACTTCAGAAGAAGAAATCTTCATAGATTTGATGCCAAGTGAAAAATTATAAGGCATTTTTTGTAATAAATCGCTCTTTGAATTTTGGGTAGAGGTGGATGATGAATTTTTGCACTGAAAATAAAAGCACTTTGTATACTATTACCATTTTCAACGTCCTACCTTTGTTAAACTGGATTTTCTGTGGTGACTGCTTTGAAGACAAAATAATATATCTTCTAAATATATAAAAATAAATCAGAGTGTCAATTTCTGATATTAAACCTTCCTTTGAAAAACTTTGCTCTACAAGACAAGCCCATGGAAGTCACTAATAATTATTAAACTTCGTCTTAATTCAGTATTAAGAAATTATTTATAAAATACCTTCTACAGTACTGATACATTAAACGTATACTGGCTGAAACACCGGCTCTTCACACGAGTTCATTTTCTTAAAAAAATAAAACATTATTCTTGAAATAATCAATGAACTGTAATTAGAGTAAAACTGCGTGCACGATATTTTATACAAAAATGTAAAATGTTTTTTTTTAGATAATTGCTATAAGTGTAAATAAATGTTTAAGGGAACCAGAACATGCTTGAAAGCGTAAAATGCCAAAATTAAGACCCTTTGTTTATGAGACATATATCATTTACAATTTCCAATGGAGCTTAGATTTTTTACGTTCTTAATAAAGATAATTTAAATAATCTGAAGAACTACAAAAATAACTTTTTACTCCAAAGTATTTTTTTTTTACTACTTCATTTAAATAATACAACTAAAAGATATTTTGTTCACTATATAGAAAGTTTCTATAGATCAAACACAGGGGAAACTACATATTTTAAGTTCAAAGGGATGTGTTAAAAAGGGCATGGTCATTTGTTTACATTTTTATTTTTTATATTTTAGGGTTATTTATCAGCAAACATATAAGTATTATACATTTTTAGATTCAGAAAAATAAGCACTATTTTTTAGAACTAAAATTGAAAAATCGATTTTTTCAAAGTATTTGATGTCCCTGTACTCTTAAAAGAACTGTTATTTTAAACCTAACAGAATTAGCATTTAGAACTAATGTTAAATAATAAAAAAGAATATAAAATTCAGATGAAGAATAATTGTGTTACTTTTTAATATTTAAAGCGAGAAAACTTCGAAATATTTCAACCCGGCAGCAGGCGCATACTCGATGTTAACGCTAATGGTAATGCAGGGGGACTACGTCTTCCCAATCATTTGTTTATAAATATTTTTACTGTACACGATACAAATTGGAATTACAGCGTATAATTTAAGTAAGAAAACGTATACTTACCGAATTTCAAGTACTATTCAATTTTTTTTTGATCATTTAAGAAAAAATCCAACAAAACTGAACTAAAATGATTTAAAATTGCAAGACCTTAATAAAGGTGGCAAATCAGAGACACTTTTAACTAATATTACAAAAATAATATTTGTTGGCAAAGCTGTCACATTTTGTCCAAAGTATTTTAGTTTTAATGATCTTTCATGATCGAGTGAGTGATTTTTAACCCTCTAGGTGGTTAGCTTCATCCTGAAAAGTTATTCCGAAAGCGTATACTGTTATTTTGCCGTTCGCTTTAAAAATGCAACAGTCCTCTTTCCTTTCCCCCTTTTAAAACTTGGGAGGTCGAACGGGGACAATTTTATGACTTAGTTCGGTCCCTTTGTCAAGTAAGAACCAAGAGATCAATCGTTTACAGCTAGCTGTTAAGTTGCCTTGGGCAATCTTGAATGCCAGTCGTTTCCCCTATATGTACAGTCACAGTAAAATTAAAACAAAATGAAAGGTAAAAAAAAGGGAAAATGAAATAAATAGTATGTTAGAAGTTAAAAAATAATTATATTTTCTTCAAACAAAACTTATTTTTCTGTCATTTTTTAAAAATTAAATATATATATATATATATATATATATATATATATATATATTGGTATTGCGATTTGAACCAGAAAAAAGCATCCTGTATTCATTTTTGAATATGAGAGTAAGAAAACGCGTTCACTTTCCGTTTTTTAAGAAAGTAACGAGGTAAAAAGAACAAAGGCCCATTCTCTTTTTTTAAACAATAAAACAATAAATGGTGTATACGGTGATATATATACGATGATTATATTTATGAAATAAAACCAATCTTTCTCTATTCAATTATATTTTTAATTTAAAATAACATAAAAAGGATTTCAATATTTTAAATTTATTTTAATTAAAATCATATCAATGATAGTTTTTAAGTCAACTGAATAATTTTCGGAAAAAATCTAAATTTTAATTCCTAGTGTTCTCCTTTTCGAACTTCTTGTATTAAATAAAAATTTATTTTCTATATCGGCATTTGTGATGGAGATAACACACATTCAGTCAATAATTTTTAATTTTAATGGGGGATATACTTCTTCAAATACGCATGACAGAACTTCTAACCATTTTCTACTCAAGTTGAATTTCGTATATTTCTGTTTCTTTTATTACAAGGAAAATGTCACACATCGATAACAACATTTTCACACAATTCAGTCATTACAAATTCTATTGTGAGAAAAGTTTTCCCTAATTAATTTTGTCTTTCAAAACAGTATACTTAAAACAATTTTGTTCAGTGAAGTTAACCGACAGTTCCAAAATGTATCCATACCAAATTTTAAAAACAATTTTAACATTTTGAAATGTATCCTGTATTAAATCTTTTGAGTATACACAAATATTTCCTGCTGTAGGGAAGATATTGTATGAGAGAGATGTGGTGTGTGGTTGTGAAAGAATGTTTTCGTACGTGTAGATTATTTTTGAAGATTTAAATATCACTAAAGCTGATCTCTCTGTTTTGATTTTGGTACGACTTACAGAAACGCGTCACTCGCTCGGACCTATTCTGAACCATGGGGAATTGCTCCACAAATGCGTGTTTTAATTGCGCGTAATCCGTAGCCTTTTCCTGCATAACCTTATAACCCAAAACATCAAACCAATCTAGTGCCCGTCCCATGAGATGACTCTTGAGATACGCACAAGCCAATTGTGTGGGTATCTCGTAATATGTTAAATTGTTATCTATGTTTTCTAAAAATTTTGTCACATTTTCAACTCCCGAAAAATATTTATCGGTAATTACTCAAAAAATAGATTCAACTCTCAACTCGGGGTTAATATTTCGTTGGGTATTATTGTAGGAATCCCCCTGGATTTCACCCTGGACATCAAGATTGATTTTAGGCAAAGAACGACCAGATGACATTTTTACAATAACAAGTTATATTTATTCACTTGAATCAATTCAAGATGTCTACGTCAAATTGATTGACCTATACTATTAAATTATAAATCACGAAATATAATACTATCCAAATATTAAACTCACTATCAACGTGTTTACCGGAATAAGAGGACCTAGAGATACACGCAATCTGATATACTAGCATTAAATAGCTTCCCACCAAATTTATTATATATTTACTCTTATGATCCAATAATCTCGATTTAAATATCCCCTGCCTTTTACGTCCTCATGTTCCAGGCGGATCAAACTTTTCAATTGTAGATCGCTGCCTCATAATCAGCGAGACGCTAATTACTCAATTAAGTTGAACTTCTTAGAACTCCGTCTACCTATCTGTTGGCGTATTAGCCTCTACTGCTGACTTACAACACTCTCCTTAAATACTTTGACTAATTTTCATATCCCGATTTCTTCTTTTAGAGTTGGTTGAAACTACACGCGAATTTACAATCTCCAAAGACGCCCAAGCGTATTAGTGATAAAGTGCCGTACAGATCCGTCACAAGATAACAGTAGTATAGAAGTGATGGTTTTCATATAAAACGTATCTTTCGCGCGAAACGAAAAGCATACAAACGCCCTTTCTGAACTATTGAAAGTTAAAGAAACACTGTTGTAATCTCAAAGGCACATGATCGTTCCTCTGTATGCAGATTTCTCTGACGTCTCATATCAGCACTTTTGCATACTTCACTAGTTTAGAATAGAGTTAAAAATGATTTGCTATGAAATATAGTTGCACACTTATCTTTTAAGTATGAAATAAATTTTTCTTTGTAGTTATTATATATTCATAATTATTTACTTTTCGTTAAGTGTATGCAGAGTTTTGTGACTGGTAGTATATAGTTTCAATAAAAATGGATTGATATTGGTTCATGTGTTTAATAAATAAATACTGAGAAATCGACCACGAATTTACCACAAAGTCAAACACATTATCATAAATATGCCAACATGTTTCTCATGAAATTAAAAATGGTGCTGGCAGGAGACCTAACTTGGAACAAAAAATGAAAACAAATATACAAGTATAATAATATTTTCCCTCCAGAAAATTCTTATGATTAATCTGAAGCGCGAACCGGAGATTTGAGTATTCCCTTTAAATGATGTAGAGACTGTTTAAATGAATGTTTTGGCGTATTTATTTCGTTTCTCATAACTTTTTTCACTAAGTGAAATAGACCCATTTAAACAAATAACAAAGTTAAATATTTTATTTTTTTCTATTCTTGGTATTCTTCTAAGTATCTTCTCTAATTTGTCTGAAAAAAAAACAAGAAACTTCTATTTTTCTATTTTTAAGGAAGTTAGCAGAAAGCTTTTAGATAAAAGAGGAATTGAGGAAAGAAAAAAAATTATTTGGAACAAAGTCTTTAAACACAGTTTCCCCTGAGGCGAGTAAAAATATGACCGAGAAAAAATAAGATGATCTCAATTTTTTAAGTGTAAGGGTATATTCTTTAAGAGGAGGGAGGGTGAAAAAAGAGAATATTTTTGAAGTAAATGTGAGCTTCCAAAATTGTTCATGACAATCTCTCTTCCAAAAACTGGTATTTTTTGAGTTTGTTGTTCCTTATTTAGCCAATCACGGGGTTCTTTAAGAGTATTATTTTCCATTCAGCGTAAATTTATATAATCTCTGCAGATACTGAATACCCTTTCACTAAATGGTGTTCTTTTAAAAAAAATAATAATAAATTCTAATAAACTTTTACAGATACATTATGATACTCTGATGTTTTGTGACATACAAGTGGTGTGATTTGCCAATAATTTTCAAAAATAAATAAATAAAAAACATTGGGCTAAGTTTTTATAACATTAAAAAATGAATTAGATGACACGTGAAATGCTGCCTTTTTTCTTGTGTATCAGCTGATTTTTCATATTAGAATTTATTTAAATTTAAAGCGTTGTTTTCAAATGTAAAGATTGTTACGTTATAAAAAATTCTTATTTTCTTCTTTCAAATGCATTACTTCTTCATGTGAGATGTACTGCGGGGCTCTAATTGTACGCGATATTTATATTTTCATCAAAAAAAGTACCTTCAAACTTTGAATATGTCTAAATCTTGCATAGAATAAGCCTTATTGTCGATATAACAAACTACCAAATGTTATCATTTGTAACAAAATTTAAAATATTTCTTCAAAGAGTAATATATCTTGGGCAATTTTTTAAAAAAAGCATTTAAGTTAATGAAAAAATAATTAAGAATAGTGTCATGCAATATTTATTAGAGAATAAGCAAATGGTTGAAACAATTGATAGAGGCCACTTCTTTCAAAACTTCTGCCAGGTTATGCATCGTCTAATTGTTCACGAACGTGGTACTTTTAAAAAAACAAGACACGTTCGTGAGCAATTATATCTCTATGAAAGAAATGATAGTTTAATTCTTAGTATGTGTAATAAAATTATTTATTGGAATTCTTCAAGCTCACCACAATTAAGACAAAGATAGAAAAATAACAGTCAAATAATTAAACATTTTCTTCAGAATATAAAATAATCCCCACTATTTCTTCCAGACTTAATAATATCTATCCACTTTAAATCAGTGTATAATACAACTGTTGTAAACAAGAATCCTTGCGTTATTGTAAATAAGAAACCTATCGATTTTTGAGCGCATTATAGTCAACGGTAATACGCAGGCTATTAATATATGTTATAAGTTTGCAAAAAATTTCTCTTCTATTGTCATCTATGTCCCAAGTGTACGAATGATATTCTGCAAAACAGAATGGCTCGTCCAAAACTGTCATGTTACACTTATGTTGGCTGACTACTTTCAGAAAAAGCATTTTCAAAAAGCATATGCGTTAATAATAATCGTGTGATATTTGGTATCAGGTAATTTAGAATATCGATGTAAAACTGTGTTTTAAGAATATTAATTAAATAAAATTTTAAATGCAATGTTTTGTCAAAAAAATAAAGCAATTAGAGCATATTTTCAAAACATTCACCTTTACGGAATATACTTCTGTATAATTATATTTTTCGTATTGTGAATTTAAATTTTAGGCTTAGCTTCTCAAAAATAAAAATAATCAAGCCTATATTATTTTTCGATGTATCGAGCGCGATGTTTAGAGTCCAAATAGTTGCTGTAATAAATTTCATGCAAGAACACAACCAGACTAATTTATAGCAAGCCAACTGAGAGGAATAAGTAATTGTTTATTGATCAATGACGGAATCACCTCTCGAGTTTTACGTAATGCAACCTAAACAAGTTGCCACACATCTGCGTGCATACATAAAATTAAACATTAGTTACATCATTGTTACTTACATGATATAAAATTACATGAAAAGAGTTATTTTTAAGTTAGTCGCAAGGCAAAGAGCGAGGAGAGGATTTGTGCATCTGCATAAAAGCTGATTTCTGTACAGAGTACGTGAGCTAACTTTTTTTGAAAAATTCACTTTTTATTTTCAGAGTTACGATCAACTGAGTTAGAAACTAGAGTTTTTGCTAAACCTTTTCTACACTAATATATGTTCAAATATAAATAACTTCATTCGGATAAACTACCTATTTCAAAAATCCTTTTTCGGGTATTTGTACACGGTGGAAGTGTAGAATAGTGGGGGCGTTCACGATGTCAAATTTCTGGCCAACGGAATTGACTTAAGAGTTTTAGTTATAGGTAACTTAGTGATAGGTAAAATACAATTGCAATTTTTAGCAAAAATTGTAGTTTTGCAAGAAAAATTGGGAAATAAGGATGTTAAATAATATATATATATATATATATATATATATATATATATATATATATATAAAACTATCAGAAATGCGTAAAAATATACATTCTACTTTTTAACCCATTTTATTCCATTTTTTTTTGTTTAAATGTCAGAATTCTTTCCTTCTATTCAGAGCCGTTTAAAGGCTAAGCACTTTCACCCTAATTTTAAACTTACCCAGTTTCTAACTGGGCATGGAAACTTTAAAGCATATTTAAAGCGCTTCAATTTGTCGCTTACTGATCAGTGTTCTTGCTCCAGTGACACAATCCAAAATGCCAAGCATCTGATTCTTGCTTGTACTAATTTCTCTTCGGAAAGATGTACACTCATGAAGTGCCTACAAAAGAACAATATAGAGTGGCCTCCTCCTTTATCTGCTTTTGTTGATGGAAATTCATCTTTTACATTTTTTTGTGCATTCATTAATAGCATTTTTCCCTGTATTAATTAGATTCTAAATTTTGTGTTTGTTAACATTTTCTGTACGTGAATATACATGTGTATATATGTGTATTTATATTTGTATGTGTTTGTATGTATGCTTTATGTTTTTGTTTTTTGAACATTTTTTTTTTATTTTTTCTTATCTTCCTCATTGTATAATTTTATTATTGGTTTTCTCCGTCTGTATGTGAGCATTCTTGTATTTTTAATTCTGTATTTGTTGTTTCTGTATTTCCCCTTTTGGTTCCTATTTGTGCCTATATACTTCTACATGTAATCTCCATTGTCTTGTGTATTGACTTACGTTTGTAAGCCTTGTGTTATACTTGTCGGCACACAAGGAGTCTATCTAGAGTCCAAAAAAAAAATGTCAGAATAATCATATTTTTTTTATTCTAATGAAACTTAAACTAAATATAACAAACAATTTCAGAATTTTTTATATTTTATATAAGAAATCTGACCCGAGCGTTGTCTAAATAGGACACTGGGATAAAGGGGTTAAAATTTGCACGTACATTTTTTACAGTTTTTTCAATGATGAAAAGGGATTTCCGAGTGAGTCAGTGAATGTTAACGTCGCACTGTGTTCAGCAACATGGGGGCTTTTGCCAACGAACGCGATTTCCGAGTTCCTTTTTACTAGATCATTTACTTTTCAGTTTAATTTTGCTCTAATTTAGGTGGAAAGGTCAAAACAGGCCAGACAAAGTGTTTTGTCACATATGCCACAGTATGTTTTTGGTTTCCCTTTTCAGCTCAATTTTTGCAAAGACTCGCTTCTCGCTAAAGATTAAAATGATGATTACTGTCTTTACAGATGTTTTACATTGCATCCAAAAGCACAGTCGAGATACTACGTCTATATCTTGTTATTATCACAGTTCTTTTAGATATACTATTGTTACAGCTCTTCAGAGTTCCTTCAAGTCATCTTTGTCGAATCTTTGTTCAAGTCATCTTCAAGTTTTGTGAATTATTCAGATGTTTACCCTGGAATATCCAGTGAACGTATGAAAGTTACCTGTAACACTTTCTTCACACGAGTTTTAATGGAATAAAGTCCAGACAACCAACCTTGCTGATATGTTTTTTGTACGAATTTATCCAAATCGCTTCTTCACGTTAACTTTATCTTTGTGTCATCATACTCATCTCAAAATTTCATAAAAAGATCATTAAGTATGGAAAACATACAAAGGTTTTACTCTGAAGAATCATTCATAAACATGCTGATCTACAGTTCCATTGTTCACAAAGTATAAATAAGATTCCAACGTTAGCAAAAGATTTCGTGACATGTCATTTTTCAACAGGATAAAGTCAAGGTATTCAGTGTTTTTGCCCAGTAATCCCATTTATAGATATTTGAATAATAACCAGTTACAAGTAAAATTCCTATACAAACATTTTTCGTTGGCAGTGATCAAGAAATCGTGTTTGTTTTTTATATATTTTGCATATCGCACAGTTTTTTTTGAATGAGATCATAAACTTCACTGAAATAAAGCTGATCAAAATTCTCTGATGGAATTTTACTTTCAATGTAGTGTATATTTGCTTGAGAAAGTCATCTGTAGTTGATTCATCCTATCGTTCTTATTTTGTATATTGCGGTGATTAATTCTTTATGCAAGAATACTAATGTCTTTTAGATTTTTCTGTTCTTTTTTGTCGAAATATTAAAGCTTTGTTCAGGCTGGAAATTCTCTCAAGTTCTTACCTCCAGAGACACAGGAACATCGTTTTCATTAATCTCACCAATATTTACTTCATTATCCTCCCCTACATCTTCGTCAGTTAGTTCTCTGGCTTCTGGTGGTAATACAGCAATTTCAACGTCGCTCTCATATGGAGTTAAGCTATTTAATAATTATAATGCTTTCTCTAACTTCAGAAACATTTAAATTGATACAACTCAACAGGTAAACTTATTTTATTTTTACTCTTAGTTATAAAGAAAGAGAAAAACGCGCCAATGACATACATATCATCCCACTGTCCTATTTAGAGCAGCGGTCGCCAAAAAGGTGGTCCGTGGACCCCTAGTGATTCATGAGAAAATTTAGCCGGTTCTCAGAAAAATGTGAAATATACTTACTCATCACTAAGTTATGTTTTAAGATGCATTAAAATATAATTCAATTCTAGACAATATGTGAAAAGTTACAAAAACCCTAAAACATAGAATAACGCCACGGTAAATAAGTTATACTGCAGTAGCAGCATTGCTATATGTGGATAACAGATCAGTGGGCAGCAAAAATTCATGATAACAATTTAATCATGCATCTAAAAGAAAGCCCCATCGACCTATTGTCCGACGAATCTCTAAAATTTAAACTTCATTCATTCTTACCAAGATTTCAGTTTTGGCCTTCCATAAAAAGTGAATATTTTTTTAGTGAACAGGCGATAAAATTCTGATTCAATTTTCCACAACTTATTTATGTGAAAAGACCTTTTAAATTGTCACAGCCATCAAAACACGATACCCATCTCTGCCTGAAATAAATTCAGTTCTCCGTTCTGCAGCAACACAACATTGGAACCAAATATCTATAAACTAATTTTAAATAAGTATAAACATCCATCACACTATATGCTAAAAATGCTAAAATGCTAAATGCTGGAAATGTAAAATGCTAAAAGTTTGATATGCTTAAAATCATTTTTTAATTGTTTTGTTTTTACAATTTTTGCTTATTTTATTGTGGTTTATTAATAAAGTTTTCATAATTTGGTTACACTTAATAGTTTGATTTTTATTAACTATTTACATTTTATGTGTTTTTTTAATTCACAATTTTCTTATAAATATATTTCCACTTGTAAAAAATCCTATTTGTGGTCCGTGGTATTTAAATTATGAATTTGCTTGTCCTTGAGGTCAAAAAGTTTGGCGATCGCTGATTCAGAGGACAGCTAAAATTAATGCTCTAAAAACTATCAAAGATTAATATACATCTAATAAACTACAAGGATAATAACGAAGGAGTACTATCACTTAAGAAATGCACCACCAAATGACCAAAGTAAACTGAAAAATAAATTCTGCAGTTGCAAAGAGATGATACAGATCATTCTCACTAATACACTCATGTCTATTAATTAAGGATATTTCAGAATCACACAGAAATTGAACTCTAAAATGAAAATTTCACCTGTAGAATTATCACACACATCTTGAAGAAGAATATGCAAATTACAGGAAACCACCAGATGGCGCGATTAGTACGTCAAAATGACGATAGTGTAAGAGAGGGGTACATAAAGAATGGTGGAAAAGAAGTAAAATTGTTCACAAGCACTTTAAAAGGCTTTCAGTGCAATAACCACATAGTTCTGGCAGAAAGGAAGCATTTGGATGATTTTTTACGTGGTAAAATTATTGGTCGACTGGAAAGTGGACGTACATAGCTGGAAGTATCCGAGGAACTAGGAATCGCCCAGAGTGTCATCTCCAGGCTTTGGAAACGATTCCAAGATGATGATAATGTGAGTAGATGTTACAGCACAGGTCGCCCCCGAGTTACAACGCCGAATGAGGACCGGTATTTGGCAGTTACTGCCAAAAGTAACAGACGGAGCACAGCATCAGACCTGTCTCGTCCGCTCTCTTCAGCTACCGGTACGACAGTTTCATGCAGATCATTAATAGACACTTAGGGCTTATTGGTCTATATGCTCATAGTCCTATCAGATGTGATCCACTTACCGCAACTCACTGTCACCTGCGATTAACCTGGAGTAGAGAGCAGGCATTGTGGACACCACAACCGTGGTCTTGTGTGATGTTTTCCGACGAATCCTGGCTTAGTTTGCAGTCTGATTTTAACCGAACTTTAATATGGAGAACATCATTTAATAAGAGAACATCATTGAACGACACCGTTGCGGTGTTGCAGGACGGCTCGTTTGGGGAGGAATTATTCTTGATTCCAGAACTGATCTGCATGTTCAGAGTGTAACGATGACAGGTCAAATCTATCGGCATGTCATTCTGGAACAACATGTACGTTTGTTTCTGGAGCCATGGGTGCTGAATTTCTGTTTATGGATAAAAACGCCCTTCTTCACCGTGCAAACATTGTAGACGAATGCCTTTAATCGGCGAAAATCACCCATATAAATTAGCCAGCATACTCATCGAGCTTGAATCCAATACAGAATGTGTGGGATATGCTTGGCCGACGAATTGCAGCCCATCAACCCCCTCCCACCTGTCTACCGGAACTTCGGAGGGCATTGCTTAATGTGTGGTGTTTTATTCCCCAAGATCAGATTGTTAATTTAATACTCAGCATGCCTAGGCGTTGAAAAGCCTGTATTGCATCGTCAGGGAGACATACTCCGTATTAACCATCATACTAACCATGTCATACCATTTTTTGTAAATAGGTTTTTTTCTGAAATTTGCTCCAGGGAGTAAACATCGCAATTTTTATTAATTATGTCTTACATATAGCATCTTTTTTGCTCTTTACCTTTTGTTCAATAAATAGACTTTACAAATAAGTCAAATTAGTTTTCTTCTGTCTCTTTCTTTGCCTAAACTTCAGTATCCTTAATTTATGGACATGAGTGTATAATGAATATGCAAAAAGTAAAGAGGAAGGGGGATGGAGAGAAACACATAACACATGCTAGAAGAAGCTAATACATATCCCTACATGTTGCAATTAAAAAACTATTCACAAATAATGATATTCACATGAGATTTTTTAGCTGTCCACTGAATAGGACAGTGGGATGAAATGGGTTGATACATTGCTTCTCAAAACTTTCAATACTGGCGCCCCCTTTTCAATCACAATTTTTATCGCGCCCTCCTTATACATTAATAATGTACTGAATGCAATAATAATCACTTTGACGCTAAACCTACAATACGCCATCTTAATTATAAACCATACAAATTAATAACATAAGTATTAAATTTTGTATATGTTACTTTAAAGCAAAAAAAATAAGTAATAGGATAATTATTATGTTATTTTTCCTTTCTCTTAATTTTTAAATTGAACATATATTGCAAAATGCGGTTGCTGCTTACAAGACAAAATATAGACATCAGCTAAACATAGAAAAAGAACTTAGAGGGTCAATTTCTAATCATAAGCATTCCTTATAAAAACTTTGGTTTGCAAGACAAGCCCATGGAAATCGTTAATACTTTTTAAACTTATTCTTAATTTAATATTAATTAATTAGTTATAAAATACTCTGTGCAGCACTGATACATTTAAAGTATACCGGCTGAAGTGCCCGCTCTTTGCATGAGTTCATTTATAAGAAAATAAAACATTATTGATATAATAGCTGAAATGTAAGGAGAGTAAAGCCAAGTGTGTTACAATGTTTACAAAAACGTAAAATGAATGCTCAAATTTTCATTAGTTTTAAGTGAATTGTAATTATAAGCCTCACAGAATTAGCATTTATGATTGATATTAAAGAATGAACAATAATATAAAATTCCGATGAAGAATAATTGTATTATTTTTAATATTTTTAAAGTGAAAAAACTTCAACATTTTTTAATCCGGGAGCAAGTGCGCACTCGATGCGGTCAAGTGGGGTTATTGAGTCACCCCAATCCTCTTTTTCTTTATAATTATTTTATTGTACACGATACAAATCGCGATTCCAGCGAATAATTTAATTAAGAGAAAGTAAACTTACCTACTTTCAAAGTCTTTTCAATTTTTCTTCGGTAACAAATAAACAGTTTTGTCAGGATTAACGATACCGTGTTTTGTTTGTCCCGCGCGACCAATTCCGGGTAAAAAGTGTATTTATTATAATAATATGCATGTTGCGACTAAAAACAGTTGTGTAAAACGTTTTTCGTTATGCTTTATATGTTTGAGATATGTTTATATGTATCATAAAACTCCTTTACATGGTAAAAAGTGCAACAGATAAAAATACATTACTTACAACTTCCCTAAATAAGAAACACACATAAGAGAGGGGTCATAACTAACTGTACCAATAACTTAGGTCAAACAGGATATCCGCAAAAAATTATTGCAGCTATAATGTGCAGTATTTCAAAAATAATCACAGTGATGAGTTTTTTATGTTCCTAAATGTTTTCGATTCTGGGACTGGGATTAGTTTTTCTCTGAAAGAACAGTATGTTAGAGAGGATTAAAAGGAAAACGTAATAAAAAAATCTTTCATCACGAGATTACAGCAAATCAATTAAAAGTTTTTTTGTTTGGATCAAAGATAACTAATTAGGTATTGAAGACATTTTTATTTTTAATGACTTTAGATCGCGTGCCTATAAATTATATCAGAGTAAAAGTGTATTTTTTTATTATGTCTGAAAGTATTTTGTTTTAATTCATTCAAGTAAATTAATTATTTTTTAAATCTTTTATTTTCGATATGCTCGCGCCCCCCTAGTAAGGTTATCGCGCCCCCCAGGGAGGCGCGCCCCACAGTTTGAGAAACACTGGGTTAATAGATAAAAGAAAATCGTAAATTAAAATATTAAAGAAAAAGTCTTACCTGTGCTCTGAAGGAAGGTGTGCGAATTTCCCTTTCACACACATTCCATACATCCCTTTCTGCAAAAATTCATCCTTTCAGTGAATATTTTCTTGGAAACATTAAATTCGAAGTCACGGTTCGAATTTCGTACCACATATTCGTCAACATCAAAGTCTCACGCATACTCAGCGTGCTTTTTTCGAGCCAGCTTTTCTTCCTTACAGATATTTCTATACGATGCGCATTCGCTCCCTTTTTTCGGCATTTCTAAATATATCCGTCACTCGGATCCTTTTAATCAAACACATTGTTTTCTTGCGAACCGAACAAACAGCATTTGCAGTAATCGTTCATTTTTCGATGCACCAATGTATCACATAGTTAATTTCCCCATTCGTTCCAAAACTTGGAAAGAAAACGCAAATCATACCTTTTAGACAATCTCTTCAGAATAAGTCGAAGGAAAAAAGGAAAAACCGGAAAACCACACAAACATTAAAAAAAATCAGGAAAACTTCAAAATATACTCATACAATAGTTCATCGAGATGAAACGGATCTATGGACCAAATCCAAATTCAAAATGAAAATTAAAATAAAAATAGAATTGTTAATTAGAAAATCATATGTTCTTGTTAAAACCATCCACAATTTTTAAAATTAATCAATAACAATTTATTAAAAATAACACGCATCCTTATCTGCATAAGACCACATACCCAAAAACAAGAGTTACCATATCTTACATTGCGCCAGAATGAGTTCCTTATCTCAACATGACATCTAGATAAAATTCCTCCACATTTAAGCCTTTGTACACAAAGGTTTTGGCTATGTATAAGTAAAATATTTTTATTAAAGAAGTAACTTTTAAAAAAGTTAATGTTTTTGAAAATACACTCAGGAACATCGAAAATAGCGACTCAAGAAGGAAGCTAAGTACAATTGCGAAACTTTGCAAATAAGTACAGCGTAATGTGATATGCAAATGATCCAAGTTCTGTGCATGCTCATACACGCCGAGGTGGTGCTACAATCAGGAAGAGGGTGCTATATAAGCCAGCGCAAATTCGAAGATTCATACACGTGACGATTACCCGCCGAATATAGGAAGACTTTGGTAAGCGAAATATGCCAGGTAAACGTGCTAGAAGACATTTCTCACAGTTAAGCGAGTTTGAGAGAGGCCTGATCATCGGGATGAAAACTGCAGGCTGGTCGACACGCCGTGTTGCTGGCCAGGTGGATCTTTCGGAGTGTGCCGTTAGAAATTGTTGGGAGCAGTGGACACGAGAAGGTACTCACGCGCGGAAAACCGGGTCTGGAGCGACCAGGAAGACCACGCGGAGAGAGGATCGAAGGATCGTGCGGCAAACACTTGTAGACCCCACAGTGACTCGTTCAACGATACGAGCAGCCGTAGGAGTAGCAATTCTTCCACAAACAATTTCCAGACACCTTGCAGAAGCAAATCTTAAAACCAAGCGCCCTTTCGGTGCACTCCCTTTAACACCGGGACATCGGCAACTGCGTCTACAGTGGTGCCAAGCCAGATTAATGCGGAATGTCACAGATTGGCAAAAGGTTGTGTTTAGTGATGAATCCCAGTGTGTTTTGGAGACAAATGAAAAGCTTGAACGGATTTGAATGCGCCCTGGTGAGTGGTACAATTCCCCAAAATGATCTACGTCACACTGCCCGCACAGCTGGTGTAATTGTCTAAGGGGCCATAGCCTATGATAGCCGCTCCACTTTAATTGTGATGTGTGGAACCTTAACGGGCCAACGTTACGTTGATGATATTCTTCGACCCCATGTAGGACTTTTCTTAAATATTCTCCTAGAGGCAATTTTCCAGCAAGATAATGCTCGTCCGCATACAGCAAGAGTTTCTCAAAACTTCCTAGGTCATTTTCAGACTCTTCCATGACCAGCCAACTCCCCCGATTTGTCCCTTGTAGAGGACGTTTGGGATCAGCTAAAAGGACAGATGCCATCGTGTCACTCTGTACATTATATTTAGAGTTGGCTGTTTAAGATTTGTGGGCCCATCTGCCTCAGGACAACATAAGGTGTCGAATCAACTCAATGTCGGATCGTTTGGCGGCATGTATTGCAGCTGGAGGTGGTCCAACGCGCTATTGAAGTTGCCCAGTATTTGTGTCGTTGCACACCCTGTATTCGTTTAATTGTCTTGTTTTTGAGATCAAGTGAATCTCTCATCTGTTTCCTTATGTGTATTAAAATTCATTTCGATCCGATGCTTTATTCTTTGGTCGCTATTTTCAATCTTCCTGAGTGTATATCTTTTTTCTCCACCCAAAAATTATGTAATTGCATTAAGGAATTTTTCTTTAGTAATAATTTTTTAAGAGGAATTCTTATGTATATTCCAATTCAAGAGTTGCTAAATATTCGAAATATTATTCTTTCATGATTTTTTTTTTCAAAAACAAGGCTCCTATTGTAGTCAACCACCTTAAGAAAACTTTAGAAAAGTAATCCTTGGTTTAAAACGATGCAAATAATATTTAAGTGAAGCACTTCTGCATTTTTAATTTGTTTCAATTAATCATTTTTTCCTAAGAAATAAAAAATTCATTTAAGCATTTAGCTCTGAAAAATTTGCTTTTCTCCTTACTTATTCCGAAGCATCCACGCACTATTTTTCTATTAATAATATTAAGAAGTGTATAGCTTTATTCCACTACAAGAGATTATATTTAGAAAGACTTTAAATTTTCATGAAAATCCATTAAAGATTAAATTTAAAGAAATCCCATTTATATAAAGAAATAAATTTCCATGATAAAAAAAAAATTCCATTTTCGGTTGTTGTTTTTTTGAAAGACAAAACGTTGTATAAGTCTTTAAAAATATATATTGCACTGATAAAGGGAAAATAATCAACTAAAAGAATGAAACGAACAAAAAAAACAATCATTAAAATTTCCAATAAAAAGTGCTTAAAGTTAGATGTTTGGAATATGTTTGATTAATTTTCATGTGCATATATATATATATATATAATTTTTTTTTATTTCATCTTTTACAAATTGAAGCTGTCATATGTCAGCGGAAAGTTTCTTGAAAAAGAAGTGCACTCAAATTCCAAAGAAAAACATAAAATGGTCTTATTTGCGGTGAAGATAAACTTTAATCATTCGCGAAGAAGAGATTATGAACCACATCTGTGACACATAAAACATATTACTCTTGACAAGGATCGTCAATATTTAATGAAGAGTTTTGCATCAGGAAGTAAGAATTTAAGAACAGCAATTGTTTTCGTTCATAGCAAATTAAGATTAGTATCTTTTTCCATCTAGTGAAATTAAAATGCGAAGAAAAAATTAGAAATTAAATGCGAAACATTTATTTCGATTACATTTCTTTGCAGAAGAATTTGTATCACTTCTATAACTGCATATGAAATTTAAAGCATTTTTTGATATTTCTAATGATGACTTAACTGTTTGAATTAAAAATATTAATTTTTTAGAAGTAATTAAAAACATAAATAATCTCATTATCACTGATTATTTAGATCAGGGGTGGCGAAACTTTATGTATCAACGTGACATTTTTTCTAAAGAAATATTTAATAAGGTATAGACGTGACATATATATATATATATATATATATATATATATATATATCAAATAATTTTGACTCGTGATTATTGGGAAAATAATAAAACTAAATACTCAATATATTCTTTATTCACTACGAAAATATACAATTTGCACTGTAAAGTAGCAAATGTTTTAGTTATACGTGTAATTTAAATTATAAGGTAACATTAGTGTGACTTTTGATGATGCAGATTAGATGACAAATAACTTATAATATAAATGCACGATTTTAATTTTAGTAAAATGAATGCATGCTGTTGACGCCTGCGTAATGATGACTGCGAGTATGACGTATGCGTGAAGGTGCCTGCGTGCGCACCTGCCAGCCGGATAATATATTCGGAGAAGCTGAAGGATTTCAGTATTGCTGACGTGCGTAATAACTACTTTACATCGAAACCCACAATAACATATGTTACCTTTTGGTTTTTATTAAAATTTAAGTCGGAAAGACTTGGTCCGTCAAATTATTTAAACTTGTGACACTGACGAACAATTTTTGGTCATGTCGGCCCGTAAGTCACAAACTAAAGTGCGATGGATACTTTAAAATTAAACAAAGCTAAAACTTCATTAAAATGAAGTATTACTAGAATTGCAACCTTCAGGGACAACGTGTCCGATCATGTTGACCTAACCGAGCTGAAGGTCAAACTCAAGAAAATTGACAACTCCAAAGGAAAATTGAAGAATTGAAAGAGATATTTTTTGGATTAGAAACCGCAAAACCAACAGAAGAAGCGGAATTCGAAGAAGATTTATACAAATGTGTGTGTGAAACACGTCTGGACGATTTGGTGGCAAGAGTTGAAAAATTGATTAACTTTATTAATGTATCATTGTCTGTGACTGCAGTTGAAAAAAACAAATACGAAATCGGAACTTTTGCTCAAACAACAATTCCACCTATAATACTTCCCACCTTTTAGGGAAAATCTGAACAATTTAGCAACTTTAAATCCTAATTTGACGATTTAATTACAACTAAAGAACAACTGACTCAGTCACAGAAATTGTATTATTTAAATTCCTGTCTATCAAATGAAGTTAAAGAATTTGCCTCCACTTTCGATACATTTTTTTCATTGTATTAAGCACTCGATTCCCGATATGATAACAAAAGATAGATTGTCGATATTCTTGTGCAACAAATATTAAATTTTAAGGTGTCACAGGGGTGTTAATTTTGTTTTTTTTTTTCGAATTTTCGAAAAAAAAATATGTTGTTCCTCATTTTCTTTTGAACATTTTGTTACCAACCACGTGATAGTACTACAAAAACTTCGAAAGTTATTCGAAAAATTCCAAACAGCAATTTAGTAATAACAATCTTTAAATGGCTACATACCACACCCACTTATTCTTGATTTCCGCATACGTTTTATTTTTCTGTTTTTGAAAAGCCTCATGAAATATTTTAAACGCTTAATTGAGAAGGAAGCTTGCAACTCAACACACATTTTTTAATGTGTTTTGATTCTGTTTTGGTAATGCTAGCACGTTTGTTTGAAATGACTTATCAAAATTCAAAACAGCGTTGTTTAAAACTGTTTATCAAAATTGAAAACAATTGAAAATTCTCGATTTAAATGGAAAATACTCATCGTAGACCTTCAGGTAAACGTCCTAAGAAAAGAAGATTTAGAGGGAACCAATTCATGAAGGTATGTTCTCATACATATGTTGCAGAAAGGAGAGATACAAATAAGTGTGCTTCCAGTAATAAAATCTCAGGAATTCAGACTTCATTAGAGTCAAATCTTATAAGGTAAGTGAAAACTTCGAAGAATATCTTATTTTTGATTTTATTTCAACTTTTAGCTCTATTTTATCAGTATCATGTTGTTTAAAATGTCATAAACCATTAACAATTAATGAAAAGTCCACTCGTGGTTTATGTTCGAATTTTGAAATACGTTGTAAAAACTGTGGGAGTGTTTGTACTTTTTCAAGCTGTGTGTGAAAACACTGGGAATAAAAATAATGCTCCAGAAATTAACAGATCTATTTTAGCAATGAGATGCATAGGCCAAGGTTTAGAGTCATTAAAAACCTTTTGTGCTGTAATGAGTCTTCCTAATCTGGTTGAACAAAAATCATATGATGTTGTTAATAATAAACTTTCACGTGTTATGAAGAAAGTCGCTGAAGAAATCATGAAAAGGGCATCTGTCGAAGAAAATACTTCGTCACCTGATAACGTTTTAACGGTAAGTGGTGATGGTACCTGGAAGACGAGAGGAAATTCATCGTTGATTGGAGTATGTACTGTAATAGGGGCCGAAACAGGTAAGGTTTTGGATAGGGAAGTGTTGTCCTCATTTTGTAAACGATGCGACAGTTATAAAGGGGTAAAATTTTGGTATCAAGTGCAATAAATGGCAAAGAGCGCATAAGATTTCATGTAGAAAAAATTATTCTGGCTCTGCTGGTAAGATGGAGGTTGACGGGATGTTGAGGATTTTTAATCGATCAGAAAAGCTTCACAACCTGAAATATTCGAACTTCATAGGAGATGGCGACACAAAAACATTCAATGCCCTTTCTGAAAACAAGCCATACGGCGATGACCATCTTATTCAGAAAATAGAATGTGTAGGCCATGTGCAAAAGAGAATGGGTACAAGACTTAGGTAGCTTAAATTAGTATATAGTAAAAAGAAATTATCTGATCGTAAAACTATTGGCGGTAAAGGTAGGTTAACTGATAGTTTAATTGATAAACTTGCGCATTACTATGGTAATGCTATTCGATGCAATTCTACTGGTATAAAGGAAATGCGGAAAGCCATTTGGGCTGTTTGGGGTCATTCTTGCAGCACTGATGATGAACCGATGCACTGATTTTGTCCTACAAATCCAAATACATGGTGTAAGTATAATGCCGCAATTAATAATAATTTACAAAATTATAAACACAAACCCTCAGTTGCTAAAGCTGTTCGAGAAGTAATTAAGCCTGTATTTGCAGACTTATCTCCTCCGGCACTCCTGAAGAAATGTTTAGGAGGTAAGACGCAGAATACTAATGAAAGTTTAAATTCATTAATTTGGAAGTTTTGTCCTAAGTCGATTGGTTCTAGACTTCAGATTGCAGAGATTGCTGCAAATCTAGTAACCAGTGTTTTTAATGATGGAAATCAAATACTTATTTCTATTTTAGAGAAATTTGGCTTGAAAATTAACAGAAATGTCTGTGTGTCCCTGGCTGAACGTGACAATCGTCGAATCTTTACGTCAAGACAGAGGCGCTTAGAATCATCTTTTGAAGCTCGCAGAGCCAAGAAAATTAAAAAGAGTAAAGAAATTGAGCTGTTTCAGGAACAGGAAGGTATATCTTATGATCCTGGAGCATTTTAGCGTGTAAGTGTTCAGATTTATTTTCTCAAATTCAATTTTAAAACTTTAAACCCTCTTTTTCTCAGTTTGTGTTTTTTTTAATTACACACATTGCGTTTCAAAAACTATTATACTTTGATGTATAAAACTTTACAGAATTATAAATTCTATCATAATCTTCAAATCCTAGCTATTTATAGTATTATAAATTTTTAAGTTTTTGAAATATTTCTACAAAAATTGAATTTTTTAAAAAAAAATTTAAAAAATGTGTATTTTTTTATTTTTAAAAATATTATTTTTTATTTTATTTTTATAAGATAGGCTAGCATGTAATAAGGATATATTTGACTTTATAAATCAACTTATTTCTAGTAATTAGAATTATTATAGCAGAAAATATCATGCGCGACGTAAAACTTACTATTTGTTTCTTACAAAAATTGTTCTTATTTTTATGTGCTTATTATTTTAAAAATTATGATTTTAGATATTTTATACTTTTTTGAAACTTTATTCTATTATAATAAATGTGTAAAAGAATCGAATTATTTCATTTTAATCTCAAATAATTATTTCTAGTTCAAAATTGTTTGTATTTTGTGCTCTCGAAACATTTTTAACACCCGTGTGACCCCTTAAGAAGATAGAACGTGAGAATCCGAAAGAAATTCGTGAAATGATTGATTGCATTAAAAAAAAAACTTACGAGCTCAAAAAATATTAAACTATCAACAAAATAATTTATTTAATGTATTTTTATTAAATATTATGCTAAAGAAACTGGATAATGAATCACGAAAAAATTTCGAACTGAGTTTAAAAGCAAAAGATGTTCCCACATTTGATGAATTTATTGCATTTTTAGAACAACGTAAAACCATTCTTTTATCCGTAGATAAAAATTGTATTGTCGAAACAAAAACGATATTAAGAAAACCTAACTTATCCTTAAAAAAAAACCAACCTTATAATGAATCAATCGGTTGAAAACAAGAGTTGCATAGTTTGTAAGGATAAAACTTCGCATCCGATATTTCGATGCAAAAAGTTTCTAGAATTGAACCCCGAAAAACAATTAGATCTAGTCCGTCTGCATAAGTTATGTGAACTGTTTTTGCGAAAAAACCACAAAAGGATGCAATGTACTTTGACGTATATGTGCCTCTGTAGCAATAAACATTCTCGCTCCCACTGTACTGCGGCAATAGGTGACCGAAGAAAAAGGGTTATTCCCTCCACCGAACTTCCAGTACTAACAAACCCGGGGGATCGGGAATCGCATGTGGTGGATTCTTCCACACAGAACAGTTTTGAGTAGCACAGCTTCTCAACATAGAAAGAACGTGTTAATATCGACTGGTAGCGTTTTCTTAGGAAATAATGAAGGCCGAGAACTAAAATGTCCCGTCATTTTTGACTCAGCGTCTAACATTAATATTATATCCAGAAAAATGTGTGATTGTCTTGGTATTACAATAGAAAAAATAAATTCCTCAGTTTCAGGACTCAATTCATTGAAACAAAATTAAAAGGGAAAAACTAATACTTTAATTTCTAATGAACGTGGTACTTTTAGAGAAAACGTAGAATTTTTTGGTAAAATCCTAGGAGGACCCACTGGTGTTTTTGGCGCCAAAAAGTTTTCGCTTACGCTTGCATTTCGTCATGTTCCGTTGGTAGATACACCCTTGCGATGGATGCAAGGAATTCATGAAAATTGTCATCCACCAACTTGTGACCGTTAGATCGCCGCCACATATATTCTACAACGTAAGAATCAAATTGACCCTTGACGCCACGCCATTCGTAGCCGTCAACCGTTCCCTTTCGCTCTGGCAAACGCATTTCTTTTTTACACCTCGGACATTCATAACGAGCGGCAATAAAATTAGCTTTCATACACCATTCTAACGTCTCTTTCTTCCCCTTTGTGCCCAGGAGCACAAAGAAACCTGTCGTAGCCTCACTTTCAAGTAATTTCCTTTCACAAGCCATTCTTAACAAAACCCGGTGTAGAGCAAACCTTCTCAAGCGAAGTCAGGTGTCAAAAAGACGTTCTTTCGGAAAAAGTGAAAAACGTTGCACTTTTTTTAGGGTTGCCATTTTTTCGATGATTTGAAAATCCAAACTTTTGGATGAAATGGAAGGGTTTATATATTGTAACCTTTATCGCTCAAAATTTGGCGACCAAAAGTGGGTCCTCCTAGGACTCAACAAATTTTTTTGTGGCTGAAAAAATTACCGAGTTGACACCAAGTGTTACGTTAGATGTTTCGGAAATAAAAATTCCTGAATTTTTAGAATTATCAGATTCCTATTTTTACGAAGCTAAGGGAATTCACGCTTTACTGAATGCGGATATTTTCTTTAGAATGATTAAAGATAACGTATATAAAGTAAATAAAGAATTGTTGTTCAGGGAAACTGAATTTGGATGGATTGCTGGTGGACGACTCCAGGGAACCAAAACTAATATTTTTTCATGTTACCTGAAAAATAATGATTCTGTTGAAGATACATTAAATCTGTTTTTTCAGCTCGAATCCCTTGGCATAAAAGATGACCCTTGGTATCGGAAAGATGACTAAGCTATGAATATTTTTAAGGAAACTGTACAATATAATAATAATCGGTATGTGGTTGAATTACCTTTTCGTAAACATTGGAATGAATTGTCGAATAACATTTCTGTTGCAAAACTACGTTTCCAGAGTTTATGGTGAAGGTTAAGAAGGAATAAAACCCTTTACACTCAATACAAAGAAACGATTCAAGATTATTTAAATCAAGGAATCATAAAAAAAGTCAAAGATACTGAAATTAATGTATACAAACCAATGTATTACTTACTACACCAAGCGATAAAAGAGGAGGGTCGTGTTACTACTTCTACTCGTATTGTTTTTGGTGCAGCTTCACACCAAGCTAACGAACTATCACTGAACGATTGCTTGTGGCCTGGACCTAAATTGAATCCTAATCTTTTAGATGTTTTAATTACAGGCTAAATCGAGTTGCAATATCATCGGATATTCGTCAGGCTTTTCTTCAAATGTGCTTGGCGGATAAACATAAAGATTTTGTGCGGTTTTTATGGACAGATAGTAATCCACGTATTGGGGAAAAGCTCACTTTGCAAAATTATAGATTTAACAGGGTGATATATATATATATATATATATATATATATATATATATATATATATATATATATTTGGAGTTAATTCTAGTCCATTTCTACTAGCAACAACAATCAAACATCACATTGAGAAGCATAACGAAATTCATCCCATAACTGTACAATATTTAGATTTTTTCATGTATGTGGATGATTGGATTACGGGACAGGATACTCGAGAAGACGCTCTTATCATGTCTCGCCACGCTAAGAATATTATGAAAGAATCAGGAATGGAGATGAGAAAATGGATGAGCAATGATACCGTTTTAATGGCTCAGTGGGCGGCTGAAGGTTTCGACACACATCCTATGGATCCATCAGGTTGGGAGCAAACAAAACAAAAGTGTTAGGCATGGCTTGGCAAACTCTAGATGACTGTCTGACGTTGGATACTAAAGGTTTGCTGGAATTCATTTCGATAAACGAAAATGTTAAAAGATTTATTTTACAAACAATAGGGAAGATATTTGATCCTTTGGGATTGCTCTCATCTTTTACTATAAGAATAAAATGTCTCATACAGGAACTTTGGATAAAAAAAAATCTTGGGATGAAATTTTACCCCCAAAGTTAAAGGAAAAGTGGTTAATTTGGTATAAATAACTGCCCATATTAGATCATCTTAGAATTCCTAGATTAGTTCTTGATTCAACGAATAATGAGGTAAGTGACCTCATTGAAATTCACATATTCTGCGATGCCTCTAAACTCGCTTATGGAGCAGCAGCTTACGTGAAAGTAAGAAAACAAAATGAAGTGCTCGTAAATCTCATCACTTCAAAAACGAGGGTGGCACCCCTGAAAGCAGTTACTTTGCCTCGAATTGAGCTCCTGTGAGCTTTAGTAGCAACTTGATTGAGTTCAAGGGTGCAAGAAATTGTCCGCAAGAAAAAAGAGTGCAAAGTGTTCCACTGGACAGACTCCAAAATAGTCCTATTCTGAATTAAAGGCTCTTCTAAAAGATGGAAACAGTTCCTGGCTAACAGAGTGCAGGAGATCTTCAAGTTAACTGATCCTGATTCTTGGTTTCATTGCTCAGGACAAGACCCTCAGATTTCTTGTCTAGGGGACTTGGTATTGGTACACTTATTTCCAACAACAAGTGGTGGACTGGTCCAGCCTTACTAAGAACTGACGAACTCCCAGATACTGTCTCTGAGTGCCCAGAACTGAATGAAGTAGATTATTTGCCTGAACTAAAATCAAATGATTGTAAAAAAAATATTGTATTGACTTTAAATTTTAATCAAACATTTTTTGATCATTTACTTTCTCATAGTAATAGATTTCTAACTATCGTTCGAGTATTAAGTTTTCTTTACAGGTTTCTATTTAAAATTGGAAATCAAACGAACAAGAAAAGGGGAACTCTTACTTCAGATGAGATGGAGGAAGCAGAAATTTATTTAATGAAAAAAGTACAGCTTAGCTCATTCTATACGGAAATTAGAGCTATGCAAAATGGTGATGACTTTTGTAATAAAAGTAAGATTTTAAATTTATCCCCATTTTTAGATGATAAGAGAATCATTCGAGTAGGTGGAAGACTGAAACTCTCTCGACTTCCTTATTCGAGTAAACATCCTATATTGCTTCCGGCGAAAAGTAAACTAACTGAAATTATTGTTAAATACTACCATGAAAAATATTTTCATCTTGGGGCTCCAACATTTACTTTATCAGGTTAGACTTAAATATTGGCCAATTCACGGGCAAATTATTTGCAGAAAAGTTGTGCATAATTGTGTAATTTGCTTTAAATTTAATCCTAAAACTTGTTCTCAAAAAATGGGTGATCTGCCAAAAGAAAGAATAACTCCTGATAAGGTCTTTAATTCAACTGGAATTGATTTGTGTGGACCCTTCTTTATCAAAAATAAATATCAGAAAAGGTCCTGAAATTTAAGTTTATGTTTGTATATTTATTTGCCTTGTAACAAAGGCCATTCACTTAGAGATAATCCGTGATTTAACTTCGCAAGCTTTAATTGCTGCATTGAAAAGATTTATTTCAAGAAGGGTTAAGTGTCATAAAATATGTTCGGATAATGGTACTAACATGCTAGGTGCTAATCGAGAAATAAAAGCTTTGTCTAAATTAGTAAGAGATAGAGAAGAGTCTTTATTTGCCTTTTATTACAGAAGAAGGCATTGAATGGTCATTTATAACCCCTAGAAGCCCAAACTGGGGAGGTCTATGGGAGGCTAATATAAAATCTTTAAAATATCATTTTAAACGTGTTGCAGGAAACTCAAAATTTAGTTATGAAGAATCATTGACTTTAATAACACAAATTGAAGCAATTTTGAACTCTCGACCTTTTACACCACTTTCATCTGACGTAGATGATTTGGAGGTCTTAACCCCAGCTCACTTTTTAATCGGGAGACCGATCACAGCTATAGTGGAACCATCTCTGTTGCAATGCGAATCAAATCGTTTAAATGTTTGGCAGAGAATAACTAAATCAGTTCAAACGATCTGGAAAAGGTGGAACCTTTCATATTTAAATTGTCTGTAACAACGGAAGAAATGGATTGTTAATAAAGAAAATCTCAAATTGAGAGATATGGTTTTAATAAGAGAAGAAAATCTTCCTCCTTGTAGATGGTTATTGGGACGTGTTGTTAAAATATACATGGGGAAGGATAAGAAAGTTAGAGTTGTAGACATTAAAACTTGTAAAGGTATTTATAAAAGGTCTATTAATAGGTTGAGCATACTGCCTATTGAAAATTAAATGTTTATGGTTATCTATGATATTATTAACTTGGAATTTATTGTTAGAATTTTTGATATTGTCTCATGTATCAAATTACTACTATATATTACAATTTTCTTTGTATTATGTAATTTATTATTTAAGAATTTAAGCTAATTCTCTGCTGAAATTTGATATTCAATTATATATTCACTTAATATTTATTGGTATTAATTCATGTTTAAAATTTATTGCTTATTTTATGTTAAGATACAAATTGTTAAGTTCTTGCGTGTGGACATAGCAAGGCCGGGCAGGATGTTGACGCCTGCGTAATGATGACTGCGAGTATAACGTATGCGTGAAGATGCCTGCGCGCGCACCTGCCAGCCGGATGATATATTCGGAGAAGCTGAAGAATTTCAGTATTGCTGACGTGGGTAATAACTACTTTACATCGAAACCCACAACTTATGTTACCTTTTTGTTTTTATTAAAATTTTAGTTGGAAAGACTTGGTCCGTCAAATTATTTAAACTCGTGACACTCACAAACACATGCTGAATTGGAGTCATTCGGAAAACGACTTCTAAGCGAGGCTTTAATGTTACTCATCTCTGAAAATGATTACTGACAGGCATAGGTAGATGAAAATGGGGTTATAATAACATGAGTTAGCTTTTTCAAACAGGTAAATGTGCCTGGAATTGAATTCCATGTTTCCAAACTTTCATTAACCATACATCAATTCCAACTTTTAACGTGTTTCAATACATTTTTAAATCCATGCTGAACTTTTCCGAAAATCAGTTGCATTTCAAATTCTTTAACTTCCAACCAGTAGAACTGGGAAAAGTTTAGTTTATCAAATAAGGTCATATCAAAATACACAGTAAACTTGAGCATTTCTGATAATTCTTTAAACTGAGCACATCCCACTGAAAATTCCTTGACTGAACCAAATAAATTCTTCAACAACTTTTTCTTTATCTGGTTTCTCATGTATATCTAAATTTTTGATATTTCTTTTTTCAGGTTTGGGAAATACTTGTAGTTCCTTATAATAGTATCGTTTATGAAAACATGCCGTTTAGGGTCAGAAGCGTGATTGAAATCCCTCATGAGGATTATTTCATAGTGAACTTTGTTATTTTGAACTAAAATGCAAGCTATTTTGATAGGTGGCGTGCCCAAAATATTGTGCCACGTGCGATTGATGGCACGCGTGTCACTAGTTCGCAATCCCTGACTTGGGAATAAATAAATTATAGAATAATATTTATGATAAAAGATAAATCTAAAGATCGTCATATTTTAATTTTGATATTATTAAAGTACCCTCTTTTGAAATTACAATATTTCAATTTGTAGAACTAATATTTTTAATTACGTAAATCGTAACAATGTATTTGTTAGCGATTAGTCTAATATCATTTTAAATAAGAAAAGAAAAATAAATCGTTAGTTTTTGTATTGCTCCTGAATGCCCTATTAATTTTTTTTTACAATTACTTTTAAGATAGGTTTAAGTTAAATGACAATACTTAACAAAATTTTTTAATTAATTAATTTCAACTATAAGGTTAATTTTTATATTACAATTAACTCAAAAATATCTCTCAATTTCTACTACCTACAGTCTCGAGATAGCGCTACATGTTAAATAAACATAAATATGTATGTATTGAATTACATTAGAATTGCTATGCATGATTAATGGTCCTCCTCGTTACACATAATTTCCCATAAATAATTAAGTTTTTTAAATACACAAATCCTTATCTACCATTAAACTTTTACTAATTTTATGCGATGCTGCTCTTAGATGGTTATGTACTGGGGAGAATGGTTATGTACTTTCTTCATAATCTAAGTACTCGTAGTTTTTCAATTCCTACTATTAGCTTATACTCTCTCTATATTTATTTATTTACCTTCGTGGAATTTTCAATCGTTAATAAAATACATTTTAAAACTCTAAATTGAGCTGAAATTTTATGAGTGATTAGTTTGGATGACTATAGAGTAAGCACATTATAATTAATAAAAATTAATTGATTGAAACTAATTATTCAAAGAATTAGAAATACAACCACGTTGGCACTATTTTTGGCGACTTACCGGCCCTTTTGGCGACTCGTGTCAAAACATGAGAAGGTTTTTTTCTCACATTTGAAAGCGCTCGTATGAACTGCAGTTTTCTACACACTATTGTTTTGGGAAAAAATGCGACAATTTAATTATAATTAATTAAAATTAATTGATCGAAAATAATTATTTAAAGAATTACAGATACATCCCCGTTGGTTTTAATTTCTAGCGACGTGGATCAAAACTTTAAAATATTTTTTTCTCACGTTTTAAAGCATTCAGTTGAACTAAAGTTTTATATACACGATTGTTTTAGATGACAATACGATACATTAATGATGATTAATGCAAATTAATTACTACTAAATATTGTTATTCTGACTTATGTAAATACATATTTATATTAATTGTAGCTATTTAATAAAAAAGTAGCTAAAACAAAATTTTCTTTGTTGATCTAAATTGGAATTGACTTATTTTTTTTATATTACTTGTTATTCATATATCCGATTAAATTTTTATTTAATAATATCATTAGTGTAATTTATTTTCCAATAATGATACATTCATAGTACTTTCTCCCTTTCCTGTAGCCCAGTAGTAGAGGTATATTGTAGGAGAAGGTTCACTGCCTTACAACACTGTTTGATTTTGTTATTGCACTAGAATTAGCTTTGAACTACTGGGGCTTATATTTCTTACTATACTTTCTAGTTATGATTCTGTTTAAGTTTATTTAGGATTATGGCTATTCAGCTGTTTTCGTTGTTTCTAATACCAATGAAATACTTCGCTGGGAAGCACGCATTTCGTTAAACTTAGTTTTGAGCTCCATGCAGGTGACTGTATGATTTGGCTCCATTCAACCCCAATTTTGAGGAAGCACTCCTTGGGGCAGGGGATTCCTATCTCTCTTCCCCTTTCACTAAACTTCGAGAGTATATGCGGTTCGAAGGCTATCTGAAACCGCAAAGCCACTGTACAATTATAAACATCCATGTCCTCTCCGGGATTCGAAGCGAGACCCAATGGCAAAGCTCTCAGGAGGATGGAAGTTCATAGTTTATATACATATTTTATTCAACTTTTTTAATCCTTCATTTATTTTTTGAATTTATACTTATTTTCACTTTCCTTTTTCTAGTACCGGTTCCTTCAAAATAAGTATGACCAATTTTAAAAGCATATAATTATTTATGATGAATTTCTATCATCTTACTACTGGTTTTATTTTAAAAACGAAACAACTAAATTACTAATCTAGCAATTTTTATTAGTGGGAGTAAATTACAGTACGGAAATTAGATCCTCAAAGCCGGAACGAAATTTTACAGCTTTTGAAGGATTATTGATCAAATTCTGTAACTAAAAAGCATCTAAAGATCAAGAAATACATTTTTATATTGTATCACTATCTCTACTTTAAAAAGAAATAAAACTTGGTATGCAATCAAAAGCTCAAGGGAAAAATTGTGAATGAAAGGAAGTTCTTAACGAAAGAGAAAGAAAAGAAGTTGAAAAGAATTACCTCTGTAGGAAATGTTTGCCTCAAAAACCTATGGAAAAGAACCTATAGATATAGCAATCGACAATTTATCGTCAGATAATTAAAATTGGCTATAAAAAAGTAAATTTTCCAGTCTGTCGTCAAATATATGTTAAAACTGTAGAAAAACAAAGACAACTTTCTTGGCCTCTTTATTTAAATTTTACGCAAAGGTAGATACAAAGCATGGATAACTGCTTATGAAGCCTTGTTTCATCTGTCATTCACAAATGGTAAAAAGAAGATTCAATATATGTCCAGCAAAAAAACGTCGCAAAGACTCAGCTGTTTTGAAAAATACAAGTTGGCCGTCAAGTGTTATGGTATGGTCGGAAATGCTGTAGAACAAAACTTTAAAATTGATGCTAAATACAAACAGAATAAAGTTTTGAAACACTTGGTCAAAAAAAAAGCGTCTTTACGTTCAAGAAAACTTTGTTTTTCACCAAGATTCTGTACCAAATCATACTGTAGAAGCAACTATAAAATAGTTGAAAGATTGAAAACTAAATACTCTTAATCCGCGGGTAAATGACTTTCACTATAACTCTGCTAGAGAAAACCGCACTGAAAATTCCATGTTAGTAACTTTATTGAATAAAAATTGATGTTCCCCAGATATTGGCTACACTATTTATGAATCACTACTACCAAAAGTCATAACTGTCACATATTATGGTTTTATTGCCACGTATGATTATAGGGTTTTCTACACGTGTCGATTAAAAATGATTGACGACTGCAATGTTGAGGAAGAAGTATCATTAATAAACACCCATAACATGAATGAAATAGAGCTGTGCTTAGTTTTCACTCAAATAATACAGTCTATATCTTCAGACATTTCAGTTTCCGTTTTTTCAGTACAGACTTTGCACACAAGAGGTTAGAAAATATAAATTTCTTAAGCGAATTAAAAATAATAATACTTTAATTCTGATGAAGGGAATGTTTTTGATGGAAAATAATTCTATTTTTAGAATGGCAAGAAAAAAGAATTCAGGAAGTAAATTTAAATTTAAAATAAAAGTAAAACATTTTAAACTATCAAAATTTGGATAAGTTTTATAAATCTCAATTTTAAAGAACTAATATTTTCAGATATTTACAAAATTCAGCAATTTCAATAAAAAAACCTTGAAAATTTAAAAGTCAATTAAAAAGCGAACCTCCAAATGTATCTAATTTGTGACTATAGAAACGAATATTATTATGAGACTACGGAACATTAACTTATACCTTACTTCAAATTATTCGAACAAAACCTAGGATTACTTAAAGAATAAAAAACCCTGTGCTAGGCATTATAGTCAATTAAAAAATGCTACTCCAAATCATATCAATATTTCAGACAAAGACAAGAGATAAATGAGTTGGGGTGCACGTAAATCTCCTATGAGTCTCTAAAAATATATCTTATTTTACTACTTGAGTTAATTGTACTATATTTGAACTACATACATTGTTCTGTAATTAAAATGAAAAGTATTAATTGTCTTAAATATTTATAGCAATGGTTCATAAATTGTGGTCCGTGGACCCCCGGGGATCTCCAGGGCATTTCTAGTGCGTACCCGAAGGGGTTTATTTAATGTTCAAATTTCCCTCTCTTTTACTGACTCTGGAAGGCCTCGTGAGACTGCGGCAGCCTAGTGGTCAAACAAAGGACTCGTGCCTGGCGTGTCATGAGTTCGAGCCAAGTACTGTTGAAGACCCGCCATTTAAGAGAACGATGCACGTAAAATCTGTCGAGAGTTCAAACGTCCTACCGTTGGTGCGATATAGTAGTTACGAGAGTTGTCTTCGTCACTTGATCATGGTTCAAAATTACGAGTTCCGTTACCAAAAGTCCTCTGGTAGCTGAATATAGTACGACGTTAATATTCACTCCTCACTCAGTCACTGGAGGACCTCGTGGAAAAAGTGAAAGGTGAGCCATCTAAAACAGATTGCTCCGAACTTACAAAACTATACTAGAACGCGTGTTATGATAAAAAAAATATATTAATTAAGTTTTTTTTTTGCAACAACATAGCCATTACTAGAATGAAATGTTATTTTTAACTTTAAAGTTCTATCTTAATGGAAAGAAAAAGCGTTAAAAACTCGATATAAGTAGCAGAAGCCGTCTTAGGATTATTGAGGTATCTTTAAGATTAATTTCATGGCCAATTTTTGCTTTAAAATACTTTTTATAGTTTAAAAGCTTTATCACATTAATATTTTTCCTGATGAGAAAATGCCATGCTCTAACCATTCTCAAGTTGCTGTGAAAAACAATATTTCGAGGAGATGGAATACTACTGAAATTATGTATCTAAAAATCAGTCCTCAGGTGATACTGACTGCAATTAGACTTCAGTATTTGACTGATACTGCAAGTATTCTGAATTCCAATGTGGCAGATATAACTGAATATTCCCTTAATGTACCAAACTACATTATACTAAATATGTTGTAGAACTATATTTTAGTGTTTTAAAGTCGTACGACAAGAGTTAAAACTTTCTAAACTGTCCCAACATAAAATTGAAAAAAAATTAAATTTTTTTAACTAACCTAGCTATTTTTAGCTAAAGTTAGTATCATTATTATGTTGTACATAAATGTTTTGTGTTTCAAAACTTTTGTGAAAATATTACGTCAAGATTAAGATGTATAACCTGTCATCTTATTAAATACTAACAATATTATGAAAAAAAAATATATTTCGAATTAAAAAATTATTTTCAGTCATATGTAACTAGATTACTGTTTTAATGTAGAACGTACATTGGAAAATGAAATATTAGAAAATTAGATCTTTACGGGCATTATAAGTTTTTGTTTTATGACTTTACAAACATTAAATGCCCTTTTCTCAGGCTTTTGATTTTGAAGTTATAAGCTTTTTTCTATTCCCTAAGGCCATTTTTCTGTTCAAGATAGAACCTTGAAATATTTTGTATGTACTCCCAAACGTATGTTTTGCACAAATTAGTATAGATTTAGGGCTGAGATTTCTAGGTATTTTTCTAAAAAATGCTTAAGTTGATATTTTAAGAGATTTTTCATTTTTTTCAAGCCTTTTCTAGAAAAAGAATTATTCAAAATCAGCAAGAGAAAAAATTTTCAAATCCATACTAACTTTGGTTTGCAATAACCTAAGAAATATAAATAACTTAAAATAGCTAAAGAAAATTTAAAAATTTAATATTTTAAAAAGATTTGAAAATTTTAAAATATTTCTAATTTTTAAAATTGTAAAATAATGGCTGGCCAAAATGACTTTGTAGTTACCGAATCAGCTTAATAGTACAATTTAAGTATAAAACATAAGTTGTTTTCACTGTAACTGTCTCCCAAAATGTTTTTGAAAAAAGTTACTCAGTAGTCTTAAACTAGAGAAAATTTATGGTGTAATAATTATTTAGTTAATTTTAACTAGGACTAAAATTATAGCTGAATTTTTCCTATAATGGAATTTAAAGTTAAAACAAAGATTGCGCTTATTATTACCTAAATTGCAATTATTTATGGGCCTCATGAAGTTTGATTAGAAACTACAGTGAAAACATTAGTTTGTGATAGAAAAATATCTTTAATTATGTGACATCAAAATGTTCTGTTATATGTGGCAAACGTAGGGTAAATTTCTTGAATATTAGACTTACTTAATGTCCATTTCACAGGCTAATGTTTGGCACTAATATTAAGCTTAAACATGTAATGAGCCTGTAAGAATTTGTGAGTTTTAATACAAACTGAAATACTTTAAAAATACATATATTTCTTGTAGCTTGATAAATGAGAAAAAATATAAATAATTTTATCATCTATGATAATTTTCAGTTATTTGATGAACCAACAAGTTTCAAAATGTCATGAGAATACTTTTATAAATAAGTATAAGTATAGATAAATTGGCATCGAATTAGTGTGTAAATCAGATACCAATAAGCATATTTCAAAAGATTGCATTGCATATATTATGAATTTAGATACGAAATGTTTGAATCTACTTGTAGAAAACTACTTATTTGCAAACATTCATTGTAATTATACTTAAATGCATCAAATAAGTAGGACTCATGATCAGAATATAAAGTAGCTTGTTATTTCATACCAAGAATGAGGAGTAAGTATTATCTTTCTAGATTTATACAAACACATATGCAGATATAAGTTATTTTGAATAATGAATACGTAATGAGCTGTATATCAACCATTTCTGATGTTATTTGATTTCCCTTAGTGTTATAGCATACTCTTGCAGATAAATCCTTCATTCGATATTCATAGAAAAGTATTTGTGGGGATGAATATTAAGTAAGCTCTAATAATAAAATACATTTTTCAAGTTATGTTACTTGCATATGCGGAAATAATTGTAATCTTTTCTGCTAGTAATAACTTGTAATATTATATTAAGTGTGAATGCGAATACAATTTCATGCCGATTAAAGTAAACTTAATTGTATTTGTGTAAAATATAATATCATAATGAAGTGGTTACCATCATTTAAATAACAATGCATTAATATATAATCTAAAAAAGATGCATTAAAATTTGATTCAAACAGGTCGTTAAAAATTGTATCTGAGATGAATTAATACGATAATTCAGATCATATATTTGATGTTATTTTTTATTATTTAATGCTATAGTATGTATGAAGTAAAATTTACATGGAGATCTGTTTTATGTTTTTGTAACGCCATATATGATGCATTATTTTGAAACAGCAATTTAACCTTTTGGTGATTACTATTTAAATTACACGTATTTTTAAAAAAACATCTTATGGGATAAAGAAAATGTGTGTGTGTACTTATGTACGCACGGAAGAAGATATTCTTCTTTGGCGTAACAAGATAAAAACCTTTTTAAATATCTTGATCAGGGCAAACTGAGCCAAGGACGAAAGGCGGTCACGAGCAGAGTTGAACGATACCAACCTTAAGTCAATCGGACCAGCCAAACCCGAGATAATCAGGATTTAAATAAATTTAAACACCCCCGTGCAAGGAAATAAGGCCAATAAATTGGGGGGGGGTTGGCAGACAGTATCTGGAGATGAGGTGAACCGAATGTGATACCTGAGACCTCATATTGAATATCTCGGTGAGAAGAATCGTTCCCGAGAAAATTAAAACATCCACCTGAAGAGCCCCCGAGTTATGGTCATTTTAAAATAATTAAAATATGAAAACAAATAAACCAGAAGCAGGACACCTAGCATATCAAAACTCAGCCCGTTTGTGGGGAAACACGAGAAGAATCCATTCGAACTAGACCGTAGTCTGTAGTTGCAAATGAGGCGAAGCTAGTCCGGGAAAGGGAAACGAAACTCGCTCACCCCGGGGGTTACAACAGTGACGTAAATGGTCACGTACATCAGAGCGATATACAGAGTAGTAAGTGATCCAAATTTCCATCCATTTATGTAACATCGTTACGTCCTCAAAAGCTGGGACGCCGTAGGAATAACATGGGTATTCTAATTTTAGTAATAACGCCTCGCCTAAGCACACTATCTACACACACTTTATAACAGATGAAAGAGTTTAATGAGGAGAACCTATTTAAACATTTTTTTAATAACGAATAATGAAAATCCTCGGATCTATGTGGGGTTTTAAAAGTTTTAAAGCTTAATATAAAAATACTACATATGGGTGCAGAAATGGGGCTATTGTCCTGAAAAACATATCTAGGATGCTCATAGGTAGAACAATTGAATCCAGCCAGTGCTATCGAATAAAGAAGCATAGGATTCGAGTTAATTACTGAAGAAGTCCTGTAGGGGGGATGGAGTACCGGAGGGGGCCAATTCTCACGCTAATACAAAATAATGACGCACCTCTAATTATCAAGACCCAAGCTCAATTCCTTAGGGGGATGAAATTTTTTCCAATCCTTATAGGATTGATATGGGGGCATGATATTTTACTGCTTAAGCCCTCCCCATGCCTACACAATAGGAATGAAGTAGATGACTGGATGGGACTCGATAAGCGGAACAGTTGGTTCAAATCTCAAGTCCGAGACTTAAACAGTAGCCAAAATAATGTAAAATTAAACAAATTTAAAAAGTTTAAGACAAAAACTATGGAAGAAATAGCCCTATGAACACACGCATTAAATTATAATAACTGGAAGAACCGATAGAGAGGGATCGGACGAGCCAGGTCCGAATGAACTGTGAGGCTCGGATGCCGAGATATTGGCCAAATAGCGGTAGAGGGAGGAATGCCTCGGCGGGGGGTGCGTCCCAACAGATATGGTTTATAACAATAGTTATTACGATCCCCCAAATATCAGTCCCCTAGCACCAAAAATGTGACACGTTAAAATATTAGACACCGGTGTGTGCGCGTATGGTGAAAATTTACCCACATCCTTTTTCCCAGACGCGCAAAAAGAAGTATAACTTCAAAAAATTAAGTGTTACTTTTCGTTTTCTTCGAACATTTTTCAGGAAATTCATGAAGGTTGCATGAGAAAGTTAATCACAAGTGTTCTCCATTAAATTTAAAACAAACATTAAACGTACTTTTTTCTTAAATTCGAATACAATTTATTTATAAAATTTAATATCTTATAATTGGCTAAAGTTGTTCAAGTAAAAAGCAATAAATTAGTTACACATATATGTCGTGTATATGTATATATATATATATATATATATATATATATATATATATATATATATATATATATAGTATAGTCTTTCAGAAGTACGAACTTTTCTGTGCACTGCTATGTATAAAAATAATCCAAAGGCTTTGGAATGCAATAAAATGACCTTGATAATATGCTTGCGAAGGATTTACTTATTTTAACAGAATGTTTGCTTATTTATTCCTTTACCCCTAATAGACTATATACGCTCGCCTACGTGTTAAACGGTAGCATTGGGAAAATAATCGCGTAACTTTTAATCAGTATTTAAGGGATTATATATAAACCGTATAAATTATCAATTTAAGTGTTAATTTTTGCATATAATTTTATGTATCACAAGCCCATGATGTAGTTTGTAATTATTAAACTTGATCTTAACATCGCATTGTTAAATTTAATTATAAAATACATTTCAAAGGACTGATATATTTATGGATGCATTATATTAATGTAAATGTGTACTTTATTTTTTATTATGTTAGAATGTATTGTGTTTGCTTACCTTCAGTAATTTAATACTTTTTTTAGAAAATCTTTTGCTTTCGAATTTTCAATATGCTCGCAACCACAGTTTGAGAAACGTTGTTGTAATAAAATAATTTATTTTATGATGCTATTTAAGCTATCACGATGCGTTTAAAACTATTAGTTAGGCCATATATTATTAAACGCTAAGGCTGTTCTTGTTAAAAGAGCAGAATCATTTATATTTGTCTCTTAAGGTTTTGAAAGAAGGGAAATTTATATATTTAAATAAATAATTTTCGGGTATATTCCTCTCCCTTAAATTTCTTTTTTTTTTTTTTTTAAATAAAATACATTTTATCCCAAGTGCTGATTTTAGAATGATATTCAGGGAAACAAAAAAATAAATGAAATGACAAATATATTATTGAAAGATGAGTCTTTTCCAATGAAAATAACCTCTTTCCAAAGAAAAGGATTAATAAACGCATTCAACCTCTGACAGTAAAGTTCGGTGAATAGTCCTGTAACATTAGATGAAATATTAATGAAAATTACCTAAATCTCCTACGAAATAGTCACCTCTCATAACAATGCATCCCTGAAATCTGCTATACAAGTCTCGGAAACTTTGTAACAAGTCTTCTTTTGGGAGGGAGTTCAAAAGGCTCGTCAAGTTTCGTTGGATGTTAGATTTATCGTTAACATCGATAACATGTTTTTCTCATCCCTAAATTCTGGGTAACGATTTGTCGCATGGATTCACGTTAATGTGCAGTGTATCAGCTATCGTGCGCGCAGTTAATTAGATATTTAGTGATTGATGTCCTCACTTTCTTAATGTTTTCATCACTGACGGAGATCGCCAGTCTTTTGCTACGGGGGTTGTCAGAAACACTTTCCCGACCTTATCGAAAACGGCCAAACCACTCGCACACACATTTCATGGAAATTGCTTGATCTTCATGAGCACAGCCTCCCAGACGTTTGATTCATGGTCTTTCCAAGCTTAAAACAAAAGTTTGAACTGATCTTTTGTTTGTTCATTTTCCTAATCTCAGTTAAGAACCAACGCGCTGAACAAGCACTTTGAAAAACAAGTCTTAGATGGAACACAAACGATGCTCAACTCAACAAAGTTGAAGGTAGATAATCAATTGGCCGTTCTGACTTCATTCACCAAACATTAATGTCAGAGTTGTATATAAATATTTTAACCTAAAAATACTAAATTAATTTTTTTAAATTAAAAAAACATGGTTTTTACTTTATCCTTGCCATGAGTCTATTATTAGTGAGATTCTGTTCAAAAATAGAAACATGCTTACCAAATTTCAATTTTCAATAACTGGAATTGTTTACCTATAGGAACATAGAATTACCCTTTATAGTTGATTTCCATAACACCCGTTCTTCGGTCTTTTTTTCTGCACAGCAAAAGAAACATACTAGCTCGATTAGAATTCTGATAGTAGTAGCCATAGTTGTCTAAATTTTATAGTCGCAAATTCATGTCCGTAGTTTCGCATGTTCAAGTGTTCGTTCCCCTGAAGTCCCGCCGTGTAGAAAGCGCCGATGCCTGTTATATCTAGGAATTGCAATATCGGATCAAAAGTTCAATACGGTATTTTTTGACGTCAATACCGGGATACCGGTTTTAATACCGATAGTAGAAATTTTAGAAAAAGAAAGGAAACGCAGGTATGTTTCCTTGTTTTATTAGCCAGTTTCATTAGAGAGTGTAAATATCACTAAAAAAATTTATAACTTATAACTAATAACAGTACAAAAAAGTAAAAAAAAAAACATCTTATGTATTTAAATCACAAAAAACTGTAAATATCACTATTTAGTCTATGATAATATTACAAATTATTAAATGTGATCGTAGAAAATATAATGCATCAATTGTACTGTCACTAAGCCTGGAACGTAAATTTGTGCAAAAATTACCAGCTGTCTAAAACGCTCTTTGGGCATCTATGCTAGTAGGTAGTATTATTAGCAATGCGCGATAAACTATTTATAAAATTATTTACTTTTAAATATCTCATCTTCAAATAGATTGATTTCTTTTCGGGTGGTTTTGGGTATAGCTAATTTCTGTGTTATGTTTTGGTTTGTTGAAAGTTTTTATCTATCGCAAATTCTAATTTTTGTTCTGGATGTAATTCCGTTTCACTATAGACATTATTGTAATCATCCTCTTCGATAACTGTACCGAATTCTTCTTAATGTAAATAGTTTTGAAGGTAAAAAAATTAAGAGAAAATTTAATAAAAACTTTATCAAATTTGAATTATTTAGTCTCTTTTCATCTTTCTCATTTTCATTTTTAAAATCATTATACACTGCTGGACAATTGCTAAGGACGGATCACAAATTGCTATGTAGCATAACATTAAGCGTGACTTGAGGCCTAGTAGGATAAAATATAGTTGCCACACTGTTCAGACATTATAATAAAGAATATTTATTGTTCTGGAAAGTACAAAAGCTGTGAAACATCTGAAAGAAAAAAAATGTTCATTTGATGTGCGTACGGAGAAATGGAAAAATGCATCTAAAAGTCAGCAGGCACCTTAAATAAAGGTATGAGTACGGGATATGTCCACCGTGGAGTCTGATGCAACATCCACACGTCGTACCATACTTTGCACAACATTATCCAGCAGCTGTTGAGGCAATTTATCCCATTCCTCTGTGAGTGCACGGATGAGGGTGTTCTTGTTTGTCGGAGGATAGTTTCGACGAGCAACTTGCCTCCCCAAAGCATCCCACACATTTTCAATGGAGGTTTAGATCTGGAGAATGCGCTAAACCATACAAGACGTTGAATACCCTCGCTGTCTAGACAATCCTGAACAGCGAGTGTTCGATGACATGTTGCGTTGTCGTCCATAAAAACAAATTTATCACCGACAGCACCACGGAAAAGACGAACATGAGGAACTAGAACTTCATCAATGTATCGTTGGCCCGTCATAGTCCCATTCTCAACCACATGTAGGCGCGTGCGGCCATTGATCATGATGCCGACCACACCATGATACTGCATGTCGGATATCGGTCCTTTTCCTGGATATTTTCTGAACGATAAGCAGTAACACTCTCACGCCAGATCAGTTGACGTCTACAATCCGATGACAGACTGAACCTACTCTCATCTGAGAATAGTACGCATGCCCAGTCCTGTTCAGTCCAATTGTGATGCTCACGACACCATTGCAAACGGGCAGTATGGTGGTGTCTGGTCAATGGGACACACACAACAGGTCTGCGTGCTCATAGTCCTCCTCCCCTCAAACGTCTGGCAACAGTTTTTCGGGAGATCTGCTTTCCTGAGGCAGCAAGAAACTGATTTGCCACCTGCTGAGCTGTGGTGCGCCTGTTCCTTTTTGCTAATAGGACGATATATCTGTCTTCTGCAGGCGTCGTACTTCTAACACGACCTCCCCCGTGCCGTCCACTACACATTCCATTAGTTTTAAATGACTACCACAGCCGTGAAGCAACGCTGTGGGCGATGTCGAACTCCCTGGCAACATCTGTTTTTTTCGCCCTTCATCGATCTTTCCAATAATTTGGCCACGCATAAAATCATCTATGCGATGTCGGGAAGACATGCCAAAAATTTTAAGTTCGTCTATTAAATCTTTCCTGTAAAACTTTGACTTGAAACAACAACTGTCCACACGCGTCAAAACCTTTAAAGCTCTTATGAAAGCTATCACGTGATGAACAGACGTGGAAAAAAAATTTGCATACTCATCTATCTTCTTACTAATATCCCACACTTATTCTAATTTTCCACATTTTGCTTCCTTTCATTTTGTGGTTGCTATGGATGATAGTGTTATCCCTCCTTAGCAATTGTCCAGCAGTGTAATTATATAAATAACGTAAGACATTTTCTGTTTCGGTATACCTTTATTCTCTGCAATTTTTTTAAAGCAATACATAACATAATTCTTCAAATAGTGGTGTGTGCTGTTCTTTCAGTGAGTGCAATATGAAATTTATTGTTGCATTAATGTTAATAAATTAGAATCTCTCCAACATAATGTCTATCCATTTTTATTAGAAGAATAGCTTATACAGCTCTGGATATTAAATTCAATTCTCTATTGGAAAATTCAATTTGCAGGTTTAAGTCGATCATTGCTTTTTGGATTAAATTTTTTAGTTTCAAAAATCATTCCATCAGTAGGAGTAAACTGTTTTAACGTGTATTAGGTTCTAGTATTAACAAATGTTCTGTCTCTAGTAAATACCGAAAAACCGGTATTTTAACTTGTGAATACCAGTATTACAAAAATATTCAAATATCTCATAATACCGGTATTAAGTATCCCGGTGTACCAGTATTGCATTCCATAGTTATATCTGTCATGGCTGAATGTCCTCCCATTGGTGTGGTTTAATAATTGAAAGTGGTTGCCAGCTCTAGCGTTGTAATCGTCATTTGAGTGAGATTCAAAATTATGAGGCCAGTCGCCAATAGACATTTGTGTTACTATATAGTGGTACGATATTACAAACCTCACTCACTCTATGGGAAAACTATATCTTCCCCCTCCAAATATATATAAACACTTGAGATTCAAGTATGTGGAATAATGTTCTTAATTGTATGAATCATATATCGGTAGCTGCATAATCAAGGTCATGGACTTGTAGTCCACCATGTGTCTGTCATTTCGTAGGCTACAGTTCTGGAATGAATTAAATTCCAGCATGTCCTAGCGATGAGACAGCGCGATGAGTAAGTTAAGGCGTCATCCTGATCACTTGTGCATGGTACAAAATAAAGAGACGCACCCCATTTTTTTCTCGAGTTAACTTAAGGAGCTTCGTTAATCATCAATTAATAAGTCCCAAAACGAAAATCGGAATTATAAATAATTATAAATATTAATTATATATATAATTAAAAGAAAATTATAAATATTTTTTTTTATTTATAATGACAAAAAATCGTGTTAATAAATTCTGGTACGAACATTATTCAGGCAACAAATACAAGTTGCTCGAAAAGTATGCCAACGCATTCAAAAATGAATTAAATACAAGCGGACAGGTATTGTTTACACGGTTTTATTACGCTCCATAAAGAAAAGCTTAAAGCATAACCGCATTATGTTTAATGAAACGCATACTAGATGGCGCAATGTCACCGTTCTTCAACATTCTCGTTTCAAAACGGCTTCACCGCAAGAGCTAGCGCAGATCGTAGAAGGGTCTATAAATCCATACCTTCAACTAATGTACAGCGTGGATGGAGCACCACCCCACTGACATTAAGAAGTGAGGAAAAGTCCCCCGAGTTATGGAGGGAACTTGGAAGTGCAATAGCGTGGGCTTCCTAGATCTCTGGACAGAATACCTTTGCACTTTTTCTTGTAGGGATTCGTGAAATACAGTGTTTACCAATCTCCAATTCATAACACTGGTGAATCGAAAAATCAGATTACACCAACCATTCAGAATATTGATCCTGTAATGCAGTGCTTTTTAAACTTCCAATGCATGTGACCCAATATTCAATCATAATTTTCGTGGACCCCACCCCCTTCCATTTAAATAGCAATGCATTGAACTCAATAATACTATACATTGACGCTAAATCTACAATACGACTTTCATCTCTTAAGTGCCGTTGGCGTACATATACGTCTTGCTTAACCATTGCGTTAAATGTCCCAGACGTATATATACATCTTTCTGAAATATGTGTAGTGCTTTCCATTCCATTATTCCGAAAGCTTTGGAATGTAATAAAAGGACCTTGACAGTGTTTGCGAAGGACTTACTTATACCAGAGGATTTCCTTATTTTTTCCCTTTTCTTCCCCCCACTACTTCATTCCAGCGTGCAATTGGGCATTGGGGAGCGAGTCACATGACTTCAAATGCACACTGAGGGGATTATTTGCACGCCGTACAAATTACAAAGATAAATGTAATTTTTTATGTGTGAGAAGCCCGTAGCCCAAATTGTGTTACGTTTGCATTGTTAAATTAATTATAAAGTTCAAAGTGCAGTATTCATATATTTATATGTGTCTTAGTATATTAGTGTAAATGCTAGTTTTATTTTTTTATGCCAGTATGTATTTTGTTTACTTTCAGTAAATTAATAATTTTTCAGAATAATCTTTTGTCTTCGACTTTTCCATATGCTCGCTTGAACCATGCGGGATTAACGCGCCCCACCCCCGGGAGGGGCGTGCTAAACAGTTTTAGAAACACTGCAGTAATGAGACTCGGAAAGGGGCCAAAAATCTTATATAAACTTCATGTTTTGCTCGTAATCATTTGTGAGCACATGGATATCTTTCAGTAATTTATTGTAAAAAGAAATTGGTATTTTCTTTATAGAATATAAAAAACCGTTAGCAAATGTATTTTTTTAAAATTGTTATTTGAAAGTGTAGTCATACTTTTCGGACTTAACGTTAAATTTTCCTACCCTTTTCTATTCATTTTGTTAATTGAAATTCACATTTGGTTCAATCTGTTGAGCTGAAGACAAAAAACTCTACGAATCTATAGAATGCATGGAAAACACTTCAGTCCACATTTTTTTTTATTTCGGAATATAAAAAGGAATCAGAACAGAGAGCATTCTTTTAAAATCTCTATTTTTCGAGAGAAATGTTGAATTCATGGTGAATGAAAAATATAACACCTCTCAAAAATATTCGACAAGCAAAAGAGATCATATCAGAAACTTTAGGTATAAAAGAGAAAAATAATGTTTTTTTTTTTAAAAAAATGTTTTCGAGATACTTTCAGGTTTATGTGTGTTTGAAAAATTCTAAATTATTAAAAAGGTTCTTCAAAATACCTACTTTATTCTCTTGGAAACCGAATACACTTTGATTCTTCAGCCAGTTGTTATTTATTTAATTGGACGCAGTACAATACAACTGACAAAAATCGGCACAGAAACTAAATCTAATTTATCTTGTCTAAACTATTCTTTATATACTTTTCTATAACTTCACAAAATTTGAAATCTCTAAATTTAAAATCGAGAATTATGATAGTTTGTACGTTCGTTTTTTATTCACATCCCTATGTGGCACAAATCAAATATTTAAACTTACTTATCTCAGAGAGATAAAATAACTAGTTTGTCTTTATTTAAAACGCTAAGGCTATTTTTCTATTGTGCTTAACCTTTGCACTTTTTTTACCTATTGCCAAAAGTACGTGCAACCAAAGTTAGAATGCATTTTTTAAATCAAAGCAATACTTAATTTTTTTTTATAAAAAATAATTAAATTCGGAATTTTCTTACATTTTCAAAGGAATTTTCAATAATTATTCATAAAAAGAAGTATGGCACGAATACCAATCATGTTATTGCAAAACCCACTCCAACTTTTGTTACACATAGTTTGACGTACTTGTAAATCAAATTTAATGTATGTACGCAAATTCTTGTAGGTGGAGTAGAATTATAAAACCATTTCACAAATTTTAAGATTTTTACTTATAAAATTAAATGACTACTTTTTCATTAAAATTTTGAGCACAAAATCTGTTTTACACAGTATGGGGACATAAAAGGCAACGAAAAAGTTCGAAAATTCTTAAATTAAAATTTTTTACGTAAAGCGTACCATGTCCCCTTAACATGCGTTAATCTATACATAGTGTTGTATATTATTTGCATATTATAATTCATTTAATAAAAGTGAAGAATTTTCGAAGTCCAATCATGCTGATGATATGCAGTAGCAAATTTAATTACTGAAATATGATTGCTGAAATATAAATACTTGTATAATATAATTACTTTACAAATGGAAATCAATACAATACGAATTTAATTAAATTTACCGAACGTTTTAAATTCGCATAAGCAAATTTTCTGCTGGAAAACTTTTCGATATATCAAAACGAAGCTATCTAATAATTCATGACTTGTCATGAGGCATATTGCAATGAAATATCTCTTAAAGATATCTAAAATTTAAGCTATTGTTCAAATGGAAAACCCTACACTCATTTATCATTGACATCAACCGTGCTGCGTAAACCATGTAGGTTTCAATATACATTTTAAATTATTGCAAAAATATCTCTAAATAATGGGTTTCTAGTGATTTTAACTCAGCACTTATCACGCCAGGTATGTCAAAACCGACGCCTAACTTTTTTTAAGACTCCATATAAATTTTTTGCTGAAAATGAATTGTTTCTCGAGTAGCTGTGTGATTTTAAGGTCATATCCTTTGAGGGGCTTTAGCATATAGGTAAATTATAAATGTATATTTTTGGATATATACGGCCTCTTCGGATATGCTATACCCTGCTCGTGAATCGCCGTTACAGTAATAAATGCATGAGCACGTTTTAAAAGCTTTCTTATGCAATGGCTCATTATTGTAGTTTTGTTGAAGAAATGCGATATTTAAGTAACTTAATGGATACAGTATTTAATAGATATGGTACAACAATATTTTCGGATGAAGAAAGTCTCTTAGAAATCGAATGATGAAGAAAATAATAGCAAGTATGATTCCTCTATACTGAAATCAATCCAGATAATTTTTTTTTTTAACTAAGAGAACAATTATCGTCCTTCAAAAAATGGCCGCATCTTATTCAATGGCTAGAAACTGTAATCGGTAGCCTATGACAATATTTTGTTTTGTATTGTTGAACGTTGCGACAATAAATGTGCAAATTATTTTGTTATGTAGTCAGAAACAACCTATGTACTGAATGTCCTAATAAAAAGAACGGGAGAACTAAATTTACTTGTGAAAAGTGTAATAAACAGATTGCATATTTCCTTCTTTTTTCCCCTTTGTATGGAAATTTTACGTTTAAACAGAATGTAAACTCTTTTGTTATGAGATACCCTGAGCGTGAAGTTCAGGTCGTTTTTTCATGCGTTAGTGCCGGTTTAATTATATATTTGTTAATTATATAATGCATTATGCAGAAAATAAAATTATGTTAGCCTGTTTATGGTATTTGAAAAATTCTAGAAAATAACTGATATCATATATTTTTATTTATAATTTAGTCAAACCACCCAGAGCTGGTGGCGTAATTGGTTTGTTGCTGGCCTTCTGTACCTAGGGTTGCGGGTTCGACCTCAGACCAAGCCCGTGGATTTTCCTGGTACAAAAAATCAACAACAGCCATATCGTATGATTATTCGGCTTAAAAAAGATCCCTTGAGTGCCCGTTTCGCTTGGATGCTCTCGGCAAAATTAAATTCCTAAGTACAAATTTCGCATCGGCAGAGCTCAGGTGTCAGATGTAATTGGTATCGTCTAAATGGTGCGGCACTAAAAAATGATACCAACTCCTGGGGAATGTGCTAGATCTGCAAAGGTAGAAATACCAATACGCAGGTCCATTACAGAAAAAAATTTATTCAAACTAGATGTAATCTCGAATTTTGCTTTCTCTTTCAAAAACTGTTGCGAATATTGGGAATAAAGTAAAATATTTCACTTCGTGTTAAATATTTTTAAATCCAAATATTTTTTCATATACTCGTAATCATTTTCAGATTATTTCAGATAATGTTTCAGAAAAAAATTCTCATAATACTTTCTTTTATATGACTTTGGTTACTAACTAAATTCCCAGCTTGGATTATATAATTATGATTTAAAAAAAAACACACAATTTTAACCATGATTTAACTTGATTTTTTTCTTTTTAAGTATTACCCATTATATTGCAAAGTATAAGCAAACAAAAATGTATAAATCTCTGATTGAAATTATTCTTTTATTGATTTTGGCATAATTGTAATTTCAAAGCGTAGTGTATTTCAAATGATTTTCCAATCTCAATTTCATCTGACAGTTTTAAATTAAAACAATATTTCAAAAAGCAATAATGTGGTAAGATCAATAAAAATATTTTTCCAAAAGTAACTTAACTAAATTGGTAATTAATGTGCACACATAACAGTTTGAAAAGGGATGTCTAACTTATTTCATACTCATTTTTCAACATAAAAGTACGCATTATAAAATTACTAACATTTCTCAATTCCTTGACATAAAAAATGTAGAAAACAGTAACCTTAGTCCCTTAAGGTGTGTGACAACCTTCGAAGAACTGATTTTGAAATATATAAAAATTTTCACCTATTATAAATAAACAATTTTTTATTTGAAATTGACCATAAAACTGCGAATTGAAATATAATTTCCGCAACATTGAAAATTATTTTGGATATATTGGGAATTTTGAATAAAAGTTTAGTGAAAAATTGCAGTTACGGTAAATCTTAAAACGCAGAATCTAATTTATGCATTGCGAATTATATTTATGCATTATACAAGTAACATTATTATATGAGATTAGAGCTATAAGATTTGAAATACTTTTGAAGGTTTTTGAAACTTATATATTATGCAAGAACTCAATGTTTTACAAAAAAAATAATGTTATTTTCTCACAAAAAGTGTAATAAAATACATAGATATTTACACAAAGATTAGATAATAGTCTACGCTACAGATAAAGCTAAATAAAACATTTTCGGAAAATTTCAATTCAATATCGTAATTAGAAATCCTGTAGTGAACTTTAACATGAGAAGCAAAAAATTAAAAAAAACATAGTTTCTCAGAAAAGGCATTCAAATATGTTAATACAAGATGAAAAATATTCTACTAATTGTACATTTTTTAAACTCACCATATTTATATAGCTCAAGCTCTTATTAACTTCATATTTAACTAATTCGAACGTTTTTTTTTTTACTCTTTAGCTTTTCTCTGGAGAGTTTTACAGACATAACAATTGTCGTTTTTAGTGAAATTTTGATGAAAAACTGCAGTTTCGATCCTTTACACAAAATTCTAATAAATGTATTGAAATAATATTTATGCAGTATGTAAATAACATCTATACATGTATTAAAAATTAAAATATTTGAAAATGTTTTTAAATGCAATGAAGTACATAAATACATTTACTAAGAGATTAGATTTTGATTCATAACACTAAACTAAATAAACTAATAAAGAACTAAATAAAGCATGTTCTGAAATAATCAATTCAATATCTTAAAAATATTTTGTGTAGGGCGGTGTTTCTCTAACTGTGGGGCGCGATAAACCTGCGAAGGGAGCTCGAGCATAATGAAAATAAAAGGTTTAAAAATTTTTTTTTTGGTATAAAGTAAACCAAAATGCTTTCTGACATAATAAAAGATACGCATTTACACTGATATAATTTATATGTATCATCTGGTGATCAGCAAAAAATAAAAGAATCCACTTCAAACGCTCATTAGCTTTCTTTGATCCTATAACCTAATAAAAAGACATTTTGTTTGCTTTGCTGTAATCCCACGATGAGAGATTGTTTTATTACGTTTCTTTTAGCCCCTAAAATACTACTTTTGTTTATCATATATTTATTTGACCTTCAAACTTACTGGTATGTTTCACTCCATCTCTTTTTCATTTAGAAAAGTTTTAAATAATATTTTTCTGTTGTTTTTTTCCATGTGAATGATTTTTTATATGTCGATAAGCATGTTGAGCATTTTGAAGGACTTTTTAGCAGAGATGTATTTTTATGATATGTAGATAAGCATATTGAGCACTTTGAAGGATTTTTAGCAGATATGTATTAGTATGAATATTCTGAAACACATAATACATAATGAAAAACTTTTATACAATTATTTTTTAGAGCTGACATCGATACTTTTAATTGCATACACTTTTAAAATGGGAGCTGTCACATGAGGCGCAGAGTCAACCCAGGTTCACGAAATCGATAAATATGGGAAGACTGTTGATTCGTTAACAGTAACCTTGACAGTATCCTCCTATTAGGCATTCTGAATGGGACTAAAAGGAATTTGCCACAAATATGCCATTTTTTTGAGAGTGGCAAAGATTTTTGATAATCAAGGAACTTGTTTTGATCGAGTTCCCTGTGCGACCGGTTTCGTTCAAAAATATTTTCTATGAACATGCTACACTTTCCACTGTGAAGGACTTGTGGTTTTGATTCCTGTGTTGTACGACTTATTATGGTTTATAAATGGAAATAAGCAGTATATATATTGTTGCGTTTTCGGGGGTTCGAAATGATTGAAGCCGAAGAGTGGAATCCAAAACAATTTTATTCTTGGCCAAAACAGTCCTCCACAAATTGTAGAACAGTTCGAGAAATTCACGTACAATCGATGAAAATACTGATAACACAGATGCAATACACTAACAAAAACAATAGTAAACACTCAGCACAAAAATAATAACTCAATAAAAGCAATAACACACGCACTATGCAATCGTCTCTCTCTCAAGCAGAGAGGTATCACTTGCATGAAAGCTGAGATCTGACTAACTGACTAGCCGGCCCGGGCCTTTTTATACCTTTCGGTCAGAAACCTCTTGCACTTGCCAGAATAATCTAGAAATAGAAAGGTCTAGAAAAATCCGGAGCGTACGAGAAAAGCTCAATACAGTAATACATTCAATACAATAGTGTTACAATACCGCGATAGGGTTGCCAGACAGGGTTATTAGGAGCAGGGTTGCCATGGTCGCCAAGCTTATCGCCCACATTTGGCGCCAAAAATTAAGTCGCCAAATCCGTCGCCAACTTGGCGCTAGCTGCAATATTTGGCGAGTTTACCATTTAAACCAATGTTAAAGCATGGGGGCCGTGCAATGCAGTGGAAATGATATTACAGGTAAACAGGGTTGAAATCACATTAGATACGACAAATTAAACTGTAAAAATAAACACAAATGAGTAGAAACAATTAGAATAAGAATAAATTCGTAACATTGCCCCCCTCTCAAGAACTGCACGTCCCGGGCAGTACAACCCTTCATCAAACGTTAACATAATAATAAAGCAATTGATTAAAAACAATTAAATGAATATGCAATAATAAACATGTAATACATAGTACAAAATAAACACCTAATGCATAGTACAAAATAAACACGTAATGCATAGTAGAAAATAAACACTTACAAAACAACAAACAAAATTATTTACAAGATTATTTACACACTAACTTATTTATACAAGACCATGGTCAAAATAAATTACACAATAATTGACACACTAAGAATTATGGCCATAATATGGAGCAAGCCTGTCGTAATGAACGACTCTAGGCTTCGAATTCGTTGACTTACGGATCCGGATTACGACGTCGTTTATTATCTTTAAAATTGTATAAGGACCGTCCCAATGCGATTGTAGCTTAGGAGAAAGTCCTTTGCGTCGAGTCGGGTTGTAGAACCACACCTTGTCACCTTCCTTGAATTGATGTCCTGTGGCTTTTGTGTCGTACCGAGTCTTCATCTTCTCCGTCCTCAGGTTGATCCGTTCTCGAGCCAAATTGTGTACATCTTCAAAACGTGCCTGGAGATTCTGCACGTACTCCTCAGGCGATGAAGGTGTATCCGGAGGGCGACCAAACAACAGGTCACAAGGGAGACGAAGATCTCGGCCAAAAAGCATCTGGGATGGTGAATATCCGGTACCGGTAATCTCGTGAACGGTGCAGCGGTACGCTAGCAGAAAGGGAGGAACTTTCTGGTCCCAGTCTTGTTGGTTCTTGGAGACCATCAGTGAGAGGTTATTCAGGATGGTACGATTAAACCTCTCCACCATGCCATCTGACTGTGGGTGCAAAGGTGTGGTCTTGATCTTGTCAATTCCGAGTAGTTCACAGACCCCCTTCAATACCGCAGAGACGAAATTTCTTATCTGATCGGAATGAAGTTGAAGAGGTACCCCATATCTCGATATCCAGTGCTGCACTACAGCCTCCGCTACGGTGGGGGCTTCCTGATCCGGAATGGGGTACACTTCGGGCCATTTCGTGAAGTAGTCCATGGCAACAAGTAGGTACTTATTACCAGACACAGTCCTTGGCAGAGGTCCCAGGATATCGAAAGCGATACGTTCGAAGGGTGCTCCAACATTGTAGCGATGCAGCTTCCCTCGGCTACGTATCTTTGGCCCCTTCCGAGCTGAACAGGCATCACAGGACTTGCACCACTGTTCCACGTCAGCTCTCACTTTACCCCAGCAGAATCGCTCTCGAACTCGGTGCAAAGTTTTCATGACGCCGAAATGACCTCCTGTTGGGCTGCCATGCAATTCTTTGAGTACCTCTGGGATACGAGATCGAGGAAGTACTAATTGCCACCTGAATGTCTTTCCATCCTCTGATTCGAATTTTTGGTATAGAACACCATTCCTGAGATGTAGAGAATTCCAGAGGGCCCAATACTGCTTAGTTGTAGGACTATAAGCCGAGATGTCCTGCCAACTTGGTTTATTGCTGGAAGACTCCATAAACTCTATAAGGGGTTTAATATCAGGATCCGCCATCTGGTCTTCTCGAACTTTCTCGTCACTCCAGGGATCGTGTGGCGTCGCTGTTGAAGTTGTTATCTGGCGTATAGCATAGTCATATTTGGTCTCTACTCTGGAACAATGACGACAATTTTCTGGGCATGGTCTTCTTGAAAGGGCATCAGCATTTCCATGCGAGGAGCCTTTACGATGTCTGATGTCAAAGTAATACTCGTTGAGGCGTTGTATCCATCTGGCTACCTGGCCTTCAGTATTTCTAAAATTCATTAGCCAGGTTAAAGAGGCATGATCGGTACGTAGAAGAAATTTTTGGCCATAGAGATAGTGATGGAAGTGCTCGATGGCTTTCACAATAGCCAGTAGCTCTTTTCGAGTGACACAATAATTTCTTTCCTGTTTCGATAAACACTTACTCCAATAAGCTACGACTCGTTCCTGGCCATCTATTTCCTGAGATAATACTGCTCCGACACTCTCATTACTGGCATCAGTGTCCAAGATAAATGGCTTGTCCGGTTGTGGATATATTAAGATCGGTGAAGACGTCAAAGCTTCTTTAAGCTGGAGGAAGGAATCTTCACATTCTTTTGTCCACTGAAACTTTTGTTTACTTTCTGTTAGCTTGTGCAAGGGTTTTGCGATGTTAGAGATCCCTTTCACAAACTTTCGGTAATAAGTACATAGTCCCAGGAAGCTTCGCAGCTCACGGAGGTTTTCAGGGCGTTTCCAATTCTTTACGGCGGACACTTTTTCGGGGTCCGTACGAACACCTTCTGCCGAGATTATGTGTCCCAGATAATTGACTTCTTTCTGGAAGAACTTGCATTTCGAAGGGTTTAGCTTCAAGTTAGCGTCGCTTAATTTTGATAACACCTTCCGGATATTTTGAAGATGTTCTTCAAACGTACGCCCTCCTATTATGACGTCATCCAGGTAAATAAGGCAAGCTTCAAAAGTCAGACCCTTTAGCACGGTCTCCATCAGGCGCTCGAAAGTAGCTGGCGCATTGCAGAGCCCGAACGGCATAACTTTGAACTGCCATAGTCCTTGGCCGGAAGTGAATGCTGTTTTCTCTATCTTCGGGATGGATCTCCACTTGCCAGTATCCGCTCTTTAAATCTAAAGTCGAGAGCCATTTATGACCGGAAAGGGTATCCAGGGTGTCATCTATCCTTGGAAGAGGGTAGCTGTCCTTCTTGGTGACGTCGTTAAGTTTTCGATAGTCCACGCAAAATCTTGTGGAGCCATCTTTCTTACGAACCAAGACGATTGGAGATGCCCACGGACTCGAAGACGGTTCTATGATGTCATTTTCCTGCATCTCTCGTAGTAGTGTTCCGACCTCTTCCTGTTTAGCAAACGGCAAGCGTCTTGGGTGCTGTTTAATCGGCGGATGGTCTGCTGTATCAATTCTGTGTTGTGTCACTGTCGTATGGCCAATATCGCTACTGTTTCTAGAAAACACGTCTTCAAATTCTTGGAACAGTCTTTCTGCGGAGCTTTTCTGTTCGGGGGACAATTCAGCATTTTCTAGAAGGTCGGGAGTCAACTGTTGAGGCGAGTTGGATAGGAGCAAGCTCGAACTTTTGCAGACACACGTTACTGGACTGCAGGTTGCCAACACTTCACCTTTCTGGAACACTCTAGGTTTTTCAGTTACGTTGCAAATTCTTACCGGGATAGTTTTTTCTGGAAAGGTCCACTAGCGTCGAAGCTATTAGCAATCCATTCGCTTTATTTTCCGCAGTTCCAATTAGGCCAGAGTTGAAACTCACATCGTTACCGATGTATCCAGGTACTATGATTTCAGTCCTTGGGGGAATGGTAATATTCTCGTTAGCGGTTACCTGTCGAATAGATTCTGTCCTGTGTTCAATTTTGAATATAGTAACTTCTTCGTGTATGGAACGTAATTCGTTCTTGTTGAAGTCTAGAGTGAAACCATGCTCCTTTAGAAAGTCCAGTCCAAGAATGAAAGGGTCTGCAATATCTGCGACATACACAGCATTATTGGTAGGTAGTGTCTCCAAACTGGATCTTGACTTTTAATTTTCCGTGAATATCAATCTTTTCCCCGTCACGGTCTGTAGCACCACGCGGGGCGGGGTCCAGATAAGTTTCTCTTTTAATTTTTGAGCCAGATCGTTCCGAATGATAGACACATTGGCTCCTGTATCGATGATCATGTTGCAGGGAAGCTCGTTAACATGTCCCATTATAAAAATTCCATTCTCACCGGTACTCTTTGTCGAAATTTGACACACTGGAAAGTGGGGCTTTCCAAAATCTGGCAACCTCCGCCCCACGAGATGGCCATTAATTAGTTTTCCGACACCTCCTTTCTGGGAGGCGCTATTAGTTTCAGCGCCTTGGCGTGCCCGGCAGCTTCTCTGCAGATGCCCTTCTCGACCGCAGGTCCAGCATTTATGGGTCTTCTTCCCGTCTGCTTTCTGGGACATCAAAGACTCAACTCTATTCATGAAGCTTCTCATCTGTCGCTCTAACCGCTCCACACTTGAGTTCGACGTGTCCGATTCGTTGACGGCTCGTATGGGGTGTCTGTCCTTTCGTGTTGCTTGCTGGGCTGCCTCGAATTTCATAGCAAACACTAGGGCCCCCTTTAAGTCCTTGAGATCCGCCATTCGGAGAGCTTTCTGGATTTCCGGATCACGCACCCCGTCGATGAAGTGTTGCAGCGCCAGAACTTCTCTTACTTCAGTCGGACAGTCAGAAAACGCCAAGTGAGAAAGCCTCTCGACGTCCGTCGCCAGTTCTTGGAGCGTTTCGGACACTTTCTGCTGCCGTGACTTCAGCTGGAGTCTGCTGTAATCCTTCACACATTTCTCTCCGAAGCGTAACTCCAGAGCATTAACGAGAGCGTCGAAATCCAGCCGCTGTGTTTCCGGCAAAGTTTGCAAAATGTCAGCAGCGTCGGCTCGAAGAGAAGCAGCTAACTGGCAGGCCTTGGTCTGGGAGTCCCACTGGTTTGCATCCGCCACTATGGAGAATTGGGTCTTATACACCTGCCAAGAGGACTTTCCGTCATATGTAGAAAGCTTGATGGAAGGCTTGGAATAAGGAGATTGAAACTTAAATTCATCCCCTTGACCAGTCATGACTTTCTGCTTCAATTTCTCTAGTTTGCTCTCCATATCTTCGAATTTATTTTCAAATTTGTTCTCTATATCCACAAATTTGTTTTCGAATTTATTTTCCACCGACTCGATTTTTCCTTCCATTTCTTCAAATTTCTTGTCCATAGTCGTCAATTTGTCGCCAATGCCCTTCAAATCACTTTTCAACTCTTCCTTGTTCGCGGTCAACTCCGATTTCAATTCAGTCATATTGGCATTCATGCTGGCGGTCAATTTTTCTAGAAGAGTCTGGAACTGAGCCTCCATCGCTCTTGTTGTTGGCATTCAATCCCACTTCTGACACCAATTGTTGCGTTTTCGGGGGTTCGAAATGATTGAAGCCGAAGAGCGGAATCCAAAACAATTTTATTCTTGGCCAAAACAGTCCTCCACAAATTGTAGAACAGTTCGAGAAATTCACGTACAATCGATGAAAATACTGATAACACAGATGCAATACACTAACAAAAACAATAGTAAACACTCAGCACAAAAATAATAACTCAATAAAAGCAATAACACACGCACTATGCAATCGTCTCTCTCTCAAGCAGAGAGGTATCACTTGCATGAAAGCTGAGATCTGACTAAAGGCCGTATCACACGTATACATTTCAAGCGATTTTTGTCCAATTCGAGCAATTTTTACTCCGTTGCCATAGCAACCGCTTTAGAGCAATTTCTTGCTAGTGAGCTCAAGAAATTGCCCGGAATAAAAAATTGCTTGGAATTCCAGCCAATAGGAATCCTGTAAGCTCGAGCGGTATAAAAAAATAATGTATGGTTGGTTCCGAAGGAGAAAAATCGGCGAGTAACATTTCAATGTGGTGAAAGTGCGTGGTTGACGTCAGAGCATGTCGTTTTGTTTACGGCAACCCTTCACCCTCAGTAGGAGGAAAAATTGCTTGAAATAAGTCTGCGTGTGATACGGCCTTTACTGACTAGCCGGCCCGGGCCTTTTTATACCTTTCGGTCAGAAACCTCTTGCACTTGCCAGAATAATCTAGAAATAGAAAGGTCTAGAAAAATCCGGAGCGTACGAGAAAAGCTCAATACAGTAATACATTCAATACAATAGTGTTACAATACCGCGATAGGGTTGCCAGACAGGGTTATTAGGAGCAGGGTTGCCATGGTCGCCAAGCTTATCGCCCACATTTGGCGATATATCGCCAAATTTGGCGCCAAAAATTAAGTCGCCAAATCCGTCGCCAACTTGGCGCTAGCTGCAATATTTGGCGAGTTTACCATTTAAACCAATGTTAAAGCATGGGGGCCGTGCAATGCAGTGGAAATGATATTACAGGTAAACAGGGTTGAAATCACATTAGATACGACAAATTAAACTGTAAAAATAAACACAAATGAGTAGAAACAATTAGAATAAGACTAAATTCGTAACAATATATATATATAAGGGCATCTGAGATCTCTATTGAAGGAAGTTGAAACTGATCGAGAAAATTGAGGAACCTGCTGAAATAATGCATATTAATCAAGATATAGCGAAAGTAAATATGAGAAAAGTGATAGACATGAAACGTTTCTGTTCAATTGAAATTTTCAAATGCCGCCTATAGAACTCTATGAGGAAAACTATAAAGCCATAAATGTAGCACTTCACCTTTTCGAAAAGATACAAGGAAGAAAAAGCTGAAAGTGATATTTGTAGATCATCAAACGACAGAAAAACTACCATAACATGAACAAAATAAGACAGTTTTGCTGGAAAATAACGTTCCTGTAGTGATAGCGAAAATTGTCTGTGATTTATATCCTTTATTAAGGTCTCGAACATTTGGAATAGTTTCTTTAGTTTTATTGGATTTTTTTCAAATTATCAGAGAAAAATTGAAAAGTCCTTGAAAGTTGGTAAGTGCATTTTTCTTTAATTAAATTATTTACTAGAAGTGTGATTTTTAACGTGTATTGTAAAAATAATTATAAAATTGATTATAGTTAAAAAACAAACTGAGAAAAACGCGCTTTTATGGTGAATCGAACTTAAAAGTAAAAAAAAATAAATATATATATTACTTAAAAGTAACATATATAAAATTTAATATTTATCACGATTATTTCTACGGTTTCTCATTAAGATTATATTGAAGCTTTAGCATCAAAGTATATTATTATTGCATTCAATACATTATTATTTTTGGGGGCGCGATAAATATTATGTTTGAAATGTGGTTCGTCAGTATTGAAATATGCTATAACATTGCTTCTAAATATCTTACAAACAAATATAGTGTTTTTGGAATCTTAAATGTATGAGCTAAAAAATAAAAGAAATTTCAACAATTTTCATTAAAATGGCGAATTTTGGGTAGTCACATATATTAACAGGTTCTGTGTATATATATGCTTTTTTAAATTTCATCGCAAAAAAAATAACTTTCCATCTAAAACTCTATATCTACATATTAACACACACATATTATTTTTTCATTGAAAAGCTGTGGTTGTAAGAAAACATATACATTCCTTATTATATGATGACTTTCACTTACGTCACAGGGCAATGTTTCTATGTAGAGGTAACAAAAGTAACCTTCCCCTCCCCCATCTCTCACTTATCCACGCATCATATCTCCGGAAGTATTACACCTAACGACTCGAAATGCGGCAAACATCTTACTTTTTTTTTAAATAATTCCCGCTCATTGGGTTCTGTAAAAATCGACTCTCAAAGGCGACTATGAAGGCGCTCTAATGAAAAATTCCCGTTTTTCAACTGTTACACCTACAGACATGAAATTTGTTATTGTTTCTTTTGTTGATTGGATATTCGCTAAAAATGGGATTTGCAGAAATCGACAAAAGAAGTGTTATGGGGGCGTTATAGATAAAGAAAAATCCTTTTTTTACGCGAATTAGATTTTTACATAATTTAAATTTTAATAAACACATTTCTGTTGTTGTGAGTACGGGTTTTACAGAAATCCAAACTCAAGATGGGGTGGGAGTGAGTGGGGGAAAGGGTTTCTTGAACTATTGGACTTACAAACTTGAAATCTGGCAAGCATGCGCCTTGGGTTGAGGAGGAAACCATTAAAAACGCATTTAATGGAAATCGAATCCCTCTTAAGAGGTTAAAAGTGTGAGGGTGTTTTAAGTAGCAGTTCTTGTTTCTGATCTAATAGAAGTACAGAATTTAAAATAGCAAATTTACCTCTATTGTTGAGTATGTATCCACCAGAAACTGGATCTGCAGAAATTGATTCCCAAAAGAGTTAAAAATAAAAACACCCCAGATTTGAAATTTTTGACCTACAGATTTAAAATTTGTAAACATGATTCTTTCTCACTCTCTCACTTTTTTTAGTCGAGTTGCGTTAAAAACGATTAAAGGAGACCGGGGCAAGATGACTACGTTAACAGTTTTTGTTGTTTATTAATTTATTGTTAAGGATAAAAAAATATTTTTACATGAAATGTTAAAGTAGTGCTTTGTAATATTAAATACATTACCATTTAATTTTTTAAAATAAAAAAACAAAGGACACTTTTATTTTTTCAGAAACTTAAAAAATTGCCATCTTGCCCTAGTACTGGTTCAAGATGATTTTGGCCTTTAGGCAGATAACAACACTGATAAAGGTTGAACAGATTGTATCTTTTGCATATATTACATGGTTTAACAAATGATAACTGTGTTTTTACATATTAAAAAGTATCAAACTAAGCGTAATGCATTGTAACGTGATGTTGAAGTGTTTAGTTGTACAGCTAACGATATTCACAAATAAAAATGCCATTTTAATAATTGTGGAACATTCCTCATGCCACCACTTTTGGCATTTATAGCACTGGATCCATTCTTCTGTTGGAGGGTCACAATACTACTCTTTACAAGAAAAACATTTTATAACTCCATCCTTTGAAGCTGATGCAACTGGACTTTTTGTCCTGAATTTTATAAACTTAGGCTTACAAGAACTTAATCTGAGGTTTTTTTACTCCCTTTTAACCTTCGCTAGCTTCTCTTCTTTGTTTTCTTATAGTTTTTTTGTTCTTCCTTCTGCTCTTCCCTTTGTTTTACTATTTCTTTGATGATTGTGCTTATAAGAATGCTTGAGCTAACTTTTTTGCTTTTTCTTCCCCCCCCCCCTCAAATTGTATTGCTATAGGCATTGGTTTGAAATAATAAAAAAAACACTAACGGCCTTTTTGGGGGCATCGTAATCAGCATTTGCTATAAGTTCTGTTTCTTCTGGATGATTTATGTGTTGGTTTTCTACAACCAGGGTCTGAGGATTAGCACTATTATTCTCAGTTTCATCACCAACAACATCATGGTCAATAGCTTTTGACGCAGCAAATCCATGTTCGTTAAACACAAGAGGATTATGAATCTCAGTCCCACAGTTTTTAAACCCTTTAATGGTATTTCCAACTGTAGCTGATTTGAAGTAAGAGGTGCTCAAACACTCACCAATATTTTTGTCTATGATAGTTTCTCGTGGACGAGTGATTATAAAGTTGTTAGCTGATTGTAAAAATATCTTCCTCTGGTCGCCCTCTTTTGAACGATATATTCCTCGTTTCGATGCACACCTTAGCCCCAGAAGAGATAGAAGCCTAAGGTCGAGTGGACATTAACCCACACAAACAAGTATTTACAGGATTTAATGGAATAGACAAAAGAGTTTAATAAATTCCGAAACACGGGGCAAGATGAAGAGCTCGCCATCTTGTCCTCGTCATCTTACTCTGCGGATTACCTGTTTAAAAATATTTGTTTCCATTTTCACGAAGGAAGTCGAATAATTAAAAATTTATTCGTGGTAGTATGTAGTGTTTAAACTAAGTTACTCATAAACATTAAAGATAAATGATATATCATGTTTGTATCTGTAGCAGAGCTTATTTACACATCCATAAACGTTACATGGAGGCAGCGGTAAACAATGAAAGCTTCACAGCTAACACAAAAAGGGCGATTTCATCTTCTCTGTACATAGGAGAGCCAGTAGTGTTCGGTTGATCCTGCGACCTAGCGGAAAACGGAAAAATTAAGACATTCGTTATCTTGCCCCGTCTCTCCTACCGTTCGATATAAAACTCGTCTTTTTTGAACAATTAACCTGCATACTTGAAATTTGTCAATAACGTGTCTTTTGCTGAGTTTGATGGAATACTCTCCAAATCGGCCGAAGGAAAGTTAATTCCATTATGCATTTTTTTAAATTCAAGTTATGTCATTTTTTAAATAACAAGATGAATATTATAAGGGCTTTTTTACGATGCAATCGAAAGTTTAAAGTGGAGACGTAACTGTCTCATAAAGCGAATGTATTGTAATGTCGCCTCATTAATAGAACTCACACTTCTCTATACATTTCAAGCTAGACATATGGAGGGACAGTTGGCAGATTGGGACATTGTGTGTCTATAAAACCACAAGTGGCTTACCCTTTCTGCCAGATGCATAACACTTGCGAACTGTTTGTGAGAACGACTTTGAAATTGTCACTCTTTCATTTGCTTTATGACTTTCGACGCCTGTGTGTCCGAACATGCAACAGACAAAACATAGCCCGTTTGTGTGCCTTCTTGACGGAAACGAGTGTCACAGAAGTAGTATTCAAAGGAAAATTATTATCGAGATGAATTACAGCCCAGATGTTGGACAAGTCCTTGTCGCGGGAAAAATCGAGAAGAACAGGGCCATTGTTCGGTCTGCACCAGTGATGTGCAAATGAATCCAATGTTCTGCATGCAAAATTTTCGGCCTGCCAATGAGAGGTGGTGAAGAGCGAGTACGAGACCCACCACTGGAGTTTCAAAAGTTCGATTCGGAAGATAGAAAGAAAGGACTATCTCTGTTCCTGTTTCCTGATCACGATGAACTAAAAACATTGTGGGGCATGCTCCCGCAAAAAAAAAATATGCGGGGTATTCGAATTCTAATTGGCGATACCCGAAAACTGCAAGATACGAAGTGACGCAGTGCAACGGCCGGGAGATACTTCAACACTGGACTTTTGTTTTCTTCTTCCCAGCGAGAAATAAAATAACTGAGGCCTTGTGAACAATGTTAAAAATTTTAGGTTAGATAATATTTACGCATTCTAAAATTAAAAGTTAATTTTTAATTAGCTGTGGGTTTGATCGCTATCATCTCAGGATGCCACAGTATAGTATTACAATGCTATGAAAAACAAAGAGGTTGGATTGAGGGCTAGTAACTTAGAAATTGGTTAATTTTTTAAAGGAAAATTAATTCAAACTATATACAACTCAAATTTAACTCACAATTAAATCTAAGAAATATTTGCTTTCCAACGGTAATTTTTTAATTTATTCGACTCGTAACATTTTAAGTATTTATTCCAGAAACGCTTAATGTAATGTTATGGATCAGAAATTTAAGGAATATTCAGTATCAAGATGATGTTTAACAGTATCTTCGGAAAAAAGTTACAAACACACACACTTACATATGCACGCATTTTCTATTTTAAAAACGCGAATCTTATGAATGTTTATTAGAATTTATTAGCCTCAGAGTCCTCACTGTCATCTTGATATCTCAAAGATAAATGTGTGGCATCTTGTTTTTTTCTGTTGAGAAAAGTCTTAGAAAGAAATGGAACAAGAATTTACTTAAAGAAGAGTTTCCGGACATTAAAGAAAGCGTGAAATGAAAGTTGATGAAGCGTGCTCAGTCAACGAAAGTTATTTGAGTTGGGAGAAAAAAATATTTCCATTGCAAATGCACGGAAAAACTTTCTTGTTCGGAAGTTCCTTTTCAGTATTTTTTAAGAAATATTTTTTGAAGGACGTTTGGTGATTTGTTTAAATTTTTATTGTTATTTATTTTTTTTTTACATTTCCTGTTCTTTTCACATTCTTCGAAACTGAGAGCAAATTGTGTTTTGAAGTGGTAATTTTTATTTTTTTTTGTTTGTATATAATGTATTTTTTTTTGTCAAAAAAAAATTGTTGAAGATTAATGTTACAGCTACTGTTGTTCACCTGTATTTCAAAAAGTTTTTTTTCCCTAAGCAGAAAACTATATTTTAAGATGATTGTTTGATTGGAATCATTGGACAAAGTAGCCTAGCGGCCGTGGTCACGTACTTGGAGCTGCCATGTCCTAAATTTGAGCCTATTACCCGGTATGTAAATGGTGGTGTTGTACGTTAAATCTGTCGAGGCCGAAACATCCTTCTGTTTGTGTGTTGTGGAGGTTAGGAAAAAGGGATGCAAGTTCTACGGCTGTTCTCGTCACTTGATCATGGTTCACCACTACCAGGGCTAATGCAAATAGCCATCATTAAACTGTATATAGTGACGTTTATATAACTCTCATTCTCTCTCTCTCTCTCTATATATATATATAAAGGGAAAAAGAGACTCACTCATTTACTCACTCATTACTCATCACAAGATTTTCAGAATTATCAGGCCAACTGACTTGAAATTTCGCAAGCAAGTTCCTTTTGTTATGTAGAGATCAGCTAAGCAAGAATTTTGCTGAAATCCACTCCCAAAATGGGCAGGTGCGGAACAGAAGAACATTAATTTTAGACTATTTCAACCTCTGACTTCAAAATGGACAAACATGTTTATGTTGTTTTGTAGACATCCGCTAAGCACTGGTTTTGAGAAAATTGTGTTTCAAAAGCCGTTTCCAGGAGATGGCTTACGGGATCATCATAGATAAAAAGTTTCGCCTTTATTTTACCATTACACTTATAGATTTGAAATTTTGTAAGCATCATTCCTTTGTTAAATTGAGATCTGCTAAGAACAGGTTCCTAGGAATTTAAGATCTGTGAAATTCAGGAAAAGTGCTCAGGAGAGTCCACTTTAAGTAATGTAGAGATCTTAGAGGATAGAACATGGATCAGCGTGTGATCGTTCTTTTCACTAAAAAGTCTCTGTTCAGCCTGATCAATCATTCTCGCTGCATTTTCATTCGAAGAGAAATATAGGCACACTACCAGCCTTTCAATGTCCGAGAAATTCGTCATTACAGCAGGGGAGGCTTGAGGATTTGGGTTGGTTGGGCGCACATACCTCCATTCCTTGTAAAGAGGCACTGTGTGTGTTGTGAACTATAGTGATGTAGTATTGAAGTTATATGTTTACCATTTCAAGGGTGCATTTGTCCCAAATTTTAATTTAATGCATGACATCAAAATGATGTCACATACAGCTCAATTGGTCAAATAATTTCTGGAAGGTGAAGATATTCTCCGGAAGAATTGACCTATCAGATCGCCAGACCTTAGCCCTATAGAGTCGGGGTGAGCATTATGTCGATTGTGATCCACCGGTGAACCGCCAAGACATTTTGGGGTGACCGCCTGAAGATTAGCCTTCATTAATTGTACACCGAAATATTCAAGATTGGCTGCCAGGATGAAAACTATAAATCTCCTACTGACTATAACAACGAAAACTAACTAAATATAAAGTGTTTCCTACACTCCTCACTTAACTGTAACTGAGTGCGCAATACTTTTTAGCTTTCCTACCCCAACGGAAATTTTGGAACCCTGTACCGGGACATTCTGTAAACTAAAAACGCAACGGACAGACGCAAGGTCTTGTCCGCATCAATCCGCAGCACCTTCAAAGGTGTAATTTTCATTTAACCGCATTACTACCTTTTAAGTGTAAACTTTAACTGTAAACATTTATTTTCTTGTAATATAAACATAAGTACTATCTCCATCTCTGGCTGTTATCCGAACTCAACCAACGGCATCATTTGGAGGCACCCTCGAGATCGTCAACGATTCAGAGAAACAAGAGATAAGTACTATATTTTATATTTTCATTCAACGTTTGACTTTGGTTTCTCTTACTGATTCATTCCGACCATATTTCATTTTATCAATTAATGGACGCCGAAACGGCTACAGTGCTTCGCGGCAGAGCGAAGGCTGCACTTACAAGAAGTATAAATTTCATTGATAAAAATGATCAAAAACTTTTCACAAAAATGATATACGCAACAAGTTAGAGAAACATGAATTAACTTATACGGAATTTGATAAAACAGATGCTGCTTTACCTATCGAATCCTCTGAAATCGAAGAATTCGAAATAAAATATTACGAAACCAAAGCCAAGCTACAGAATATCTTAGAAAATATATCTGTGAGAACATGTATATAATGATAATTCTAATGTCTTTGAAAATGTCTCAAATATAAAATCTAGCAATTTTAAGTTACCAAAAATTAATATTGAGCGTTTTTCTGGTGATTATAAAGATTGGCCTTCACATTTAAAGATTTATATGCATCATTAGTGCATGATAATATGTGTTTATCAAATATACAAAAATTTCAATATCTTAGAGGTTTATTGCTGTCAGAACCAGTAAATATAATTAAGCATATTCCTATTACTGAAACTGCTTATAACGAGGCTTGGGAGAAATTATTAGCTCGTTATGATAAAAAGAATCAAATCATTTTTTCACTTATTAAAACATTCATGGAACAACCTTCTTTTAACGATAGTAATTCTAGCAACCTACGCAACATAGCAGATACTTCCGACGAAGTAATTAGAGGTCTTAAATCTATTGATACTAAAGCAGAGTCTAGAGATGTATGGTTTATTTACATTTTGTTACAAAAGGCTGATCCTAAACGCGCCAAGAATGGGCGCAATTCTCAAATAATATTGATTTTCCCACATTTGAAGCATTTATAGAATTCTTAAATAACAGATGTACATACTTAGAACTATATAATGAAAATGCTATTTATGAAAACAACCTTATATTAATAAATCGAAATTTAACAATAGTTTAAAATGTTCTTGTTGTAAAATGAATCATCTTGTTTTCAAATGTTTTAAATGTAAAGAAATGTCTGTTAAAGAGCGTAAACAACTTGTTAATAAACAAATATTTTGTATGAACTTTTTATCTGATAGGCACTCTGAGTCACATTGTAATTCAACTTTTACTTGCCCCTTTTGTAAGAAAAAGCATCATTCACTATTACATGATAATAATTTTAAAAATTACGCAATGTCAGCAAATAAATCTCATCGTGCTGAAGGTCAAAACCAGATAGGAAATGATACTAATCAAAACAAAGAAGTTGCAGCTTCCGTGAGCTCTATACAAACATATTTTTCTTTATTACCAACTTTAAGCGTTGACATTAAAAATATTTTGGGGGAGAACTGTCAAGTTTGAGTTATGATGGACAGCGGAAGTGAATCAACATTCATTTCTGAAAAATGTTTAAAACTGCTAGGCCTGAAAAGAAAAAACGCTAGATTTCAAATTAAAGGATTACAAGATTCCAAAATCGCGATGACTAAAGGGTGTGTCGAAATAGATTTAGTATCGTTACATGACCCCAAGGTCAAACTACCAGTTAAAGCAAATGTGTTTTGGAAAAACTAACTGCTCCTTTACCAACGGAAAAAATAAATGAAGCACATTTCTCTCATTTAAAAAATGCCTGCTTAGCGGATCAGAATTTTTTTATCCCAAACAATATCGATATGATTCTCGGATCTGACTACTTTTTTTCTATTTTGCTTCCTGGGCAAATTACTCGCTCTCAAAGTAATTTAATCGCTCAAAATTCAATTTTTGGTTTCCTAATTTCAAGCAAATTAACTGATTCTTTAAATTCAAATTCAATGCTAAATCTTCACATTAATGATACAAATATTGACAATCAATTAAAGCAATTTTGGGAATTAGAAGAAATTCCTAACGTAAAGGATAAAATATTAACTTCTGAAGAGCAATTTGTGGAAAAACATTTTCAAAATACTTATGCATGTAATTCCAAAGAACGCTTTGTTGTAAAGCTCCCATTTTATAAATCAAATTTAGAATTGGGAGACTCAAAACCCGCAGCAATTTCTCGCTTATTAGCAATAGAGCGGAAATTTAAAAATAACCCAGATTTTGAAAAACAATACAAATAATTCATGAACGAATACGAATCGCTAGGACACATGAGCTCAGTAAATTCCAGATCCCATACTTTCAAAGATCAGAATTTTTTGCCGCATCATGCCGTTATTAAGCCATCCAGCACTACAACAAAGTTAAGAGTAGTTTTTGACGCATCTCTCTCTCTTGCAAAACGACAAATGGTGCGTCATTAAATTCTCTGCTAGGAGTAGGTCCCAAATTACAAAGGGATATTTTTGAAATATTGCTTAATTTTAGATTTCCTAGAATTGTATTTACAGCGGACATTGAAAAAATGTACCGTCAAATTTTAGTAGCTGATGAAGATCAGAAATACCAACAAATTCTTTGGAGAAATAACTCTAATAAAAACATTCGCACATACAAGTTAAAAACTGACACCTACCGTTTAGCCTCTGCTTCCTTTTTGGCCACTAGGTGTATTAAGCAAATCGCTCTCGATAATAAAGATAATCTGAACCTCTCCTGAGTTTTACAGGAAGATATTTATATGGATGATTTACTATCAGGAACAGATATGCCAAATAACGCGATCTCCATTTGCAAGGACATTGCTCATGTTTTGAGTACTCGCGGATTTCATTTAAGAAAATGGAATTCTAATTCCACCGAATTTCTCGCTCAATTTTCAGATCATAGTTATCATGATACACGAGTTGAATTTTCTAAAGACTATAATGAAAGTTTCAAAGTATTAGGCTTATTTTGGAATTCATCCAATGACACTTTTGGTTTCCAACCATCGCTTGAACTTACACCACCACTCCCAAAGAGACGTATTTTATCTGAATCTTCCAAAATTTTCGATCCTTTAGGACTTCTTTCACCTTGTACAGTATTCATGAAGATTTTTTATCAAAAACTTTGGCTTATAAAAACAGATTGGGATTCTCCCATTCCACAACAATTAACAGAGGATTTTCTTAAGTTTCAAAAGGCATTTAATGCAACCAACTATCTCACTGTTCCTAAATGGGTCACTCTTACAGCACACAACACAGTAGAATTGCATGGTTTTGCAGGTGCTTCTTCGTTAGCTTATGCTGCTGCAATCTACTGTCGGCTGAAACACAACGGCAAAATAAAGGTTCAACTACTTGTATCAAAAACTAAAGTAGCCCCTGTCAAACAAGTTTCCATTCCTCGATTCGAGTTGTGCGGTGCACATTTACTATCCAAGCTATTTAAATCGGTCTTACGGACATTAAAACATTATAACTTTGATGTATTCGATTGGACGGATTCTAAAATAGTTCTCTCCTGGCTGTCTAGTCACCCTCGCAAATGGAAAACTTTCGTAGCAAATAGAATATCTGAAATTATGGAAGTTCTACCTCCAAAGCATTGGAGACATGTGCCTTCTAAGGAAAATCCCGCAGATATTCCATCCCGAGGTATTGATCCTAAATGCTTACCAGATTGCAAGTTATGGTGGCAAGGACCACCCTGGCTAAGGCTAGGAACTTCTAGTTGGCCCAAGGCTGAATTCAGTTGTGATGAGGCTTCGGATAAGTTAAAAGCGGAACAAAAATCAAGCTCCTTTTTCAATCTGTTTACTCACACATCAAATGATATAATTCATTTTTTATTCGAACATTATTCTTCACTCATCAAAATAATTCGCATTTTTGAAAATTGTCAAAGATTTATTAAAAACTGTAAAAAGATAGCATTTCAAGGATCACCTATCAGTTCATCCCATATTAACACTACTTCACTTACATTTTCGGAAACCAAAACCGCTGAAGAAACCATCATTCGTTGTGTTCAAGGTATCTACTTTCAGGAAGAAATACAAAGCATTAAAGAAACAGATTTCTCTTCCACCTAAAAGTCCATTACGTTCCCTCCATCCATTCATCGATGAACATGGTTTAGTACGGGTGGGAGGAAGTTTGCAAAATTACCAGCTTCGATTCAATTCCAAGCATCCTATCATACTTCCTTCTCAGTACAGTATTAGTGAACTCCTTATCAAGGAACAACACATCGCTCATTTACATGCTGGGCCGACTTTGTCATCTCACGTTCTTCGTCAGTCCCATTGGATTGTAGGAAATAGAGAATTAATTAACAAATGTATTAGAAAATGCTTAAAGTGTAACAAATTCAAAACATCCCCCACAACTGATGGGCAGTTTACCAAAACACCGTGTCACGCTGGAGAGACCTTTCTTCAGTTGCGCTATTGATTATGCAGGTCCTGTACTGATTAAATGCAACAAGGGTCGATGAACTAAATCTACAAAGGGTTGCATTGCTTTATTTGTATGCTTAGCAACTAAAGCTGCTCATATTGAAGCAGTCGAAGACTTAACAACTGATTCCTTCATAGCTACACTTCGTCGTTTTAGTGCTCGTCGTGGTGCTCCCCGCCACATTTATAGTGACAACGGAACCAATTTTGTTGGAGCTCGTCGAACACTTGATGAAATACGAAAGTTATGGCTTTCGTTACCAACTAATGAAGCTATATCCTACTACTTATCCAAATCTTCAATAGATTGGCACTTTATTCCACCCTCATCACCACATTTTGGAGGTATTTGGGAATCAGGAATTCGATCCGTCAAATTTCATCTGAAGAGAGTATTGGGAGAAACCATATTAACTTTAAGAGTTAACAACCTTAATCACGCAAATCGAAGGATTACTAAATTCCAGGCCTCTCTCCTACGTTAATGACTCTGACATAGAATGCATATCTACACTCACACCTTCACATTTTCTTACAGGTGATGTTCTTCTTTCAGTTCCAGAGGAGCATCCTTCAACCTCCAACCGCAGAGATCGTTGGGAGTTACTACAGAACATCAAACGTGGCTTTTGGATGAAGTGGAGCTCCGAATTTATCTCTTCCTTATAACCTCGCAAGAAATGGCAGGACGCACAACCAAACTTGAAGGAAGATGACATCGTATGGATCAAAGAGGAGGGTCCTCCTGGTACATAGCCAATGGCTCGAGTTCTTCAAGTGCACTCAGGCAACGACGAACTGGTTCGATTTGCAACTGTGAAAACCCAAGACTCAGTGTTAAAACGACCTGTTCATAAACTTAACAAACTTCCTATATATCCGGACTAGTTCAGATATAGGGTGGGAGTATGTTTCCTACACTCCTTACTTAACTGTAACTGAGTGCGCCATACTTTCCCGCTTTCCTACCCCAACGGAAATTTTGGAACCCTTTACAGGGACATTCTGTAAACTAAAAACGCAACGGACAGACGCAAGGTCTTGTCCGCATCAATCCGCAGCACCTTCAAAGGTATAATTTTCATTTAACCGCATTACTACCTTTTAAGTGTAAACTTTAACTGTAAACATTTATTTTCTTGTAATATAAACATAAGTACTATCTCCATCTCTGGCTGTTATTCGAACTCAACCAACGGCATCATAAAGTGTTTTATTTTTTATTATACATTTTGATCGTCTAATAATAAATTTATTATTTGATATTAGCATTTTTCTGTGTCTATTATTATTATGTTTGTGTAACTTGCATTTTGCTTTAAATGTAGTTTTAATAGGTTAGATTTTATTTTTTTCATTTTAGTTCTGAATGTAAGTACACATATTCCGTATTTATTATTTATTTATAATAAATATTGGGGAATTTTTCCTTACCTCAAAACACATATGACACTGGATAGTGGTGTACACGTGTATTTACCAAGAGGTAACCTAAAGATTGAAAATCTGCCATTCTCGTATCATACCCCAATACGCAGTCAAACATTTTGTTTTTCTTTTTTAGTTTGCAAATTATACGGAACAAAAAACAGTAAAAAAATAAGTTACTAAATAAATATTTGGCATTAATTAATAAAAAGTTATTAATATTAAATACTTAATTAAATTTTACCTACTTTATAGGGATTATAATGAATCAGGGTGGGGAATCAAGGGCTGTGGGGATGAAGGTGGATCCATGGACAATCCCTTTTTTGGTAACTATATTGACGCTGAGTGGACCGTAACACCTTGAAAAATTAGAAGTAGTCCGTACCCTGGAAAAATCTGCCCTCCTGCTATAGAGCATGCATGGAACGCCTTAGCAAGGACAATGCGAACTCGCCAACTCTCTCCGAGAGCCATCCATGACTTGAGAACAGAGTTGCTGAACAAGTGAGATTAATTGCCACAGGAACTCATAAATTCCTTATTTCCAGTATTAAATCACTTTGCAAGGCTTGCATATCCATAAGAGAAGACCATACCAATTATTATTATTATCCAATTAATCTTGTTCTATTCAACAATGGGCTCAATTCATGTGATATCATAGTCACATGGCAGTGATAGTCACGTGGTTCTAGCCAATCAATTCAAACAGTCATGTGACGTTATTGTCACACGATAAAAACTATCTTGTTTTTCCAGCTAATCAGTTCACACACTTCAGTGTTGCCAAGTTTTGCTATTTGCAGAAATTTTCTCCTCTTCAAAAGTACTTATATATACAAAATGCATTTATTTAAAAGTACAAGCATAAAAAACGACTTTTTTTAATTTAAAAAAATTCTTTTTGAAGAAATTTTTTCTACAACATTTAAACATCTTTATCCAAATATGAAATTTTAAATTTTATATAAGTTTTACAAATAGAACAACAAGTACATTTAGAGTTGAATGTTTGTTTTGAATTCAATGGAGAGCACGTGTTTGTCTTTATCACGTTACGTGATGAATTGGGCCCATTGCTGTTTCCTAACTTCCGATCATACGTGTGTATTTTAACTGTTGAGTAATTATTTTTTACTTTACATCAATACTATGTACAAACCAAGTTTCATTAAAATATATGTCCAATAATTTGCAGAAATAATTAACCAAATCGAAAAATTCTCTTAGTTTTGAGCACCAGTGCAGTTACTCTAACTTTAGCATAGAATAACTTATGCGAACACTTGCAACCATAACTCTAACGCAAAATAACATAAAAGTATTTAAAAATATTGCTCAAATAGTTGGTTATGTAATTCAATGTTTCAGAAAAAACAAGGTATGGTTAAAAAAATTATTCAGAGGGGAGGATAATTGGCTAAAACAATGATCGTTTAACCCTTTATCTACCGTATTTTGATTTACTTTAGTTTTTTTCATGCAATATATACTTTTTTTAATATTTACATTGAAAAATAAGGGATATACATAAACAAAATACTCAACTTTGGGAAATTTAATCCGTTAGAGCTAATTAATTAATTAAAAATATTCAACTGTAAAAACCCATTATATACACTGTTCACTTAAAATAAATAGTCAAATTGTTTTCTAAGGTCTTCCTTAACATACAATAAATATAACATACTTATTTTGGACATTAACTATTTCTTTGGACAAAGATGACAATCTTCGCAAATCTCTGAAAACGCCATTTATGCTATAAAACTATTCGCCTTCCCTCTGAAATACTCATCACAGAACCCATGCAGCCATTTATCTTAGAAGAGTGGGTTTAAAAACTATTCCTGTTAAAAAAGTGTCGGAGTACTCGTAAAAAGAGTTATTCTATGTAATTTTAAAGTACATGGTACTTATAGAAGTTCCGTCGGTAGATAAAGGGTAAAAACAATTTTTACAAATTATGGAAAAATCAAATAATTTATTTAATGAGGTTTTATGACTATTCCATGGACATAATTTACACCTCATTCAACTACAAGTCAATGTATACTGCTTTAACGTTAGTACTGAAGATCAAATTTCGGTTAGTACGTTGTGGAAAATAAAAATTGGTGCATTTTACATTAAAGAAAGTGGCCCATTCATAACTAAGCAAAACCTATTTCCCCATTTTAAAATGGAGAATTGTCCTATCGAAATATAATTCTATTTGCCTTTTTCATACAGAATGTAAAAATATAACGTTTGCCGATTAAAATAACGTAAACAGAAATGATAAGAGAAAAAAAATAAACACTCTAAAGTCTCAACTAGCGCTAATGATACAATATTTTTACGGACTCCTACTATTTATTCAGGTCAACATTTATTTCAGTGTATTGGTTCGTGTAATGATACGGGTATACGACAAAATAATAGGAAAACCCATTTAAAAATGCTTGTTTTTTCGGCCGTCCAATAAACGACTGCAATATGTTGCAACAGTGTGCCACCTAGTGGCGACGAAAGAAAAGGTATCAGTCAAAGCATTTGGTGGTATGAGGGTTGCATAAAAAACTCCGTTGTAAAGCGTGGTTCTATGTACGACCTCTCCAACGTGAAAAGATGAATGATAATTACAGCTTTCCTAGCAGGAGGATTCATTTCCAGAACATCCAACCTTGTGGTCGTTTCAAGAACCACTGGGTCAAGGATTATAACATCCTACACAAACCTGGGAATGGTGAATTTTGAAGTTAAATGACCGTGATGTACGGGTGCTGAAGAGAATAGCAGTCTGAAAGCTCAAGACTACACTCTCGCAGATAACGTCCGAGATGAATTTCATCCTTCAGAACCACGTATACATGAAAGCTATTCAACCGGAGTTGTATACTGCGAGCATTCATGGCAAAATAATTATTCCAAAAAGGTTAATTTTGACGCGTAGGATGTTATGAAGAGACTGTACTAAGTTCAAGAACCCTAAACTGGACACAAATGCAATGGAGACGAGTCATCTGGTTTGATGAATCCTTATTTACTTTATTCCGGACATCCCCTGACGTGCGCTCGCATGACCGACATCATCAGAAGCCTTTCATGTTGACTTCTTGATTCCAAACGTGAAACATGAAGGAAGTTTTGTGTGATGGTGTGTGTGGGGGGACCAACATCTTCCCGTGGAAATGGGCTTCTCATTGTCTTGAGGGGGATGATCACAGGTGACCATTTACGAAACATTCTAGCAGATCCTTCTCACCCTATGCTTCAGACTCTCTTTCCTGGAGAACGTCATGTGTTCCAAGACAACTACGCCCCTGTTCACATCTCTTGCTGTGTTCAAACATAGTCACATGTGCGCGATGATAAAGCGTAACATATAACGTGGTGTCCCCAGTCACCAGATCTGAACATCTTTGAGTGTTTGTAGGATATTTTAGAGAACGAAGTTCGTGCTCAGTTTCCTCTTCAACGCATACTATATGAACTTAAGACGGCCCGGCACGAGGAATGGATTCGACTTCCAATGAACATTGTTCAGGACCTTTATTCTCAATCAAACGTTGAATACGAGCTGTCATTAAGAGCAAAGGTGGCCCAAACCCTTACTAATAAAAAGTTTTCATGTTTCACAGGTGTTCTTAATATTTTGTCCTATACCTGTATATCACAGTGCTTTCTCACACGTTTTATTTGTGGCCGCGGTAGCCAAGTGGTCCGGGTATCGGATCGTGGCTGGCCTCGTCACGAACTATTTGAGCCCAGTACCACTAAAGACACACCGTGTAGGGCAGAGATGCACGTTAAATCTTTCGAGAGCTCAAACGTCCTCCCATTGGTGTGGTATGGTAGCTAGAAAAGGGGTATCTCGACTCAGGTGTCATCCACATCACTTGAACATGATTCAAAATTACGTGGTACGTCACCAAAAGCCCTTGTGTAGCTGAACAGTGTGACGTTAATATTCACTCACGCAGTTTTTTTTTGTTCAGTATGTATAATATTGCGCACTAACAAATTATATTTGAATAGATGAAAATAAATGTGTGATAAACTACACATTGATCCTAGATAATTACATATTTTATGTATTATCCTTATAATTTGTATTTATTTTAAGTCCAAGCAAACAACGATATGCTAACATTTTCTCTTAGCAGCTTACGGTCCTTTAAGGTTTAATAGCTTTTGTAATTTTCTTCACAGTGGAGAGAGCCAATACTGGTATCAATGATACTGGTGGAAAGTAATTTTTATTCTTTTGTTAGTTAAAATGTGTGATATTAGTATTGAAACGATGTTAAAAGCGTTTGGCTAATAGAATCTGTTGACCTGACAATAGGAAACTCTATTTATTTATGTTAGTTGCAGACGATTAAAATTACATGTTTTGGTTGCATAAAAAATTGTTTCGCTTTTTTTATCTATGAGATTACTAACAGTGTAAAAATATTACAAAATTGCCATTAATCTCATAGGAACAAGTAGTTATTAGGAAATAAATAAATGAAACTATTCTTATAGCACAAACACACTTGGAGAGAATTGAAAGTAACTCTTCAAATTTAAATAAAATTATCAGTTCATACAAGTAAAAATGTAGCATCTCGTATGACATCCAATTTATTTCTTATTTTTATTGAATTCTTAGCATATATTTTTTTAACCATATGATAACCCTATGTTGTATTTCATAACACATTAAGGTATTAAAACGTATTTGTACAAATATAATTGTAATTTATTATTCTTTTAAAGAAACACCATTTAGAGAGGGTCTTCGATCTGTCATCTTTAAGCATCTACAGACATTAATTTACGCTGAGTGGAAAAAAGAACTTTTAGAGAACCACGTGATTGGCTAAATATATATAATGTGACTCGAACAATAAACTTCACGTACTTTTTTTTGCAGCTGTCATGAACAATTTTGGAAACTTGTATTTACTTCAAAAACATTATGTCTCCTCTCCCCTCCCCTTCAAAAATCTACCCTTACTCTTAAAAAAAAATTGTCTGCTCCTTCTTTTTCCTCGGTCATATTTTTACTCGCCCCAGGAAAAACTTTGTGCAAAGACATTGTTCCGAAATATTTTAACCTTTCTTCTTAATTCATGTTTTATTTTAAAGCTTTCTGCTAAAGGTTTTTTAAAAAAACCAAATTTGCTGGTTTTTTTAATGGAGTAGTTAGAGACGATACTCAGCAGAATACCAAGGAATTGAAACAATAAGCCTATATATCTTCGTTATTTATTTAACTGGGTTTATTTTCTTTTCTAAGGTAAAATACTATGAGAAACGAAATAAATATGCCAAAACCTTAAGTTAAAGGGTCTAGACATTATTTAAAGCAAGGACTTCACTCCCCGAGTCGCTTCAGATACATCATAGAGTTTTTTTCCTGGAAAATAAGTTTTTTTTCTTGGCAAAAAAAACATTTTTTCTTTACTTGCATGCATAATTTTCCTTTTGATACCTTTTTATATGTCATGCACTACCATTTTTTATTTCAAAGGTAACACGATGACAGTTACTTGGCGATGTACTTTGACTTGTTGGTGAATCCATGATTTATTTTTCCCTTTATATATTAAAATCTTTATCCTGGGTGATTAATTTTTATTAAAAAATAAACACCATAAGTCACAAAAGTCTACATACACCCAACAAAAAGTAATTATTTATAAAAGTGTAAATTATAGATAAAAAAAGTATACATAAACATTTTATAGGAAATTAAATTGAAGTCTATTCTAACCAAATAAATTACAAAAGAATGCTTATAATGGCAGTCACAATGATATTCATACAACCCTAGTATCACTTGAATTTTAGCTTACTATGAAAAAATTCCTAATTTTCAGTCTCATGTATTGATAAGTGATGATTTTTCTTGTTTTCTAGTGGCTTCTGAAAAAAAAAAAAATTCTTGAGATGTCAATTAAAATAGAAATGTCTCTGGATTTGAGAAAAATGATAGTACGTTTAGGAAACAGTAATAAATCTTATGGAAACATCGTAGAAATATTTAGAAAAACATGTGCAAGTGAAGAAAGAGTTATTTGAAATTATAATTCAAAATATCACGATATTGGTAAAACAAGAAATTATAAGATGGACGCGAACATTATACATTCATTGAAGCCCGTTCGTGGCTGTGTAATGGTTTGGGGTTCGATGTCATTGACTTAATAACGAAGTTTGGTGTTTATTGAAAATACTATGAACTGGCCGTACAACTTGAAGATATTACAAAATAATGCGCTACGTTTTGCAGTCAAATGCGGCTCGGCAGAAAGCGGTTGTTCCGACAGGACAAGGATGCAAGACTTGCAGCGCATACTGCGAAGGAATGGATTCTCTTCAAGGTATCTTGGTAGAAACGTTCACTGCTACAGTTGAATCCTGTTTAACATTTGTGCAATGACCTTGAAAGAACAAGAAAACATAGCACTCTTTTCAAAAACATTCCTTAAGAAGTACACTGTCCAGTGTAGGGTCTGAAATAACTCTTGACACCACATAAAGTTTTGTTTTATGAATGCACATGATACTCTGAAGGCAGTTATTGTCGAAAGAAGGCCCGACTAAGTATTTTATTTTGTGTACACGAGTATACTCAATTTATTACTGTTCTTGTGCGTATGTAGAATTTTGTGTGATGTATATTTCAATTAATTGTGATTTAAGGGTGTATGTCCCTTGAGCTTCTATGGTTTTTAACAGAAAGTTTCTGTTCATTTAAATCACAGTTAATAAACATGATTTTGGTGTATATCATCTATTTTATTTAATTCACTTAATTGGTGTATTGTTTATGGATGTATGAAGATTTTGATAACTTACCAGGATTTAATTCGAATTTTTATATTCGGAACACAATCAAATAATACGAATCTAAAGATTTAAGGCAATTTTTACGTTCCTATTTGAGATTTTTAAAGCTTCTGCTTCTTAACTGTTTAATTGCTTCATGTGTGCCGATATTTTCGATAAACAGTTAATCTAACTGTAGAAGAATATGTTTTCTTTGAGAGAAATTTATTTGCGGATAATATCTAAAGCACAAAGGAAAACGAAACATGCTGGATCGCATGTCATTGTAAATCATTTCTTTTTAATAGCATTGCACATTCTTTTAATAGATTAAATAATAGATTAATAGATGAAATAGATTAACAAATTCTGACACGTTATGGAGATAATCCTCTAAAATTTACAAATAAACGGTTAAACACACAGAGACCGGCGGGGTCAAATCGTTGGTTCGAAGCCGGATGTCATTAAAGAGAAGCTGATACACGTTAAATACGTGGAGTTTGTAATATATCAGACTAGAGTGGTGTGGAACTTTGGTAAATGATACACCAGCTCAGCTGCTGTCCTCGTTACCTGTTCAATGCTCAAAATCACAAGGTCAGTATCTATTTGATCTAATGCAAGTTTCAGAGAGTGACCCCAGTTACCAGTCGCTCACTGATCTTACCAACTTTTAAAGGTTACACTCATGTCCATAAATTAAGGATAATTCAGAATCACACAGAAATGGAACTCTAAAATAAAAATTTCACCTATAGAATTATCACACACATCTTGAAGAAGAATATGCAAATTACAGGAAGCCACCAGATGGGCCCCATAGCACCTCACAATGGCTAGAGTGTAAGAGAGGGGTATATAAGGAATGGTGGCAAAAAATAAAATTGTTCACAAGCGCTTTAAAGGCCTTTCATTGAAATAACCGCATAATTATGGCACAAAGGAAGCATTTGGATGATTTTTTTACGTGGTAGAATTTTTGGAAGACTGGAATGTAGACGTACTCAGCTGGAAGTATCCGAGGAACTTGGAATCGCCCACAGTGTCATCTTCAGGCATTGGCAACGATTCCAAGATGATGGTATTGTGTGTAGATGTTACAACGAGTAACAACGCCGAATGAGGACCGGTATTTGGCAGTTACTGCCAAAAATAACAGATGGGGCACAGCATCAAACCTGTCTAGTATGTTCTCTTCAGCTACCGGTACGACAGTTTCAAGGCAGACCGCGTACAGACGCTTAGGGCACATTGGTCTATATGCCCGTAGGCCTGTCAGATGTGTTCCACTTACCGCAACTCATTGTTGCCTGCGATTAAACTGGAGTAGAGAGCATACATTGTTGACACCAAAACAGTGGTCTTGCATGATGTGTTCCGACGAGTCCATGTTTAGTTTGCAGACTGATTCTCATCGGACTTTAATATGGAGAGCGCCAGGTACCCGTTACCACCAAGAGAACATCATTGAGCGACACCGTTACTGTGGTGCAGGAAGGCTCGTTTGGGGAGGAAATATTCTTGGTTCCAGAACTCCCCTGCATTTTCAGAATGTAACGATGACAGGCCACATCTACCGGGATGTTATTCTGAAACTACATGCACGTTTGTTTCGGGGTACCATGGGTGCTGAATTTCTGTTTATGGATAAGAACACCCGTCCTCACCGTGCAACAATGTAGCCGTATGCCTTCAATAGGAGGATATCACCCGTATGGATTGGCCAGCATACTCTCCGGACTTGAATCCAATAGAGCATGTATGGGATATGCTTGGCCGATGAATTGCAGCCCGTAAACCTCCTCCCACCTGTCTACCAGAACTTCGGAGGTATTGCTTGATGAGTGGTGTAATATTCCCCAAAATCAGATTGATAATTTGATATTCAGCATGCCTAGGCGTTGTAAAGCCTGTATTGAATCGTCCGGGAGACATACTCTGGATTAACCATCATACTAACCATGTTATACTGTTTTTTTTTGTAAATTTGTTCTTTTTTGAAATTTGCTCCAGGGAGTAAAAATCGTAATTTTTATTAATTATTTATAACATATAACATCTCTTTTGCTCTTTACCTTTTCTTTAATAAATAGACTTTACAAATAAGTCAAACTGGTTTGCTTCTGTCTGTTTCTTTGCATGGACTTCATTATCCTTAATTTATGGACATGATGCTTATGCTTATGCTTTTAATGTTTATTAGCTGATCTACAACAATTGTTAGTAAATCAAGGTTCTGCAAATAATATTTTGCGACGTTTATTGGAACAAAAATATTTATTAACAGCACAGTACACAGACACACACAAAAGCCCACAGTTTCCAAGAAAAGATCTACATATATACACTCAATTCTACATCTGACATCATCTTGTGATGTAATCAGGAACCAATGCGTTACCGGCGCGCATGACATCACTTTAATCCTTACGTCATAGTTATGATGCCATGAACGTGATCAAGGAAAGTTCAAGAATAAATGAATGGCGTCGCAACATCCTCCCACCATTTTGAGTGTATTGATTTCACTCATAAGCATATAAAACTTCATTAAATAATCCAAGTCTTTCAGGTATCTTGTAAAGGTCTCCTAGGACCTCACTTTGAGAACGAGAATAAATAGGAGTCATGTAAGAACCAGTAGCCATTTTTATAAACAACTTTCTTTATTTGGTTATCTTATCCAAATAGAATCAAAGACTTATTAAGAAATATATCTAACTAGTATTATGAGGTTTTAAAGGTAATATAATTTAAATTAACTTAATTAATTAATTATCAAATTAATTAATTATTAAATAACGATCACGCAGAGATTACCACGATAAGAGATCCCAGAATTATATTTAATAATGTTCTTATTGAACATTTAACTTTATTCTCACTCCTAAAACTTTAATGAGACTTTAAATACAAATCAATAGTTACCACTCGTAATCTCAATTCTTCTTGAGATTAAATAGCTCCAATAAGTAATCTTCAATTTAAATTCACTATAACTTTCTGCTTCAATCTCTATCCCCTACTGCTCTCACTTTACTATTTCGTTTGACTTAAATACTTTATCTAATCTGCATTACAAGGAATCCTGTCCACTTTTTGGAATTGATTGGAAATAGTCAGGGAATTAAATTTCCCTATAAAGGTCGACTCAGAAGGTTAGTGATAAAGTTCGGTATAGATTTGTCACAACCCCTCCAAAAAGAAAACGGGATTTATTCGAAGGACTCATACGTCCTGAAAATAAATTACGTAAGTCCTATCTCTGTCTTATAGTTCCGACGACTTTAACTGCTAATTGGATATTACTGAAACTTCTTCCTTAATGAAAAAGGACAAAATTACGATTTATAATTAATTGCTAAACCTCTAAATACTTCACAAGTTTAAATTAATCCCTGCACTCTATCCATTCGGCATCGGAGGCGTGGGAAAAACCACCCTAGTGGTGGTAAAAAACCAGCCCCATAGAGTTTACTTAGTTACTATACAGAAAAGAAATACAATCTTCTGTGGCACTGGAACAGCGAAGTCTTCAGGGTCAGCTACCCTGAAAGATTAATTTCCATTTGAGAAGTAGGTAAAAGCAGACATGAATTTATACACTTGTTACATGAATGTCATATACAATAAATATCTGGTTCCTTTGCCTTCCCATTCGAAAAACTTTATGCGCTAGTTAGTGTTAATGGTTAATCCTATCTAACTTCGCCGCGCTCCAGGCCACCAGATTTGAAACAAAATATACATAGAAACATACACATCATACAATAATAATCATTTCACAATAAACAAATAACACAAACAACCAAATGAATTGTCGCGTCTTAGCGAAGTCATACATCGAAGTAAACAAATGCAAAATTTACATATGTTTTCTCCAAAATACAAAAAACTAACACAAAAGCTGTTTTTTTCTGATATAGAAAAAAACACACACAATGCAGTGTCCACTTTTGCCATTCTTTTTAATTTTAGAGTCCGCCCGTGACTTGCTTCAATTGCAAAAATTCTTCACTTGTTCGTACCGCGAAGATAAAGAAACAATACAACCTGGTTTTTGTCTGTTAAATCCTATGCACTGGATCTCCATCCGACGCTTCCATACTGAGGCTTCTTCTTCGTAATGTGCTGTGAGGTATGCCGTTGATTCCGATGTTGCTCAGCTCCTCAGGAATTCCGTCGCTTTCTTGTATACGGCTTCGTAGATAGTATGGCCAAGGTCTCCTTGTAGTGGCTTGATTCGACCGGACTGGTTTCTCCGCTGATTTGTTGCGTCCTCTCGTTGTCGCTCTGGTCTGGCGTGTCTGGTTATCACGTCCACTACCTTCCATTCGGGATCCGCCTGTAGTCGTATCAGTCCTTCTGCGATCAGGCAACCTTGATGGAACTGCAATGGACTCTACTCCTGGTGAAGAGGTATTATGTTTCTGAAATTTGTAATTCCTGGACGAGATCGAGGATGGGATCGACCTCTTGACTCCCTGCCTTTGTTCAGGAGCGCGTCTTTTCCGGTCCTGGTGCTCAGACCCTTGCAATGATCTCTTCTTACATATCTTATGTCGTTTTAAGACATGGTCCTCTGACTTATACTGACTGAGTTTCCGTTTATTTCTGGGAATCTCCCGTGCGGTGTTACCCTGCCGTGATCCACACCCCTCACTTTCCTGACTAGAGGTTTTCTTATGCTCTTTAAACTGCCCTTGTTTCGATCTATTCGACCCATGACTAACTTCTTGTTCGCCATACAGAGTTTCTACCGGACTATCCGAACTAATCGTGTCTGACTGACGAGGCCGATACACTCGAACCTGATCAATATTAACAGTTAAATTTCTTCCGTTTTTCCAAATAACTAAATTATTTCCTTTTATTTCCAAAACATTATAGGGACCTTCAAATTTAGGCATAAATTTTCCAACCTGTTTCCTACCCGCAGCACTTAAGAAATGTGTTTGAAGTAAAACCAAATCGTTCACTTTGATGTGAACATCTCTCCTTCTGAGATTGTAATGTTTTTCCCAAGACTTATGCTTTTTTGCATATTTCGAATAATCTTTCGATATTCCTACCAACATATTTCGCATCCTCCGTAACATTTATGAGCTTGCTAAACTGAGTTATGATTTTCCTTCCCAAAAACAACTCAGCCGGAGTTTTATTTGTCGTCTCATTTACCGCCGTGCGCAATGCGAAAGCGAACTCGTGTAGAAATTGGTCCCAGTTTTCATGATTTTCTTCAACAAAAGAAGCTATCATTTGAACTAAATTTCTATTCACTCTCTCCGTGAGATTAGACTCTGGTCGGTACGTTACCGTTTTCATATGTTTGATGTCCAACCTGTGACTGAGATGTTCAAACACGTCAGAAATAAATTGGGGGCCGTTATCACTTATCAAAGAAATCGGAGCTCCGTAACGCGCTATATAGTTATCAAAAAAAGCATTAGCTATTGCCTGGGCTGAAGCTTTACGAAGAGAAATCAGCTCACACCACTTAGTGAAGTGGTCAGATATAACTAATATGAATTTATATCTCTCGGGTCGGGATGCGGGGTAGGGGCCTAATAAGTCTAGCGTTACAATTTCATTTGGATATTTTGAAACTATAGGCATTAAACGATCAGCTGGTAGCGCGTTTTTATAATTAAATTTTTGACACCGGTCACAGTTTGAAACATATTTAAATATATAATTTCTCATAAATGGAAAATAGCACGTGTCACGAAGTTTAAGATATGTCTTCCTCTTTCCGAGATGTCCTGCCAGTGGCAGATCATGAAATTCTTTCATTATATCTTTTCGAAGAGAACCAGGAATATAAACTCTTAGTTCTCCCAGAGTAGAAAAATACTTCGCGTAAAAGAGGAGACCATTTATTAACTTGAAGTCCTGGGACCAACTCTCGCATACCGTCGCATTAACAGAACCGTCATCAGGGTTTTCTAAGTATCGATAAATATGTCCTAATTCAGGATCTTCCCTTTGTTCCTTAATGAATTGTTCACGTGAATTTATTGCGAGGGCTCTAAGAGCTGCGCACGAAATTTGTGACTCCTCGACACTGTCTACTGGATTTCTCGATAAAAGATCTGCGACCACGTTTTGAACACCAGGTCTGTGTTCCCATTCTATGTTAAACTCTGACAATTTCAATGCCCATCGGATCATCCTACTTGATAAATTCTTACCTTTGGTTAGCTTTGTTAACGCTGCGTGATCTGTGATCACTTTCACAGGTAGGGGTCCAAAATAAGTTTTAAACTTTAGAGCCCATATCACCGCCAAACATTCTCTTTCGGTAACCGTATAATTACGTTCTGCTTTTTAAGGGTTCGAGACGCGAAAGCAATAGGTTTTTGATTTTGTTGAAGCACAGCACCAATTCCGACCCCACTAGCATCAGTGAATAAATTGAACTGTTCAGAAAAATTTGGTAATAGCAAAATCGGTGCCTCCGTTAGTGTGCGTTTGATCTGATCAAAAGAATCCTGTGCTTCTCCCGACCAGTTAAACTTCGCCCCCTTTTTCTTTAATTGGTACAATGGTTCGCATATATCTGCGTATCGCGGAATAAATTTTTGGTACCAACCCGTCATCCCTAAAAATTTTGACACTTCTCGATTATTTTTGGGAGGTTTCATTTCCGTAATTGCCCGAATTTTCTTATTGTCAGTTTCGATTCCTTCCTTACTAATAATCAGGCCTAAATATTTGAGTTTGTCACGGGCGAAGTGAAATTTTTCCTTATTTAACGTTAGCCCTGCGTCTTGCAATAAGGTAAAAATCTGAGTTAAATGATCGAGATGGTCTTTAAACGATGAAGATGTAATAATAACATGGTCCATATACACCAACACGAAACGCCCAATAAGAGGTTTGAGAATAATATCAATGACCCTTTGGAAATTAGGTACCGCCCCAGAAAGACCAAAAGGCATGCGTAGGAACGCAAAAGTGCCATTGCGAGTGATAAACACTGTTTTTTTATGTCTCTTGGACTAATCGCCAACTGAAAATAGCCACTTCTGAGATCCAGAGTGGACAAAACGTTGGTGTGAGGAATATTGGTGAGTAAGTCATCAATCACCGGTAATGGATATCGAGGATATTTGGTAATTCCATTTATAGTTTTCGATAATCGATCGCGAAACGATACGCCTCGGGAGAATCTGGAGGAAGGTCATTTTTCTTTCGTGTTAGAACGACTGGAGATGCATAAGGCGAATTAATAGGACAAATTGTACCATCCCGCAACATCTTATCTATGTGATAATCAATAATGCCTTGTTTGACCCGGTCGTACCTGTATGGTCTACACACTACCGGTCCCTTGTCTCCAGTATCTATCTCATGATATACAACATGCGTTAATCCCGGCTGATCGGAAAATAACCCTTTAAAATTATTAAATAAGGCTTTTAATTGTCTCTGTTGCTCGTCACTAAGTTTTGATTCTGCTAGATCAATATCAACCGGTTTTTCCTCTTTAGGCAACTGTTTGATCAGATTATCGGGAATGATCAAGGATTTCTGATCAAAATCCAATGTTAATCGTGACGCCTTCATAAAATCGCTTCCTAAAATACACTGATACTGCATGTTATCTAGTATATGGAATTCCCAGGGTTTCTGAAATTCCCTGATCCTAATTTGTAACTCGACCCTACCCAAATGACTGCATGGGGCTCCTTGTGCTGTCACGACTCTGTCTTTCGTCTTTTGACGAGGTCGGTATGAAAAATAGTTGCGGTATACCTCCTCCGAAATAAAAGATTTCTCCGCTCCCGTGTCCTATAGTGCTGTAATAAAGGTTTCATTTAATAGAATATTGACATACGGTAATTCGACTGGGGTCATTCTTATAGAGGATACTCAGATAGGCCGATGATCCCAAACTGGAGGATTTTCCGTACCCCGTGATCGATTACCCCCATATTCACATCGATCGTTTAAAAGTTTAAATTTCTACTTCGTTCATTTTGACCTCGAAATGAACTATTTCTCGACCCATTTTGTCGACCGCTCTGATTGTGAAATCTTTGTTCCGATTGTCCACCTTGGCGTCTACCCTCGAATCTGCAATTACTTGCAAAACCTTGGTTTTCGAATCGATTAAATTCTCTTTGTGGTCGGCTATTATTGGCGTATCTCTCATTATTTCCGTTTTTTTCCCTCCAATTTTCTTGTCTATGCCGGGTATTAAAACGATTGCCTTCATTAGGGCTTGAACTTCTAAATCCCTCACTCGAACCTCTAATTTGTCTATGCATAAAATGTTCTTTGTATTTATCAACGATTTGTAGGAGATTGGCAGTATTTCGTGGATGTCTAACTTCGACATAACCCAAAATTTGAGGTTCTAATCGACTAACGACGTGATCAATTAATTTTTCCTCCGACATTTCTAGTTTAAGGACTTTATGGATTTTCAACAATTCATAAATAAAGTCCGAAGGCTGCTGATCCCGCCTTTGCCATGAGGAATAAAATCGCGTTTCTAGTTCCGACCTGTTTCTGACCACGGGGAATTGCTCCGACAACGCCTGTTTTAAGTGCGCGTAGTCTGTTGTCTTATCTTCAATGACCCTATAACCAAGAACTTCGAACCAGTCGAGTGCCCGTCCTTTGAGAGGACCCTTCAAGTAAGCACATGCTAGTTGTGCAGGTATGTCATAATAAGCGAGATTATGATCAATATTCTACAAAAAATCATCTATGTTCTCAACTCCCGAAAAATATTGTTCCGGAATGATTCTAAAACTGGATCCGACTCTATTCTCGGGATTTATACGTTGGGCGCCATTGTGAAGGTCTCCTAGGACCTCACTTTGAGAACGAGAATAAATAGGAGTCATGTAAGAACCAGTAGCCATTTTTATAAATAACTTTCTTTATTTGGTTATCTTATCCAAATAGAATCAAAGACTTATTAACAAATATATCTAACTAGTATTATGAGGTTTTAAAGGTAATATCATTTAAATTAACTTAATTAATTAATGATCAAATTAATTAATTATTAAATAACGATCACGCAGAGATTACCACGATAAGAGATCCCAGAATTATATTTAATAATGTTCTTATTGAACATTTAACTTTATTCTCACTCCTAAAACTTTAATGAGACTTTAAATACAAATCAATAGTTACCACTCGTAATCTCAATTCTTCTTGAGATTAAATATCTCCAATAAGAAATCTTCAATTTAAATTCACTATAACTTTCTGCTTCAATCTCTATCCCCTACTGCTCTCACTTTACTATTTCGTTTGACTTAAATACTTTATCTAATCTGCATAACAAGGAATTCTGTCCGCTTTTTGGAGTTGATTGGAAATAGGTAGGGAATTAAATTTCCCTAAAAAGGTCGACTCAGAAGGTTAGTGATAAAGTTCCGTATAGATTTGTCACAATCTTAACTAATCTACTTGATCTAGTGACTTTATTTTTATGACAGTATTACTGGTTAATTTATCTTCATTAACACTAGATGTCGGAACGCCATCAATTTTTACAATTTCATTATTTATAAATGACACTTCGAGTGGATAAACTCTTTGAATTGGACGAATCAGTTCAGAGTTCTTACATTTTAATTTCAAGGTACGAACTTTACCATCCCTACCTGGAAGCAGACTTATTACTTTTCCTAAAGGTCAATACACGCCCTTCTTGGATGGCTCTTCAGTTATCACGACATCACCAACTTTGAAATCATGACCTGGCTTTTCTGAGCGTTTTTGACGTAGTTGACCAAGATATTCTTTCCTAAAAAGTAATCTAAAATCATGGATCAGTGTTCTACGATATTTTATTCTTTTCTAAAACTTGGAGAATTCACTTAAATCTAAATCTATGGTGTCATATGAAGATTTAACGTTTAAAAACTAACTAGGTGTCAATGGTATTAAATCATTCGGATCTTCCGAGACATAGGTTAATGGACGAGAATTAACCACCGCTTCACAATCACACAGTACAGTTAAAAGTTCTTCATATGTTAAAATTGCCTTACCTAAAGTACGCTTCAATAATTCTTTAACTACTCGTACTAATCTCTCCCACCAACCTCCCCACCAAGCGGCAGTTGGGGGATTGAACTTTCATTTAATAGGTTTAATATCGGTCTCTTTCATTATTTTATCCCAATCTAGATTTTTCAATTCACTATTGGTGCCGACAAAATTAGCTCCGTTATTTGTATATATAATTTCTGGTCTAGTACGACGTGCAATAAACCGTCTTAAAGAAAGCATGAAACACTCAGTAGACAATGAACTCACTAGCTCTAGATGTATCGCTCGATAAATGGCACAAATCCACACCTTACCTCCATCTCTAGTAAAAAGAGGTCCAGCCAAATCAATACGTGTAATGTCGAACGCGTTAGCATCTTTAACACGATCCGCAGGCAGACTCACAGGTTCACTCATAGGAGAGTTAGAGCTATATCGACAGAGAGCTATAGGGCACACACTTCATAACTACTTCCCTGACTGTTTTTCGTATTTTCATTATCCAGAATTTTTCACGCAGTATAGACATAAGAATTTGAACCCCAGCGTGGCAATGTTTTAGATGGTAATACTCAATTAATCTTGTGGTTAAAAGGCATTTACAAGGCATCAAAATAGGAACAAAAAAATTTGGATCATCTTTTTTCTCAGTTATTTTAGTTTTAATTCTAATGATTACCTCATTGTGTCTTTAAAAGACATTTACAATGGGTATCGATTTCAAATTCGGAAACATCTTATCTTGTACTAGCCGAATTAACACCCTTTTAGCATTTTCTACAACAGTTCGACAAAAACAGACGTGCACCATACGAGCTTTTAGATGCATCAACAAAAATATGGAGTTCAGAGGTTTCATTTATGGCAATATATCGAGGCACAATAACTTCTTTTAACAAATACATTTCATTTGCCCATTTCATAAATTTATTAACAATATTTTTAGGTAATTCTGAATCCCAAGGCAGTTCTAACTTCCAAGTTTCTTGCAATAATAATTTGGGAGGCAATGCAGTGGAGATAACAACCCGTTTGCGTCAAAAACCTTTTGCACTGTTGATAAAATGAACCTTTTAGTAATTGTTTCACACGTGAAGATTTCAAAATTTATATTACATCTCAGAGTATCTTTGTCTAGATTCCATAACACGCCTAAAACTGACGCCTCTCCTGTATGCTGAGAAACATTTACATGCTACATTGCTTTGCCAACCTCGCAAGTTAAAACAGCCTTTTAACAATTTGACTTTTTTTAACTTTTGACAATAATTTTGAAGCTATATCAATAAAATTTTCTTGTTCCTTTATATTATTTAAACCAGATAAACAATTGTCAACATAAAATAAACATTTTAATTTCTCTAAAACATTACAGTATTCAAGAGGTGCGTTATCTAATAGATGTTTTATGGATGCGTTGAATAGGAAAGGGGAAGAATTTAAACCAAAAACAAAATTCGACAATGCCTATACACTAATTCTACTTTACTAGGATAAAATAATCGAAGATAGTCTATCTTTTGGATGAACTGATAACATTAAAAACGCTTTCTCTATATCTGCACTTAATCCTATAGTGTAGAGTCTAAACCTATCTAAAAAATATCGGGTATTACTTCTAAAAGATTTATGCCTTTATATAAACATTGGTTTAATGAAGGTTTACCATTTTCACAAGCCGACCCGTCAAAACAGGGACGGTACTTTGTGATTTCACTTCGCAGTTTTATTACAAGCCTGTGCACCAAATAATGACATTTGACCGATTTTACTTCCTCTTCCGGTACAATTTCAATAATCCCCTAATTTTCCCAATTCTCAAAAACCTTTTGATACTCTCTGAGAAAGCCATTACGTTCAGCCCTTTTGATAACTTTCTCATGTCTTGCCTAAGTTAAACCTTTATTATCAGGTAAACTAACTGGATCATGTTTCCACGGAAGCTGTAACTCATACCTTCCGTTAGGAAGAATCGTTAGCTTCTGCTGAAAATCATCTAAAGCGTCTTCATAAGAATTTTGGTAGCTTTCCTCTAGAGTTGGACTTGAAATGCCTAAATTTTCGAGACTCCAGAGATCAGTTAATTTAATATTTCTTACATACATTGAAAGTGTTGTCATAACATTTCTATTAATATGGCATACATCATCCTGCATTCCTACAATTGTATTTCCGGGTGTAGTCTCGACCACTATTAAACCGGAATCTAACTCACAATATTTCTTCATTAAAAGTCGACCTAACACATTCGAACCCACTAACAAATCAACTTCTAAACCTTCGCTAAATGAATCTGAAAGCTCTATGTTCAGTTCTCTTAAATTATTTAGAATTTGCTCATCTGTTATTTTCGGAACAATGTTGCATATCTTTTCCTCTGATAGAACATCTAAACAACAGGAGTAATCTCCATTCAAAGTCGACAGCTCGATAGAATAAACTCCATAGTTCTTAGGCTTCGTTTGCGTTCCTCCAAACAGGGAGTGAATTTTGTTTTCATATCTATGCGGTATTAATCCCAAGTGCGCAATTAATCTTTCACTCACGTGAGAATACTGGCTAGCTGAAACTAAAAGAATCCTTATGCGTCTTTCTCGACCTCGACCTCATGCAATTACACAGAGAGTCTGCAAATAAACCGTTTGAACTCTGCTACATTGATTAGAAAGAGTAATAGTGGAAGGAGAATTTTTCACATATAAATGCTTATCAAGTTTTTTACTACACATAATATCATAATGAGATAAAGAGCAGAAATTGCACTTCAGTTTAGATTTTAAGTCACACTGCCTACTGATATGATTTGATTTAGTTAAACATGAATAACAAGCTCCCTTTTTATGCAATATTTTTAACTTCTCGTCTAAAGACATTTTTTTTGCTGAAAAACATTTATGGCTGGGATGGGGTTTATCACAAAAAATACAAGTAACTTTATTGTCAATGGATTTTAAACTTATCAGGGCTGCCGCCGGATCTCCACTAATCTCGTTTAGAGGGGTACAAACATATTCCTTTTTACGGGTAACTTGATTCGATGCAAATCCAGTTCTTGACAACACAACCATCTCTTCACCCTGCACTTCTTGACGGAGAAAAGTAATTAGATTCTCTAAGGAGCGAATGTTCGTTTCGGCAGTGTTGCCGGATAGTTCGTGGTGATTTCTGTTCCGTTCCCACGTCATTAGCACTTCTTCGGGCAGGCAGCTCTCAACCAGGGTGGCTAGAAAATTTCTAAACCTTTCCTGCGTTCGTCCTAGGCTCTCCAGGGCTCTCAGTTTTCCCTCCAACTCGTCATAGAGTCTTAAAAGGTCCGTTTTTGCTCTATCGGACACAGCATTCTTCATAATCATTGTCAGAAGATCCCGAACATAAATTTGGACGAGTAAATCTTCTCTTCCAAATGGCTCTTTCAATTGATGAACTGCCTTCGGGTAATTCGCTGCAGTAGCCGGAAAACTAAGAATGGGTCTTTCCGCTTTCGATTTGGGTTCAACTGAAGCCACAAGATACTGCATCTTGTCTTCATCTGGGATGCTCCCGTCGTCATGGATTTTTTGGATTTTGCTCCAAAACGAGAAAGGAACTCCTTCGGGTCTCCACCAAATTTTCTCAGTTCGAGTTTCGATAGCTTAAACGTTCTTGGTGTGTCTGAAACTTCAGAAATAACTGCCTCTTCCAACTTCTTATCGATGTGAGTGTAATATTCCAAATATTCGAATTCTTCTCCATAATCTTCTAATTGTAGCAAAGTTCCAGATACTGCTTCTTGGGCTGCTTCTAATCTCAAATATTTATATTTCAATTGCACTTGTAGCAACGAAATCTTCTGTAAATCTACTACATCATTCTTTAGCTCACTTTCTATCTTATTTGCGCTTAAGGTAAATGCAGTCCTAAGTACTCGTCTCTGTGCCTTTTGTGCTTTAAGATCCATATCTAATTCCATTTATCTACTTCTATTTCTAATAACACGTCCTGTCACGGACGCCAAATGTTACTAACTCAAGGTTCTGCAAATAATATTTTGCGACGTTTATTGGAACAAAAATCTTTATTAACAGGACAGCACAGAGACACACAAAAAACGCCTACAGTTTCCAAGAAAAGAGCTACATATATCCTCTCAATTTTACATCTGACATCATCTTGTGATGTAATCAGGAACCAATCCTTGACCGGCGCGCATGACATCACTTTAATCCTTACGTCATAGTTATGATGTCACGAGCGTGATCAAGGAAAGTTCAAGAATAAATCAATGGCGTCGTAACAACAGTATTATGTTGATTGATACAAAATTTAGAAATTGTGCTAGAATAGTCTGAAAAGCCAGTGTTAAATACCGGAATAAGGAACAAGGATTATGTTAGAAATAAGGAATCAAAGATAATGTTTTGTAATAGAAAAAAATGCTTGATTTGTGAATATTTGTTTCTGTGAATGGTATTGTTAGCTAAGCTACACTTTCGGAGAAACGTTTAACTTGACAGGAATATCAAGTTTTCTAGAAGAATTGTTTTGTCATAATATGTATACACAAGACAAGCGGTTACCCGAACTGACTGTTGGGTATGTCATGGTGTGACTATCTATGAGAACGTTTTTCAAACTGTGGGGTGCCCCCCCCCTTCAAAGAGGAGTGATAAGCGTACATAAGGGGAGCGAGCACATCGAAAAGTGTATAAAATAAGATATTTTAAATAATTATCAGTTTACTGAATAGAAACAAAAGAATTACATTCTGACACAAGAAAAAAACGTGCACACCAATATGCTTATAAATGTAACAGTATTGCACAAAGTACTGGATAATTAATTCCTCAATAGTACATTAAAACATGTATAGTACCGCAAAATCTGGTGTATAACGCGCACTTTTAGAACAAAAAATAAGATCGAAATTTAAGGTTGCGTGTTATACGCCGCTTATAAATGTGACAGCTTTAAAAATAACGAAGAATATCAGCATAAAAAAAATTACTCCTACACATATGAACTAAAAGAGTTAAAATCCTAGAAGTATACTATCTGCGATAATACGTCATATAAATGACTTTAAAACATAAGAGCAATCTATACCAACATCACAGATGTTTTCGTAAAAACGGAGGTGCTCGTTATACGGCGAATATATCTAAAAATCTCAAAATGCAGCTCTTAAGTACTGGTGCGCGTTATACGCTGGATTTTGAGTTAATTACTAGTGACTCCCATGGGCTTGCCATGTTTAAAATTTTATATTTATCTTGATAATTCGTAAGTGTGTCGGCATGGTGGCGCAGTTGGTTTGTCACTGGCCTTTTGCGTGCAAGGTTACGGGTTCAACCCTAGCTCAAGTCGGTGGATATTTATGATGCTCAAAATCGACAGAGTCCATGCCGTTTGATTATGCGGCATGTAAAATATCCTTGAGTGCCCTATTCGCTGAAGTCTTCTCGGCAAAATTAATATCTTAAGTAAAAGTTTGCATCGTCAGAGCTCAGATGCTTCTTTCTGGAGATGAAACTTGGTATCAAAGTTAGTTGCGGCAAATAGTATCGCTTATATGGTGCCGCACTAAAAGGTGCTACGAGTGTCTGAGGAATGTATTTTGTATACAAAGATAAAAATATCTATCCGCAACCCCATTAGAGAAATGAAAAGAAAAATAAAGTGTATGATTAAAGACGCCAAAGTACGTAATTATTGCTTCCATTGTTATTGTATGTGGGAGGCGCGGTTAAAATTATAACTGAAAATTGAGAGTAACGAATATTAAGATTCCGAGAAGCACTGATCTGTGTACTGTTTTAAAACTCTCTCTCTCTCTCTATGTGTATATATATTCAGTTCATAGTTATGACTTTGAAGATCTTTTCAATTAAATTGATATTAATGATATTATTAAAGTAATTTTAGAAATCCACAGTATATATAATCTTAATATTAATTTTAACAAATTTAAAACTCTCATAGATTTTGTCTTAAAAGAAAATTGCATTAATTTTTTTTAATGGTTTATTATATAAACAAAATAAAGGCATGCCACAAGGAGGCCCATAAAGCAATAGTTAGGCTATTTTATGTTTACACTTTTATGAATATAATTATATTATTCATAATGACTATTGCATTTTTAGATATATTGATGATTTAATTATTTTTAGTAAAAATGTTAATTTAAATCCCAATATTAATTTTTATCTGGCTTACTTAAACTTAGTTAAAATTAATAATAATCCAATTATAAAACTAATTACTTAGATGCAAGATTGTATATTAAGGATTTGAAATTACATAGTAATATTTATGATAAGAGAGGCCTTTAATTTTAACATTCTTAAAGTGATTTAATGGAATTCAAATTTATCAATATCTACATATAGAAATATAATTTTTAACTATATTTATCGTAATAATGTTTTAGTAAGTGATAAAGCTAATATTTAATTAAACATTAATAACTTTATTAAACAATGTATAGGACATGGATATCCAGCAAACTTCCTTTACAATTATATTTCTAATAGTTCTCAATGATATACAATTTGTGTTAATAACTTATTGACATTATGCTTTTTTTAATTAATTATACATTTATTATATAGGTGGCGCTACATGTTTAATAAATCAATAATATTACTTAAAAATTTCAAGGATTCATTTATATTTTACGCTAATATTTATATCAATATACATTTATGATTTTTTAAAAGTACATATATATATATATATATATATATATATATATATATATATATATATATATATATATATATATATAAACTTTATATTATTCTATCATCATTTACTTTTATTCGGAACTGTATTCCCTCTCTTGTATTTGGTGGGAAACATAACCTGTTGTTACACTCCCGAAGTAAGTCTTACTATCTACGTTTTGCATCGAATTTAAATCTATACTGTAAATATTAGTAGGCTATAACTTTATAATTATAAGAAGAAAGCACTGGAATTGAAATGAAATTTAATACACATAATGACACAGACGAGAGATTCACTTGATCTCAAAAACAAGACAATTAAACGAATACAGGGTGTGCAACGACACAAATACTGGGCAACTTCAATAGCGCGTTGGACCACCTCCAGCTGCAATACATGCCGCCAAACGATCCGACATTGAGTTGATTCGACACCTTATGTTGTCCTGAGGCAGATGGGCCCACAAATCTTAAACAGCCAACTCTAAATATAATGTACAGAGTGACACGATGGCATCTGTCCTTTTAGCTGATCCCAAACGTCCTCTACAAGGGACAAATCGGGGGAGCGGGCCGGCCATGGTAGAGTCTAAAAATGACGTAGGAAGTTTTGAGAAACTCTTGCTGTATGCGGACGAGCATTATCTTGCTGGAAAATTGCCTCTAGGAGACTATTTAAGAAAAGTCCTACATAAGGTCGAAGAATATCATCAACGTAACGTTGGCCCGTTAAGGCTCCACGCATCACAATTGAAGTGGACCGGCTATCATAGGCTATGGCCCCCAGACCATTACACCAGTTGTGCGGGCAGTGTGATTTAGAACAGTGTGGGGGGATTGTACCGCTCACCAGGGCACCGCCACACTCTCACATGGTTATCATCTGTCCCCAAAACAATCCGGGACTCATCACTAAACACAAACTTTTTCCAATCTGTGACATTCCACATTGATCTGGCTTGACACCACTGTAGACGCAGTTGCCGATGTTCCTGTGTTAAAGGGAGTGCACGGAAAGGGCGCTTGGGTTTAAGATTTGCTTCTGCAAGGTGTCTGGAAATTGTTTGTGGAACAATTGCTATGCCTACGTCTGCTCGTATCGTTGAACGAGTCACTGTGGGGTCCACAAGTGCTTGCCACATGATCCTTCAATCCTCTCTCCTCGTGGTCTTCCTGGTCGCTCCAGACCCGGTTTTTCTTTTGTCCACTGCTCCCAACAATTTCTAACTGCCCATTCCGAACGCCCCACCTAGCGAACAACACGGCGCGTCGACCAGCCTGCAGTTTTCATCCCGATGACCAGGCCTCTCTCAAACTCGCTTAACTGTTAGAAATGTCTTCTAGCACGTTTACCTGGCATGTTTCGCTTACCAAAGTCTTCCTACAATCGGCGGGTAATCGTCACGTTTAAGAATCTTCGAATTTGGCTGGCTTATATAGCACCCTCTTCCTAATTATAGCGCCACCTCGGCGTGTATGAGCATGCGTATTGGCACAAAACTTGGATCATTTGCATATCACATTACGCTGTACTTATTTGCAAAGTTTCGCGATTGTACTTAGCTTCCTTCTTGGGTCACTATTTTCAATGTTCCTGAGTGTATGTTTACAAAATATTAATATAAAATACTGATATCTACTGGTTCAGAAAGATAAATGTTTCTATATAATATTATCGCTACCTCATTTGAAAAACAATTTTTTTTTTAAATTACATAGACAGTTTTATGGAATCAGTAGACACCATCTTGCTGTTGGGTAACATTATTTGAAACCTATTTGAATGATATTTGTTTCTATGATTATGAGATAAATCAAAGCAAAATATAATCCTTTTAGCGTGAATAAAATAAATGAAACTAACGTGTTGATACATAATATTCAAAATATTTCAGATTAAAGGTGAAATTTATATAAATTTGTTACACTTACACTTACATACACACACACACACACATATATATATATATATATGTTTCTTTTTTTATATATTTATTATTTATTCATAATTATGTTATTGAGACGTATTATTTTACATATACGTTAGGATTCAAAAGTTCTCGGACTGAGCCTATAACTTGAGAACTTTTTGCAGTAGATTGAAAACCATAACTTTCTGTTTTAATGAAATCTTCCCCTTTTATAAAAGAGGTTTGTCTGAACTATCATAGTCGATAGCTCATCATGGAAACGTAATTTATTGTAGGATGCCTTTAGTAACCAGTGATTGAAAAAAATTGGTGTTTTTTGACCACAGAATTAAGAGGTCTCAAACTTTTTAACAGATATCTGTTCAATCGGAAAAAAAACATCGTTTTTCAAAACAAAGTAATCTATAATAATAAAAGGAATTTTTCGACTGTGTGTTTCACCTCTACCACCCAAACTAAGCAACCCAGAAGCATAAAGATTGGCACATAATTCTTCTAGGTCCTGATGATGTGCACTACGTAGAGTTTTTTTCGAAATTCCCTTTAGATTTTTTGAAATTAAACTTTTAAGCGATTTTTCCAATTTTTTTCAACAACTGGGTTTTTAGTTAGTTGTTTTGGTGACAGTCTCATTAGTTTCGCATATCAATTTGATTATTCCGAACGAATTTTACATAAAACGCATTTTATCCTTTTACGTAATTTAAAAAAAGGTTGTAATTTAATTAATGTTATAATTTCTACTATATTCTAGGTTACTTCATACTTATTTGTTTATTTTATTCATGTTAAAAAAATTTTTATATTTAAAATTTTCCTTCAAAAGTAGGGCTTAATTTTTCTTTTTTAGGTAAGACTTTGATTTTAATTAATGTAATAAATTCTATTTTAGTGTCACACAGTTTTATGTTTGTTTATTTTCTGAACTGTAATTTTCTTGCTTATAATTATGTGATAACGTGAAAAGTCAGTTTTAAAGAAAACAATTATTTGTGAAGCTTTTTATAAACAGAAGCTTGAATAATGAGGTACTTACGTTTCAGCATCCCCACAGCAAAATTGATCTCACGCGAATCACACCTTAATACCAAAACAACAAAAATTCTAACATATTTTATAAAAAATTGGTCAGATTTTGTCGGAAAATGACGCGATTCGTGAGGTGAAAATAAGCTAAAAAATTATTTGTGAAGCTTTTTGTAAACAGAAGCTTAGATTATATGGCACTTATATATTAGAGTAATTAGGCTACAATCCATCTATACACAGCTCATTAATAAGTATAGCGTAAAACTAAGTTATCACCTGAATATTGGTACATTTCAGAAGTACTTCTTGCCTACTTCCAACTGCATAGCAAGACCATTTGTTCAAAAATATAAGTACTTATGTATTATCGCAGCCCATTAGCGGCATTATATGAAACGAAGCACATTGTTGTCAATTCAGCTTGGATGACACATAAAAAATCGCAGTTGCCAACTTCGCGAGTTATTAATAGAGTTGGCAACTATACATAAGTACCAAACTTTCTATAACATTTCGGTTCTTACATATTATTAGCATGTACAACAGGCACAATTTTGAACGTTGGCATTGGTGCGATAAAACGTAAGTAACAACATTTCTTCCCATTGAAAAAGGGCCGCGGTAGCCGAGTGGTATAGGTATCAGATCGTGGCTTGCCTGGTCACGAGTTCGAGCCCAGTACCACTAAAGACCCGCCGTGTAGGGCAGCGATGCACGCTAAATCTGTCGAGAGCTTAAACGTCCTTCCATTGGTGTGGTAGTTAGGAGAAGGGGTGCCAGCTCAGGTGTCGTCCACGTCACTTGACCATGGCTCAAAATTACGTGGTCCGTCACCAAACGCCCTCGTGTACCTGATCAGTGTGACGTTAATATTCAATCAATCAACCCTTTGAAAAAGAAATAAGGATACTGCTTTTTCTGATACTTACATATTAGAGTAACCGCCGCCAAAGTGGCACTTTTTTCACCAACAATTCACTGTTTTTTTCTCATATAAAGCACATAAAAATCTGTTCTGATATTGCGGTGCAAATTTTGCTGCTGTGATGCCAGTACGTAAGTATCTTTTTCATTTATTGGCAAAAATTCTATGTTTTTCAATTGTAACAAAAAAGTAGAAAAAATGTAAATAAAAGAAAATGACACTCAATTCAAACTAATTGGAATTAACAGATTAACAATGGAATGTGTGGTTTAAGTTAGAATTTCAATTTACATATAAAATTTATTTTTTTCATCTGAGCTGATTATGGTAGTTTCATCAAAATCAAACTTTTATTTATCTATTTAAAGTAGCTGTTTGGTTTGAATTTATATTATAGTTTCTACTATGTATAAGGTTACTTTAATATTTATTTGTTTATTTTATTTCTTTTTCAAATCTTAAATATTGAAGATTTTCTGTTGTGTGTTTCTTTTGCTGTTGTTCAAAACTGTTTATGGCAATTTTGTCAAAATTAGGGTTTACTTTTTCTGTTTTCGTTAAACTTTTAATTTAAATTAATATTATAAAACTAGCTGTTTGGCCCAGCATTGCACAGGCTTTCCCTACTTTTATAATTAAAAGTTTGAGCAAAATATACTTTTTCGAGATTTCTTTGTATTGTTTTGGCTATTACAGTGCATATTTTTAATAATCAAAAACTGTTAACACTCATAAGGACATTTATAAAATAAATGTAAAACATGAAAAAATGAAATTGATAAAAATGTGTCTGTTTTATTTTTTTCAACATTTTAAACTAACCTTTTTTTTTAAAAAAAATTAAAGATTATCAGTTCAAAAATTTTCAAAAATAATATATGACTACTTAATGTATTGTTTATTATTTTACGTATGTGTGTAAAATATTTTTCATATTTAAGAAATATTTTTATAAGAAGTGGTATGTGTAAATGAAAAATTGTAATACGAACTTATTTTATGTTCAGTAAAACAATGGAAAAATATTCTGAAATTAAATTTACTTTTGTAACACTAGAGAATCTTGCTTATTATTTTAGGTACAGTAATTATATGTGATTTAAAGACTCAAAAGTCAGTTTTTCAGCTGAACAACAATTTGAGGCTTTTTTAAACAGAATCTTAGATCATGTTACCTATTCATAACACAAATATCAAAGGGTTTCTTACAATCAATGAAACTCCACTATCACTTCTCGCCTGCTTTCATTCTCATGTCATGTCCATTGGTTCACCCCCCTCCCTAAAAAAACATCTATTCGAAAAACTATGAATGCGTTTAAATGCACAACGAAATATTTTTTCTGACAATCTGTTATTAGTGCTGATTGTATATATACGCATGCATTGTGTACATATTTACATATAATTGTTACATGTTTTACATACCTATGCCATTTCCTGTCGTTGAAAATAAAGATTATAGCTATTCTTCCATCATTGGCATATTCAATGTTTTCTTCATTATAGAAAAATATTGCTTACAAATATCACCGAAAGTAAATGCCACTAAATTCAAAGTAATTGCTCTTAACACATTGGCAGTATTGTGAAAATAATGTTTCCTATTTATGAGAAACCAGAACGTACCATGTTTTTTTCCATGCCAATATTGAATGTTTGCACGGAAAAAAGATGCTCCTTCAAAAGATTTTATCATATTTCCCTGTGGATTTCTTTGAAATTCAGTGTTTAAGTGATTTTACATCTCATGACATCACGGTTTAACGCTACTTTTGAGAATCTGTTCCTTACATAGTATTTTGGAGATCATATGCATATTTTATGTAATTCTGTCCATATGTGATATATTTATTTCACTTATCATTATAGTTATTTATTATTGTATGTATTCATTCATATGCTCTTTGAAATAAAATTATAACTTATAATAGAAGTATTGCAAAAAAAGTATTACCTCATTAATTAATTTTTGAGCAACATGGTTTATTATTTGTTTCATTCAGTACTGTTGTTGGTTCTGGACTGTTTCAACGGGGACCTTTCTTATCCATTTTATGTGAGTTTTGATTTTAATTACTACTAATTAATTTTTTTAGTATTTAATTACATATAATTTTCTTTTGCACCTTAAAATTCAGAGTTAATGTAATTTTTGTCGTGTGGCATTATGGTTTAACTTTCCTTCTTACAATCTGTTCTTCGTATAGATTTTTAAAGATTTTATGCATGTGCATTTCTCTATGATATTTTCTTTGGTTAAAAAACAAGATGATTAATTTTCTTCCTTCAACAGCAGATGCTGATCAATGTTGAACATCATGAAAAATATACGCAGTTATTTAGACTCGCATTCCACTGGTGAAATGAATAAAAAATGGACGATATCGAACAATGTGTTGATACTAAAAAAACAATGCGAAGAAAATATCAGATTACCGTAAAATCCAGCATATAATGTTCTTCTATACTTTGGAGCTGCATTTTTTAATGTGTGTTATGTTCGCCGTATATTGCACACCCTCTTTTTTACGAAGAAACCTGAAATGTGCATATGCAATGCTCTCATGTTTTGAAGTCATTATTCCAAAGTATAGAAAAAATAAATATACTTCTATATAAAATTAAAACCTTTAAATTCATAAGGAGTGTAATTTCCTTGAAATAAACAGTATTTCAATATTTGTAGAAGATTTAATTTTTTTCTATTCTCATCTTTTTTTTATATTTAAAGCTCTTGAACCCATACATTTCAATTTAATTTCTTGTGCTTAAAGTGGGCGTTGTACGCAGGATTTCATGGTAAGATTTTCTGTTATTTTGTTGTGGTTGTTATTTAAAACTGTTTGTGGCATCATTGTTTAACCTTCTTTCTGACAAAAAATTCATGTAGTTTTTAGCTAATTGTACATAAACATATGCATTGTATACCTTTTTTACATATAAATACTTTGCAATAATATTTTCTGTCGTTGAAAATAAAGATTTTTGCCATTCTTATTTCATCGGCTAATTCAATGTTTTCTTCAGTGTTGAAAAATATTTCTTGGAAGTATAACAGAAAGAAAATGCCATTGAATTAAAACTAATTTCTATTGACAGATTGGCAATATTGTGAACCATGTTTTTTTGTATGTCAATATTTATGGCGTTATGATTATGAACGATACGATCTCATCTTTGTTATAAATTTAAAAAATCAGAATTTGTTTTTAACAAAAGGCTATTTGATGAATTATGACGAGATTGACATTGAAACAATATTCTTATATTTTCGTTTGGATTCCTTTAAATTCAATGTTGACCTGATTTTTTGTCACAATTTAATTCTGCTTCTGACAATCTTGCAATATATAAATATAACATTTGGGATCAAAAAAGTGTTTTCAGAAAAAATATGCACCTTGAAAAGATTTTCTCGTATCTCCTTTTGGATTTCTTTAGTATTCAGTGTTGATGTGATTTTACATCTGATGGCTTATTGTTGCTTCTAATAATCTGTTTCTTATGTAGTTTTTGGAGCTCATATACATATTTTATATATTAACATACTATGCATATATATATATATATATATATATATATATATGTCATGATTTTGAAGACAGAATCAGATTAAAGTTTTAAAAAGGAAGACCTTTATTCGATCATTTTTACATCTGTTCTGACACTGAGAGCAGAGAGCAAAAAGCACGCCATGGTGGTGGTTTCAAGAGGATAACACTTGAAAACATATGGTAAGTATCGCTGTTTTGAAGAGGTTGCTTGCAAGTTAATACTGACATATGTTGACTATTAAATCTAACGATCTAGAATTAGACATGTTTATTGGCTAGGTCATATGTTCGGAAGAAATAAATGGGTGATTAGTTTGATACTTGAAGATGGGATCTGAGAAAGATGAGTCAAGTGCTAGATAGGGAGTTTAATTTTTAATCTAATTTAATTATCCTTACATTTGCCCCCCAATTTTAAAAGGGAGTCATGACGTGGTTTTTTCTCTCTTTACAAACTTAATCAATTTTCAACAAACACAAAACAATACATAGTTATTTAGAAAGACATATTAAACACAGTAGAAATATTTAAGCAATAGGAATACTAAAATCAAAATACAATATAATAAACGAAACTAAAACAACAAACACAGTAATGACAATTAATTGATAAAAATGAATTTCCATACATATAATTGAAGATTAGCTTGTTTAAATCTATTCGACATCTAGAATAAGAGATCGCGTTTCCTCCTATTCCTTCATAATAATAGATTCGTACTATAGCTGGTAGATATTTTCAAAAAATTTATGTTGGAAAATAATATATCAAACAATAAGATAGTAAATATAAAAATACATGAAATCATACAAATGTTAAAATAATAATTTTGTATAAAAATCTACTCTGGCGCCATTGATACACTAAATTTTGCACTTATGAAATACATTTTTTAAAAAGATAAAAAAACATAGACACCAGTAAAATGAAATTATTAATAATATGAAAACAGTATCTAACACACAACTTATATATGCACTATTCAACACAATAAACAATATTTTATTTCATATGCGTTATAAAATATAAAAATTTTAAGAATATAAGAGCTCTTTTTTATTATGTTGAGTCGGAAAAGTGGACTCACTTCAATAATAACTTTTAGTATTTCTGAAAATGTTTCACAATATTCATTGTAACTTAATATCGCATGCAATATTTTGAATCTTTCCGTAACCTTCTAAAAATACGTTTCATAGACATAAATTCTTGAGTTTCTCTTGCATCACACATTCACTAATAAAACTGTATCACCTTACTTAATTTTGAACACATCTCTCTGAGAAATCTGCGTCATCAACTCACAGATGTTCAGGGATGCTGATAAGAAACAATGAGAGGTGTACATATCAAACTAAACAAGTTTGTCCTCTTAATGTTTCGAGACATATACAAAATTATAATGATTGTATTCTCGCTCATCCACTGTATAATATCAAAAATTAAGCTTCAAGTTATTAAATTAATTTTAAATTTAGATAAGGAAAATTTCGAGAAATAGTGAATCCTGATATATGGCCGGTATATCAAAACACACAATTTCAAAATAAAAAAAAATTAAATGACATGTAATAAGATTACTGCTGAATAAAATAATTAACAAAACAATTGAATTCAATGGTGAAAAAAGAATACAACTTGACTTTACTTTGTTTCTAATAAAAATCAATATATCTCGTATTAGTTCTCTCATTAGTCATTTTTCTAAAAACTTAATTTATATCTTTCACTTTAAAACACCAATAATTCTATCATAACTCTTAACTCATTCCATCTTAAGATAAAATTATGAGAAGTATATTAAAATTTCTCAAAATTTTGTATGACTAAATCTATATACTTTGTTTTTCTCAATTAAAATATGAAGAAAATATCTCATTTATAACACAACTTTATTATAAAAATTAAATACCATATCATATATTATTCTTTTTCGTAAAGTTCTGTTCAGCAAAACTCAGTTCTTCAATGTTACTAAAATTGGAAATATACAATTTAACTGACCTCCATTTTGCAACGGCAGAACTCCTTGGTGAACATTAATCCAGATGCTGTTGTCACGTTATTTCACTAGTAAAATTTTATTTTATTTTTTTTCAATGTTTTGTTGCTTCACTATTCCACAGTATTATCGTGCAGACTTTCCGGCGCAGAAGATTTTTTTTCTGGTAGTTTTGGTCCTTCCATCATTGTATCACTGGAACTAAATCGCAATGCGATTTGGAGAAGAACATATTTTATTATTATTATTATTATGGCGGAAGGGATTGACGTCTTTCATCACTGAGTTGGGGAATTTACACTTCTCTTTTTGTTTTGTTTCTTTTTCGCCATTCGAAAGTTGGTCCTTTCATGGCAAACTTGCTGGTCTCTTCAGCAACGGTAGAAATAACGTTCGGCGGTAAACACTGCATTCTTCTTGGTGTTAAGAGCGATGTTCTTCCAGGGAATACTAGTGAGTTTTTATTCCGGCAATCCGACGTCTTCATATATAGGCAGGCATACGGTGTAGTCGACGTTCCATAATATTCTCCATATCAGTTATTACGTTCGTTGGCGTTAGTTTTTATATTAAAATTATTTTATAAAAAAGATTAGTTTTTTACGTTAAGATTTGAAATCCATTCGCAGATAAAAAAAATCCTGCCGGCTTTAATTCTGTCATGATTTTGAAGACAGAATCAGATTAAAGTTTTAAAAGGGAAGACCTTTATTCGATCATTTCTACATCTGTTCTGACACTGAGAGCAGGGAGGAAAAAGCACGCCATGGTGGTGGTTTCAAGTGGCTAACACTTGGAAAACATATGGTAAGTATCGCTGCTTTGAAGAGGTTGCTTGCAAGTTAATGCTGACATATGTTGACTATTAAATCTAACGATCTGGAATTAGACATGTTTATTGGCTAGGCCATATGTTCGGATGAAATAAATGGGTGATTAGTTTGATACTTGAAGATGGGATCTGAGAAAGATGAGTCAAGTGCTAGATAGGGAGTTTAATTTTTAATCTAATTTAATTATCCTTACATATATATATATATATATATATATATATATATATATATATATATATATATATATATATATATATTTCAATTATTACTATAGTTATTTGTGATTGTATGTCCGAATTTTTTGCTCCTTGTAATAGAATTACTATTGCTAGTAGAAATATCGCAAATAAGTATTGTTTGAATATTTAATACTTTAGCAACATGTTTCAATGTTTGTATCATTCAGTATTGTGGTTGATTATATATTATTTACACGTGGACCTATTTTAGATAGCTTTTTCTTTATTTTAGTTCATACTAACTTAATTTTTTAGTATTGAATTACATCTACAGTTACTTCTATTGAATTACAATTTTAGTATTACACAGTTCCTCATGTAATACTAATTTAATTTTCTTCCTGTTGATGGCTTCCTAATATTTCTTATGTTTGATATTGTTTTGTTAATTAGTTTATCATCGCTATTTTTTTTCTTTTGGTTTATCTATTTCAGGTTATTTTACCCATAGTTCAATATATTACTTTTCTGATATAATATTATTTCTATTTGCATTCAATCATTTCTGTTTAGTTTATAGCATATTAATTTCCTCTCTTGTATTTAAAACTATTTGTTTTTGTTAAATTATTATTTAATTTGAGGTCACACACACAAATTGTACTTTGTTAAAAATATTTATAATTTTAACAGTAAAAAAATATATTATAATTGCTAAATAGGGATTTGTTCATGTTTTTCAAACTTAACCTATGCAAAGAACGGGCATATCATCAGGTATATAATATATAATATATATTATAATTATTTATAGAAAAATATCTTATAATTAATATAATAAAATTAATATATATCTCTCTTTTTTGATTTAACTATTTTACAATTTTTTTTAAAAAAAATTAATAAGTCTTTATTGATAAACGATATTTTTTATTTTACAGTCATTTTTGAAGCAAATTTAATTTTAAGCTCTAAGAAAATAATTATTGTTAAAGTAATGAATATATTACATTTTCGTTACATACTTTTGTCTTCAGATACATGTTTAACCCTTATCGACCGCATTATGATGTACTGCAATTTTTTTAATGCAATATTTTTTTTGAATCACTAAATTGAAAACTAAGCGATATACATAAACAAAATACTCAACTTTGAAAAATTTATTTAGTTAGAGCTCATTAATTAATTAAAGATATTCAACTGTAAAATTAATTACACACACTGTCCACTTAAATGGACTGCCTACCTTGAAAATGTCGTTTTTCGTCTACAAAAGGCATATTTTTTTTTCAAATTCTTATAGTTTGAACATTTTTCTTTCCAAAACAGTTTTTCTTTTTCCTTTACGCAAAATAGAAATAAAGTTATAGTGATTTTTAAAAGAAATCACTCTCTGCAAAAGGGAACCGGAAGTTTCATTTCAAAACCGGAAGTTGCAGAAAATTGCAATTTTTAACTTAAATTCTACAGTTTCTTTCGTTTTTTTTTAATTTATAAAATATATTTCGGTAATTTTTCTAGTGTTTCAGCCACTACTATATTATTAGTATAGTTCTTTCTTGCTAAAAATTGGCAACACAGACAGTCTGTTTACATTCTAGCTTTTGTTTTGCTTAGATCTATGTTTGGTCGCTTTCTATTACAAAAAACTATTACGATAAAATTTTGCTTAAAAGTTTCCAGTTTCCGAAAGTTTACAGGTAATCAGTATAGTAACAAACGCTCAAATATAGATTATCAGGCTAAAAATGATACGAACGTTGCAAGTAACATTGAACTGAAAACTGCAAGTTTATCAAAAATTGAAGATTTGAAGGACAATTTTTTAGAAAATTCTGGAAATTGTGATGAAATTTTCGGACATCGAATATTTAATGTCACCTCATTGCTTTCAGTGTTTGCAGTACTTTGTTGTCCTGTTTGTTTACATGATGAACTCAGTTTGACAGAAGACTCTAAGTATGGAATATGTTCAAACTTTTCCTTGAAATGTAGAAACTGTGATTTTTTATAAAAGGATTTACTTCATCTGAAAAAATCAAAAATAAATTTAAGCGGAATACTCTGATGCTTTTGAGTTAAGTGTAATTGAAAAATGATACACAGATGGAAATAAACTGTTCGGTATGTTGGACTTGCCTTTTCTTTCCAAAACAGTCTTTCGAAATCAAGAATGAATGATTCAGCAGGCTGCATCTATAGTTTCTATAGAAAGCATGAAAATGCAGCAACTGAGGTGAAAAAATTAAAAAATTCACCCTTAGAATCAATAAGCTGCTGTGGCGTGTCAATGGATGGGACTTGACAGAAGCAGGGCTACTCGTCTCACAATGGTTGCGTCAGTTGCATATCCATCGATACAGGAAAAATTTTGAACATCGAAATAATGTCACATTTTTAGAATATGTTCAAAGAAGACTAAAGCTCCAGATTCTGCTTCTAGTGAACATGTTTGTTGCAATCATATGGGTTCGGCTTCAAGTATGGAGACTGTCGGAGCATATCGCATATTTGAGCGATCAGAGAATCATCGTAAATGGCAGTACACTGATTACTATGATGATGGGGATTCCAAAGCGTATGAATCCGTAAAAAACATGTACGCTCCTAATACAGTTAATAAACTAGAATAATAAACTAGAATGTATTGGTCGCGTGCAGAAAAGGGTTGGGAGTCATCTGAGAAAGTTAAAAAATCAGTGAAAGGATTGGGAGGAAAGGGAAAATTGACGGACAATTTTATTGACAAATTACAAAATTATTATGGAATAGCAATCCGCAGGAATACAAAAAATTTAGCAAACATGCAAAGCGCAGTTATTGCTGCGTTTTATCACTGCTGTTTCAGTACTAAAAAGCCTATGCATGGTCAATGCCCAACAGGAATAGATAGTTGGCGCAAATTTCAAAACGCAAAGGCACTTGGTAAAATATTCACCACCAAAGCCCCTGGACACCCACAAAATATTTTAAATATTGTTAAACCACACTGTTTTAAACTATGCGATCAAACACTTTTAGAAAAGTGCTTACAGGGTATGACTCAGAATGCCAACGAGAGTTTCAATGGTGTTCTCTGGAACATATAGTTCCAAAACAAAACTTTGTTGAACTCCAATCTTTGAAATTAGGGGCATACATAGCAGTTCTGCAATTTAATGAAGGTGCTAGTGACTTATTAAAAGTGATAAATAAGCTGGGGTTTAATGCTGGTAGCTATATGATACGTGTATTAAAATTGTATGACTATCGACGAATTAACGGCGCAGAAAGACATTCATTACCCTTTACAAAATTAAAAAGAAAAAAAAACACGATCTCTCAGAAAGAAAAAAGGGTTGCACCAGGAAGAAAAGGAAGGTGTGACATATCATCCAGGAGAATTTTAGACAATTTTGTGATGTACGTGAACCTTTTAACGATAAGATAAAACTTTAAATGAGTTTTTCTCAAAATTTTGTTTTCGAAAGAAACTCTTTACCATTTAAATGATATCTTAAGAACCAAAACAGTAACCTTTTTTAAATTTTGTGGGAAATGTTTATTATAGTTTTTCATAAAGTTAACCAAAAGTTTTGTTGTAGGTTAAATATTTTTTTTATTTAGGATATATATATATATATATATATATATATATATATATATATAGTTTTTATAAATTAAAAACTTAAAAAATATCAAAATTTTCATATTGTTATGTATAATTGTCTGTAATTTTTTTTATATTTTAATATTTCTTTTAGATTTTGGCTCATTTTGAAGAGCACCATAATATGTATACTGTGTATAAAGAAAATTGTGATAATTATGTTAGAAATTTTTATACAGTGTTACTCGTTTTGGTCAAAATTTGGTTAAATTTCCTTGAAAACTACTAATTTTTCTAAAAGTACAATATTTATTTAAAATATTTAATGTATTTACATATTTTTTTTTATATTTTTCTTCCTAAAAACACTCAATTTGTTTCAAAAATCCGTTTTTATGAAAAAAACCTTAAAATAAACAGTAATATCGTTTTCTAAGGTTTTCATTAACATACCAAAAAAATAAGAGTGTTACCTTTTGACATAAGGTATTTTTTTCTGAACAAAAATGACAATCTTCGCTATCCGCTGAAAACGCAATTTCTGCTTAAAACTATTCGCCTTCATGGCTAAAATACTCATCTTAGAACCCGTGCTGCCATATATCTTGGAAGAGCAGATTTTAAAGAATATACCTGCTAAGTATCGTCAGAGTATTCGTAAAAACGGTTTTTCTATGTAATTTTACAGTGAGTGGTACTTATAAGTACCGTAGGTCAATAAATGGTTAAATGATTTACTAAACAAATACTACAGTGGAATTAAATACATTTTTAATAAAGTACTAAAATATTTTTATCAGACAGTATTCTTTTGTTTTTGAATGTTTTTTTAGAGAATGTAAATATATGTATAGACTTTACCCTATATGTAAGGTTTTTTACACTTACATAAATTTCATCAAACATTTAAAATATCAGAAAAAAAAATTATATCAATAGCTATCTGTAAGATTTTCCATTCATCATTTATAAATAAGGGGGAATAGCTCTAGACTAAAAAAAATCCTCTCTAACACCGGACTAATAGAGATATAAAATAAATGTGTCTGACAGAGGGAAGATGTGGAAAAAATTTCGAAAAAGGGCGTTAATAATGACGTTAATATAGAAATCATACATACACACAAAACAGGAAGTGCTGACAGCTAGAGGAGAAGGTGAATTTCCGTGACAATATGTTATACATTCAAAAATGTTCATGTAACGCAGTGGGTAAATGAAAGGGAAAAAATCCTGTCTGAAAGTAAAAATAATTCAAAAAATTTCGAAAACGCGAATTTTAATGACATCATTATAGCAATCACTCACATCGTACGCGTACACACCCGCACCTAAGTGTTGATTTCATGAAGGAATGAGGAAACTAACGTAGAGATTAAGTTATACATTCGGTAAAAGCTGGTGAAATGCCGGGCTAAGCAGAGGGGAAAGAAATAAAAAAAAGTCAGTAATTTCGAAAAAGAATAATGGAATTGCTGACTCTGTGAAGGAAAGGGTACATTTATATAAAAGTAGAGAAAACCCGTGCAACGCCGTCCATGCAGCTAGTCTATCAATAAAACAAAATCATAATTTGAACTTTTTAACCACATGCTAGTCATATATATTTACATTATTTCTCAAACTCTCAGAAAAATTTGAGAAGAAAATAAAAAAAAGTTATATAAAGAAATATATATTGGACAATTTTCTAAAAATACGAAAATCAGTATGTTACACCGAGAAAGATTCTAAAGTACAAAATTGATCAATATTTACAAAACTTATTTTACTTGGTATTAAAATGTTCACTTTTGAAGTTATACTAACTTTTAAGAAATTTAGAGAAAAAAAATATTTTTTAAATACAATTATAACGAAAATTTTAAAATTTTAAGAAAACAATAAATAAAAATTCAAATAAAAATAATTGTATCAATTTTTTTTTTTTTTGAAAATTGTTATATATGTTATGAAGACCCTTATTTGGGACACGTATATGAAATTTCAAATTGATATCATAAATAGTTTCTGAGAAATCTTGTGCGCAAGGTTAATTTTTTTGTTTTTTGTTTTGAGAAAAATGAAGTTAAAGATAATAAAGAGATAAGGCTTTTGTTTAAGTTTCACTGGTTATTTTTCAATAATTTCAGAAGTTTTCACAGTATCAACAGCTCGAAGTTGTTGATCCGATAACATATTTTTTTTCCAAAAATTGAAAAATTTGCAAGTTAAGAATGTTTTCTTTTAGTAGAGAATTTATATCAAATTTTATGTTCGCTTGGAAAAGAGGGCTATAGAGAAAACTGAAATATAGAAGCATGTGTGTACGGCGGTGACACAATATTGAAAACGCAAGCTTTTGAGTTGAATCTACGATTCAGAGAAGGCAGGAAAAGTTTGAAGAGGATGGACACTCAGGAGGTCTAGAGAATTATATATAAATTATAAAAATTTTTCAAGTTATAGACTCAAACCGGCAACTTTTGAATGCTACCTCGTATAAAACTAAACAATTATTAAAACATTTTATATTAACTAAATATTTTTATTTCCTTAAAAGGACTTGGTACCCCAAAAATGCGTAACTGAACTATCGATTTTATTTAAAAAAATTTATTTTATCTTATTATCTGTACTATTATCTTTCGATTGATATATGACTTGTGTATGTCAAAAAGTTAGAAGTTGGAGTAACAAAATTTGGGATCCATTTCGGTGTAAACTGAAATTTAAAAAAAAATTAAAATGTCAGAGATGTTGGATTTTTTCTATATTTTTTAGCTTGCACATATCGACATTTTATTTTTTTTCTTCCAAATTTATTATGATATTGTAAAATGGATCCCTAAAGTTGCTTAGAATATCCTTAAGAATATCACAAAAAATTTAAGGTCCAAAAAATAATAATTACATAAAGAGTAAAAAAAAAATAATTTAAAATTCTAATCTAAATTTTCTTCTAAAAATTTAAATTATTAAAATTGTGTGAATAATATGCAAAAAATTTCTTCTCGTATACTATACTATATAAAATTCTAAACTATAGTTTTTAAATACATAAATAAAAAAGATTGATCAAAGGGTAGGCCTATTATTCGACTAAGGCAAACCACACTCTTTTCTTTCTCCTATGTTAAAGCCCTGAAGATTGATCCTAGTTTAATTCTCTTTCGTTTGACTCCTTCTTTAGGTCCTTCACCAAGAAAAGAAAAAAACAAGATCCCGATGAAGGACGTTGGTAACTCAGAAGGGATTTCTTTCGGGAATTCTCTCTGATCGTCCCTTATTTCCTTTCTCTTTAAGAGGACATCATTAATCTTTTTTCTCTTACCCTTTCGGCGGTTCTTCACGTCGCTCAAGGTAGCAGAGACCACCTTATTTCGGTAACATAACATCTACGTATTTTCTGATTGTGGTTAATATTACTTATAAAAGCATCTTTATATTATAAAGGGATTTGACAAAAAAGAAGAGTGAACAGATATATGGTGTATTTCTGTAAGATAACTCATTAATTCTGATATCCATTTTTCACTTTCATTTGGATATTTTTTTTAATGTTATTTCTGTTTCTTATACATAATTAATGTATTTAAGTTTGTTTCTATAACCGCAATTGATATATTACAGTAGTGATCAATTTGTGCATATATATTTTGCGTTCCTTCCTTTTGTTTAATCTCAAAATTAAATTTTAAATCACTGTGTGTTATAACTTATTCTAATATTTATATTTAATTACGTTAAGCTAATTTTAATGATAATTTGTTTGAGCCACACACACATACACACAGAAACAGATGTATCAATTTTGAGAAGGTTTCGAAATTATGAATGTTGACAAACGTATTATTATTTTTTAAATTCTTATCAGACATGTCATTTCAACGAACTTACTTGATCATTCGAGAAAAAAAAATTATAACTTCATTATCCCTTTCAAAATTGAAAATTGTTTATCGTTTGATACATTAAATACATTCTACAACAACAACAAAAAAAACGACGCCCCAAGAACGAGTCATCCAAAAAAAAACTCGTGGATAGAAAGATTATGCACAAAATAAAAAATGATTAAAATTTCAGAAAATTGAATGGTTTATTTCAGAGTTACATAATTACAAAGTAACGAGCTCGATAAGGTGTTGACCCACCTCTAGCCTGGATGCAAGCTGTCACACGCCATGCAATAGAGTGAGTGATATAGCACCCTAGTGATCTCCTGCGGTATTTCTTGACAAATTTTCTCTAATTGTCGGGACAGGTCATGAACATTCCCTGTTAGATACAGTCGCATCCCCATCATATCCTAAACATACTCGATTGGAGAGAGATCTGGGGATCTGGTTGGCAAAGGAAGGGTTTTAAAAGCTGTAAGATAATTCATAGTAGCATGTACCGTATGTGGTCTGGCGTTATCTTGCTGAAAAATGAGACCACGATGCTGCTAAAGGAACGGTAGCAAAACAGTTCTCAGAATGACGTCGACGTACCGCTGTGCTGTAAGTGTGCTCTAACGAAGACCGAAGAGGTCCAGATGTCAAAAGAAATGGCACCGCAGACAGTAACTCCTGGTTGAGGGCCTGTGTGGCGCGCAATATTGAAAGCAGGATATGCGCACTGCCCTAGTCTTCTCCAGACACGTCCTCGATTATCTTCAGGACACAGCTGGAAGCGGGATTTGTCGCTAAACACTATAGGTCCTCAGTCAGAAAGATTTCAATCTGATAGAGCTAAGAATCGCTGTAACCTGGCTCGACAACATTCAGACTTAAATAGTATGTGGCGTAGTAGTCGATACAAGCAAAAATTTCGCTGTATCAGCCGTCGGTGAATGGTCATGGTGGACACTCGTGTGCGTGTTGTATGTCTGATGGTTGATAACGATGAATTAGAGGCTGTGACAGATGATCTGGCAATCAATATGTCCTCCTGATCTTTTGTGGTTTTAGATCGACCGCTACCATCATGACCCTGAAATCTGCCATTTTCCACCCATTCTTGCCAATATCTTCAAATGGTTACATCGCTTCGACCCATAGAGCAAGCGATTCTCCGATTTGCCCAACCTGCCTCTTTCAGTTCAATGATACGACTTCTTTCAAACTCTGACAGTTGCTCGTATTGAGCTTGAATCCTTCAGCGAGGCATTTTTTCAGTCACTGAAAGGTATCCTAAATTGCAATGCAACCGAAATTTTGACCATCAGACTGAGAATAGCTTCTTTTAGATACATGCTGAGTGTGTAGATCGGTTGCGCTGTTGCTTCCGCTGTTCATTGCACACCAAATTTTAATCATTTGCATGTTCAGTACAAATGTGCTTGCATACGAAATTTCATTACAATTGGGCAACTCCTTCTTGGGGCGTCGTTTTTTTTTTTTTTGTTATAGAGTGAATTATTCTACATCAATATTTGGAAAAAATCAACTAAATACAACCTTGGTTACTAAATTTTATAACAATTAATTTTTCTTTTCATATCTTCAGAAGAGAAATTTTTTGTAAGTGGATAACTTACATTAATGGTTCTCGTATTACTACTGACTAATTTGTTGATAAACATGAATAGGTTTTATACAAACTCTGACAATAATGTTCAGTGAATAGTCCTGTAACATTAATGTAGATGAAATATAAAGTTACCTTACTCTCCTTCTAAATAGTCTCCTCCCATAACTATGTACCTCTTAGACCTGCTATACATGTCCTGTAAACTTTGCATGGAATCTTCTTTTGGGGTGCAGTTCAAAAGCCTTGTCACGTTTCGTTGGATGTTAGGAATGTCGTCAAATGTCTTTACTTTCAAAGAGAGTTTGAGTCTTGGGAATAGGAAGGATTGAGATTTGGCGAGTATGATGGATAATTTTACACCACTCCCCCTTTTTTGACAAGAACTGTTTGCCGCTATTAGCATTGAGCATTGTTTTGAACAAAAAATCATGAGCCTTTTTGTGCGTACTAAGGTCGTACCCTGCGTAGATATTTCATGAAACGGGTTGAAATTTCAATGTACCTTTCAACATTTATCGTCGATTCCTCAGGTAGAAACTCCTCGTGGATAATGTTTTGAAAATTAAAAAAAGGTGAGGAGCATTGTTTTATGCGGAATTTTCGTGCTCTGACCTTTTTCGCCGAGGTGATACAGGAAAACGGCATTCCAAGCTTTGTCGTTTCGTTACAGGGTCGTACCTTAGACACCAGGACTTAAATACACCAGAAATTTCTTTCGGTGTCTTGCCAATCTTAAAACAAAACAGTAAATTAATACTTTTTTCCTTCATTTTACAGTTCTCTGTTAAGAACCAATGCACTAAACAAGAACAGGTTTTACCCAAAATACAAACAACGTTCAACAGAACAATGGTGGAGACCGATGGTAAACAACTGCAGTAACTTGTAAGCAACTTGTTTCCTCAATATTGCCGGATTGGCCGTTCTGACTTCATTCGCCGAACTTTATTGTCAGAGGTATTTTTTGCCAGATCGAAATAAACCTTGCTTACAACAGTTGTTTGCAAAACTGATTCAAAGTGGATATTTATCATTGATTCTTGATGTTATATAGGGAATTATTTTATATTCTAAAGCAAATGTATTATTTTTGTATCAACTGTAAAGCTCTTGAAGAATTCGAATACGCAATTTTATAACACATAATTGAAAACTGAATTATATTTTTTCTAAGAAATATAATTGCTCATGAAAGAGTGTTGTGTTTTTTTCAAGTACGAAGTTCAAGAACAATCAATTGATTAATAACCTCGGAGACATTTTGAAAGGAGTAGAATCTATGAATTTTATCAAACATTTGCTTATTCTGTAATAAAATATTGCATGACACTATTTTGAACTATTTTTATATCATTAATTTAAATGTTTTTTAATTACCCAAGATGTACTACTCTTTAAAGTAATATTTTAAATTTTGTTACAGATATAATATTTGGTAGTTTGTTATACCGGAAATAATGTTTATCCTACGAATGTTTTAGACATTTAAGGAGTTTGAAGGTACTTATTTTCATGAAAATAGTAATATCGGACAGTTACAGCACTGCAATACATTTCATGTGAAAAAATAATGCATTCGAAAGAAGCAAATAAAAAAAACTCTTATAACGTAACCAGCTTTACAATTGAAAACAATGTTTTAATTTTGAATATATTTTAACATCAATATAATATATTAGCTGATACAAGAAAAAGTACAGCATTCGACATGTCAACTAATTATTATTTTTTATGGCAAATAAAAACTCAGCCGATGTTGTTTTTTTTTTTAAATATTTGCAAACCTGTGCTGTACGCCACACAAAGCATACGTGTCAAAACGTATCTGTAAAAACTCCCCAGAATTTATTTTCCCTTTAAAGGGAACTTCCCTTTAGCGAGGGGCTTCTGCTGAGATTAATTTACACTGAGGGGAGAAGAACACTCTTTAAGAACCACGTGATTGCCTAAATAATGAACAACAATCTTGAAATACTTTTTTTGCAGCTGTCTTGAACAATGTTGGAAGCTCACGTTTACTTCAGAAATATTCTCTCTTCACGAATATACCTTAATCAGCGTCTTCTTTTTCCTCAGTCATATTTTCACTCGCCCCAGGGGAATATGGGTGGAAAAATTTGGTTCCAAAAGATTTTTTTTTTTTACTTCTCCTTCTCAATCCCTTTTTTATTTAAAATCTTTCTGCTTACTTTCTTAAGGACATAAAAAAGGAATGATAAAAAAACAGCTGCATTTTTATTTTTGTTTGTTTCGTTGCAATTAGAGAAGATACTTACAGAATACCGAGGAATGAAAGAATAAGCATATTTATCTTCGTTATTTATTTATAAATGGGTTTATTTTCTGTCTGAAAAAATTAGAAACGAAATAAACACGCCAAAACATTAGGTTAACGAGTCTCTGCATCATTTAAAGTGACGTCTTCACTCTTCGGGTGATTTCATATATATCATACGGATTTTCTGGAGGGTAAAAATTGTATATTTGGTTGTTATTGTGGTCATATTTTTTTCTCCGTTTTATATAATTTATGCCATGCTAGCACAAGTTTTAATTTCGTGTGAAACATCTTGGCATTTATTTGTTGACATTTTTTGACATCGTGGTAAATTCGTGATTGATTTTTCCCTATTTACTTATTAGAACCATCATCTGGTGTAGAGCGATGTCAGATCCGTTCCCATGAAATTTATTGTGGTGTAGTTTTACTTGTTATGCCTGTAGTTAGCCATGTCTTTAATCTTTATACAGGTAGCAGTACGGTTTGTCTCGAACATATTCCAATTTTGAGAGAGATCACATTTGTGAGAGGGGGTTGCATCTTTCTTATTTCTCTTCCCTTTCCACCAACCATTCGAGAGGGCTTCAGCAAGACTAAAATTTAGACTGCCTCCATGCCGCACAGAAACTATACATTTACAAACATCCATGTGTGTTCTCTATAATTCGTACCTAAGCCCTACGTAAGAGCACACAGTTAGCCTTAAAAACATTTAAAATACATTAATCTTCATCATGTTTTTATTTAGGGCGTCACGGATAATATTCGATAGTATGTTATCAAAATGTACAGCATTTGATCGAATTATCAGAAAACGATAAAGCCCTATGTTTAAAAATAACAAATCGCAATGGACAAGGAAATATGACAGTCACAGATGAAACAGAGAACGATATATTAAAAAAGCACTGTAAAAAAATCGTGAGATATTCGGAACCGACATCGTAATTTTAAACCATGGTCAAATGACGAGGACAATACCTGATAGGGCACCTCCGCTCCTAACTTTCCAATCTCCCTAATTGGGGAACGTTTGAACCTCAATATATTTAATGTGCATCGGCACCATTTGCAAGGTTCAGAGGTACAAGGTTCATGTTCATGATTAGTCTGTCACTGACCACTCGGCTACCACAATCGCGATAAATATATATATTTATAGTTTTATTTTTTTTATATCTATTTTCTTATACAGGGGTTAGTGACGTAAGCGGCTGTAGCGTAGGTCGAAGCCTCGAATGCCGAAGAAGGAAGGGATGCTTGTAAAAGCATAGTGCCTGGGGGGGCAGAGAGAAACTATCAAACATCTATCGAGGCGCTAATCCTCTGGAGAGGTTGTTGCAAAGCAAAAGATAGACGGGAGACCTCGGGCTACACCCTTCATCCAAAATGTTTTCCTTGAAATTTGGGGTGGAAACTAGGGAAACTGTACTGTCTTCTGAATGTTCCTGAACGCTACGGGTAGCGATCGATGTAAAAAAAAATTAGCTCCTTCAAATGATGAATTTCTCGGAATCAATCTGAAACCATCGATCAGATGCCATCAGAAACACAAAATCCCATACACTTTTTATTACTACTACCTCCCCTTTCTATAATATATGGCACAGGGGTCCAGCGAAGATTACTAATTTGATTAGGCCTACTCTTGTCTTAAGCATTGTATCCGTTGACGAAAGTAAAAGGATCAATGTTTTATCTCTAAGAGAAATAATTTCTTTCTCTAGATCTAAAATTGCATTGCAAAAACATATGTTTCTGATTGTTTACAGATTTCCTATACAATTTTATGTGAATCTTACAGTCTCTATTGTCTTCATTTCAAGTGCATTACAAAAAGGATCACATTATACGGGGGAATTCTCTAGTCAATCTAAAATTGTTTTAAAATATTTATAGGTCCTATGGCAGGCTTTTATGAGCTAAGTGTTATGGTATCCGTTTGAAAGAAATCTCTCTGACTAAGGTAATAGCTAATTAAAACAGCTATTCTGTTTAAAATTCATAAAGAGCCCAAAACAGCAACTTGTGAAGGTCTCTTAGGACCTCACTTTGAGAACGAGAATAATTTTGAGTCAAAGAAGAACCAGTAGCCATTTTTATAAATAACTTTCTTTATTTGGTTATCTTTCCCAAATAGAATCAAAGACTTATTAACAAATGCGTCTACTAGTATTATGAGGTTTTAAAGGTAATATCCTTTAAATTAACTTAATTAATTAATGATCCAATTAATTAATTTATTAAATAACGATCACGCAGAAATTACCACGATAAGAGATCCCATAATTATATTTAATAATGTTCTTATTGAACATTTAACTTTAATCTCACTCCTAAAACTTTAATGAGACTTTAAACACAAAATAATATTTACCCCTCGGAATCTCAATTCCTGAGATTAAATATCTCTAACAAGAAATCTTTAATTTACATCCACGATAACTTTCTGCTTCAATCTCTATCTCCTACTGCTTTAACTTTACTATTTCGTTTGACTTAAATACTGAATCTAATCTGCATAACAAGGAATCCTGTTCGCTTTTTGGAGTTGATTGGAAATAGGTAGGGAATTAAATTTCCCTAAAAAGGTCGACTCAGAAGGTTAGTGATAAAGTTCCGTATAGATTCGTCACAACCCCTCCAAAAAGAAAACGAGATTTATTCGAAGGACTCATACGTCCTGAAAATAAATTACGTAATTCCTATCTTTGTCATATAGTCTCCACGATTTTAACTTCTAACCGTATAGTATTGAAACATCTTCCTTAATGAAAAAAGGACAAAATTACGATGTATAATTAATTGCTAAACCTCATAATACTTTACAAGTTTAAATTAATCCCTGCACTCTATCCATTCGGCGAAGGAGGCATGGGAAAAACCACCCTAGTGGTGGTAAAAAACCAGCCCCATAGAGTTTACTTAGGTAATATACAAAAAAGAAATACAATCTTCTGTGGCACTGGAACATCGAAGACTTCAGGGTCAGCTACCCTGAAAGATTGATTTCCATTTGAGAAGTAGGTAAAAGCAGACATGAATTTATACACTTGTTACATGAATGTCATATACAATAAATATCTGGTTCTTTTGCCTTCCCATTCGAAAAACTTTATGCGCTAGTTAGTGTTAATGGTTAATCCTATCTAACTTCGCCGCGCTCCAAGTCACCAGATGTGAAACGAAATATACAGAGAAACACACACAGCATACAATAATAATCATTTCACAATAAATAAATAACACAAACAACCAAACGAATTGTCGCATCTTAGCGAAGTCATACATCGAAGTAAACAAATGCAAAATTTACAGATGTTTTCTCCAAACTACAAAAAATTAACACAAAAGCCGTTTTTTTCTGGTATAGAAAAAAAAACACACACACAATGCAGTGGCCACTTTTGTCAGTCTTCTTAATTTTAGAGTCCGCCCGTGACTTGCTTCAATTGAAAAAATTCTTCACTTGTTCGTACCGCGAAGATAAAGAAACAATACAACCTGGATTTTGTCTCCTAAATCCTATGCACTGGATCTCCATCCAACGCTTCCATACTGAGGCTTCTTCTTCGTAATGCGCTGTGAGGTATGCCGTTGATTACGATGTTGCTCAGCTCCTCAGGAATTCCGTCGTTTTCTTGTATACGGCTCCGTAGATAGTATAGGCAAGGTCTCCTTGTAGTGGCTTGATTCGACCGGACTGGTTTCTCCGCTTGTTTGTTGCGTCCTCTCGTTGTCGCTCTGGTCTGACAGGTCTGGTTATCACGTCCACTAACTTCCATTCGGGATCCGCCTGTAGTCGTAGCAGTCCTGCGATCAGGCAACCTTGATGAACCTGCAATGGACTCTACTTCTGGTGAAGAGGTATTATGTTTTTGAAACTTATAATTCCTGGACGAGACCGAGGAAGGGATCGACCTCTTGACTCCCTGCCTGTGCTCAGGAGCGCGTCTTTTCCGGTCCTGATGTTCAGACCCTTGCCGTGATCTCTTCTTACATATCTTGGATCGTTTTAAAGCTTGGTCCTTCGACGCAGTACTATTAATTTTACGTTTATTTCTGGGGATCTCCCGTGTGGTGTTACCCTGCCGTGATCTACACCCCTCACTTTCCTGACTAGAGGTTTTCCTATGCTTTTAAACTGCCCTTGATTCGATCTATTCGACCCATGACTAACTTCTTGTTCGTCATACAGAGTTTCTACCGGACTATCCGAACTAATCGGGTCTGACTGACGAGGCCGATACACTCGAACCTGATCAATATTAACAGTTATATTTCTTCCGTTTTTCCAAATAACTAAATTATTTCCTTTTATTTCCAAAACATTATAGGGACCTTCAAATTTAGGCATAAATTTTCCAACCTGTTTCCTACCCGCAGCACTTAAGAAATGTGTTTGAAGTAAAACCAAATCGTTCACTTTGATGTGAACATCTCTCCTTCTGAGATTGTAATGTTTTTCCCAAGACTTATGCTTTTTTTGCATATTTCGTCTTGCCTCATCGAATAATCTTTCGATGTTCCTACCAACATATTTCGCATCCTCCGTAACATTTATGAGCTTGCTAAACGGAGTTATGATTTTCCTTCCCAAAAACAACTCAGCCGGAGTTTTATTTGTCGTCTCATTTACCGCCGTGCGCAATGCAAAAGCGAACTCGTGTAGAAATTGGTCCCAGTTTTCATGATTTTCTTCAACAAAAGAAGCTATCATTTGAACTAAATTTCTATTCACTCTCTCCGTGAGATTAGACTGTGGTCGGTACGTTACCGTTTTCATATGTTTGATGTCCAACCTGTGACTGAGATGTTCAAACACGTCAGAAATAAATTGGGGGCCGTTATCATTTATCAAAGAAATCGGAGCTCCGTAACGCGCTATATAGTTATCAAAAAAAGCATTAGCTATTGCCTGGGCTGAAGCTTTACGAAGAGGAATCAGCTCACACCACTTAGTGAAGTGGTCAGATGTAACTAATATGAATTTATATCTCTCGGGTCGGGATGCGGGGTAGGGGCCTAATAAGTCTACCGTTACAATTTCATTTGGATATTTCGAACCTATAGGCATTAAACGACCAGCTGGTAGCGCGTTTTTATAATTAAACTTTTGACACCGGTCACAGGTTGAAACATATTCAAATATATATTTTCTCATAAATGGAAAATAGCACGTGTCACGAAGTTTAAGATATGTCTTCCTCTTTCCGAGATGTCCTGCCAATGGTAGATCATGAAATTCTTTCATTATATCTTTTCGAAGAGAACCAGGAATATAAACTCTTAGTTCTCCCAGATTAGAAAAATACTTCGCGTAAAAGAGGAGACCATTTATTAACTTAAAGTCCTGGGACAGACTCTCGCATACCGTCGCATTAACAGAACCGTCATCAGTGTTTTCTAAGTATCGATAAATATGTCCTAATTCAGGATTTTCCCTTTGTTCTTTAATGAATTGTTCACGGGAATTTATTGCGAGGGCTCTAAGAGCTGCGCACGAAATTTGTGACCCCTCGACACTGTCTACTGGATTTCTCGATAAAAGATCTGCGACCACGTTTTGAACACCAGGTCTGTGTTCCCATTCTATGTTAAACTCTGACAATTTCAATGTCCATCGGATCATCCTACTTGATAATTCTTACCATTGGTTAACTTTGTTAACGCCGCGTGATCTGTGATCACTTTCACAGGTAGAGGTCCAAAATAAGTTTTAAACTTATTTAGAGCCCAAATTACCGCCAAACATTCTCTTTCGGTAACCGTATAATTACGTTCTGCTTTATTAAGAGTTCGAGACGCGAAAGCAATAGGCTTTTGATTTTGCTGAAGCACAGCACCAATTCCGACCCCACTAGCATCAGTGAATAAATTGAACTGTTCAGAAAAATTTGGTAATTGCAAAATCGGTGCCTCCATTAGTGTGCGTTTGATCTGATCAAAAGAATCCTGTGCTTCTCCCGACCAGTTAAACTTCGCCCCCTTTTTCTTTAATTGGTACAATGGTTCGCATATATCTGCGTATCGCGGAATAAATTTTTGGTACCAACCCGTCATCCCTAAAAATTTTGAAACTTCTTGATTATTTTTGGGAGGTTTCATTTCCGTAATTGCCCGAATTTTCTTATTGTTAGTTTCGATTCCTTCTTTACTAATAATCAGGCCTAAATATTTGAGTTTGTCACGGGCGAAGTGACATTTTTCTTTATTTAACGTTAGTCCTGCGTCTCGTAATAAGGTAAAAACCTGAGTTAAATGATCGAGATGGTCTTTAAACGATGGAGATGTTATAATAACATCGTCCATGTATACCAACACGAAACGCCCAATAACAGGTTTGAGAATTGTATCAATAGCCCTTTGGAAATTAGGCGCCGCCCCAGAAAGACCAAAAGGCATGCGTAGGAATGCAAAAGTGCCATTGCGAGTGATAAACGCTGTTTTTTCTATGTCCCTTGGACTAATCGCCAACTGAAAATAGCCACTTCTGAGATCTAGAGTGGACATAACGTTGGTGTGAGGAATATTGGTGAGTAAGTCATCAATCACCGGTAATGGATATCGAGGATATTTGGTAATTCCATTTAGTTTCCGATAATCGATCGCGAAACGATACGCCTCCTGAGAATCTGGAGGAAGGTCATTTTTCTTTCGTGTTAGAACGACTGGAGATGCATAGGGCGAATTAATAGGACAAATTGTACCATCCCGTAACATCTTATCTATGTGATAATCAATAATGCCTTGTTTGACCCGGTCGTACTTGTATGGTCTCGACACTACCGGTCCCTTGTCTCCAGTATCTATCTCATGATATACAACATGCGTTAATCACGGTTGATCAGAAAATAACCCTTCAAAATTATTAAATAAGGCTTTTAATTGCCTCTGTTGCTCGTCATCAAGTTTTGATTCTGTGAGATGAATATCAACGGGTTTCTCCTCTTTAGGCAACTGTTTGATCAGATTATCGGGAATGATCAAGGATTTCTGATCAAAATCCAATGTTAATCGTGACGCCTTCATAAAATCGATTCCTAAAATACACTGATACTGCATGTTATCAAGTATATGGAATTCCCAGGGTTTCTGAAATTCCCTGATTCTAATTTGTAACTCGACTCTACCCAAATGACTGCAAGGGGCTCCCTGTGCTGTCACGACTCTGTCTTTCGTCTTTTGACGAGGTCGGTATGAAAAATAGTTGCGGTATACCTCCTCCGAAATAAAAGATTTCTCCGCTCCCGTGTCCCATAGTGCTGTAATAAAGGTTTCATTTAATAGAATAGGGACATACGGTAATTCGACTGGGGTCATTCTTATAGAGGATACTCTGATAGGTCGATGATCCCAAACTGGAGGATTTTCCGTACCCCGCGATCGATTACCCCCATATTCACATCGATCGCTTAAAAGTTTAAATTTCTACTTCGTTCATTTTGACCTCGAAATGAGCTATTTCTCGACCCACTTTGTCGACCGCTGTGACTGTGGAATGGTTGATCCGATTGTCCACCTTGGTGTCTACCCTCGAATCTGCGATTATTTGTGAAACCTTGGTTTTCGAATCGATTAAATTCCCTTTGTGGTCGGCTATTATTGGCGTATCTCTCATTATTTCTGTTTTCCCTCCAATTTTCCTGTCTATGTCGGGTATTAAAACGCTTGCCTTCATTAGGGCCTGAGCTTCTAAATCCCTCACTCGAACCTCTAATTTGTCTATGCATAAAACGTTATTCGTATTTATCAACGATTTGTAGGAGATTGGCAGTATTTCGTGGATGTCTAACTTTGACATAATCCAAAATTTGAGGTTCTAATCGACTAACGACGTGATCTATTAATTTTTCCTCCGACATTTCTAGTTTAAGGACTTTATGAATTTTCAACAATTCATAAATAAAGTCCGAAGGCTGTTGATCTCGTCTTTGTGATGAGGAATAAAATCGCGTTTGTAGTCCTGACCTGTTTCTGACCACAGGAAATTGTTCCGACCATGCATGTTTTAAGTGCGCGTATTCTGTTGTCTTATCTTCAATGACTCTATAACCAAGAACTTCGAACCAGTCGAGTGCCCGTCCTTTGAGATGACCCTTCAAGTAAGCACATGCCAGTTGTGCAGGTATCTCATAATACGCGAGATTATGATCAATATTCTCCAAAAAATAATCTATGTTCTCAATCCCCGAAAAATATTGTTCCGGAATGATTCTAAAATGGATCCGACTCTATTCTCGGGATTTATACGTTGGGCGCCATTGTGAAGGTCTCTTAGGACCTCACTTTGAGAACGAGAATAAATTTGAGTCAAAGAAGAACCAGTAGCCATTTTCATAAATAACTTTCTTTATTTGGTTATCTTTCCCAAATAGAATCAAAGACTTATTAACAAATGCGTCTACTAGTATTATGAGGTTTTAAAGGTAATATCCTTTAAATTAACTTAATTAATTAATGATCCAATTAATTAATTTATTAAATAACGATCACGCAGAAATTACCACGATAAGAGATCCCAGAATTATATTTAATAATGTTCTTATTTAACATTTAACTTTAATCTCACTCCTAAAACTTTAATGAGACTTTAAACACAAAATAATATTTACCACTCGGAATCTTAATTCTTGAGATTAAATATCTCTAACAAGAAATCTTCAATTTACATCCACGATAACTTACTGCTTCAATCTCTATCTCCTACTGCTCTAACTTTACTATTTTGTTTGACTTAAATACTGAATCTAATCTGCATAACAAGGAATCCTGTCCGCTTTTTGGAGTTGATTGGAAATAGGTAGGGAATTAAATTTCCCTAAAAAGGTCGACTCAGAAGGTTAGTGATAAAGTTCCGTATAGATTCGTCACAAACTTTATGTCAAACCAACACGAAGGCTGTAATTGAGTCGGAAATAATAATTTCGAAATCAACCCATTTATGTCGAAGTTTCAAATTTTGGAATTTTTACATGAAATTCGCATATGTTAGGTGAAAAAAATTGCAATTATATAGAGATTGCCGAAAGAAGTGAACACTTAGAACTTTTAATACTAAAATTTGAAATTTCATAAGGTTTGAATTAAAATTATAAACGTCAATCAGGTTTTCATGTCTAATGACACTCCGAGCAACAATTATATGCATGTTTATATGGTTTTCTTCTTATTCAAATATATTACGGGCTGCACACAAGATCATGACGAAATATAAATACAATTCAATTGAAAGAACAATTATTATAGAATCATATTATTTATAGATAATATTTGTATTTACACAAATTCAATGCACAATGTATAACTCTAGGAGGGGGTCGCGAGCATATTGAAAAGTTTAAGAGGAAATTTATTCAAAAAACTATTAATTTACTGAAAGCAAGCAAACAAAATGTTTTCTGACATAATAAAATAAATTAAAAGATAATAAAACTTTTTTTAAAACAAGTTTTTATTTTAATGCTCTAAAAAGAATAAAATAAACTTTTTTTAAAACTTTTTTTTTGCTAACTATTTATAAAGCCGTTACACAATTTAAAATATAAAAGCTTGTCGCGAAATTTAAGTACTCGTATTTACTTGGTTTGAAAATTTTAAAAATTAAAATCAATCACATCAAGTTATTTAATTTGCTTGTTTATCTGCACATGTAAATATCGCGACAAGTTTTATATGATAAACTGGGTAACTACTTTATAAATTGATGGCAAAAATATGTTTTAAAAGATAAGTTTATTTTATTCTTTTTATATCATTTAAATAAAACCTTGTATTTAAAAAAGTTTTTTTTTTCACTTTTAATTTATTTTTTACTTTTTAGTTACCGCTGGAAAGAAGTTTCTAAGTCTGTTAATCTCAGTCAATGCATTATTGCTGCAACGTCGTTTGCCAGTAAAATTTGAACAGTCCAGCTAAGGGGTATTCAACGGTTTTCCCGCCAGACCACATACATATCATAGATATTTTACTCGGGACATAACAAGAGGATAATGGAAAGGGGGAGGGATATGAACTGAAAGATGAATAAATCATTAGACAAAGCAAAATTAATTAAAATATTCAAACTATTTTTCTTTTTTACTTTTACTATAATACTACACTGCTGCTCCCCGTGAATGCAACACGCTGAAGGAAGCATGCAAATAACATGAAATTTACAACATGCATTTGCGGAGGTGACATACGCAAATGATTAGAAGTTCAGCACATACACACATCACGCGCGCCTTTGGCACCACCTCAAAGCGCTATTTAAGGCTTCGAGATATCGACAATTCAAAGTTCGGCAATTGTGTTCTTTTTTTTTCAAAGAATGATCAGTTATGTCACGTAGAAAACAACGATCAGCTTTTGATCAAGTATTCGAGTTCGACAGCGGAAGGATAATGGCCTACCGAGAGATTGTGGATTATATTTCAGGTAAATCGGTGGTCGCGTTGGACGAAACCAAACCACTGTAATGCAGATATGAGATTGTTGGATGCAATAGGGTACGATGGACCGACGTGATTAATCGCATCCACCTCAGTGCACCACTTCAAGTAAGGACAGGAAAGTTGTGAGCATGGCAGTGACGGATCTCTCAGTCACTTCACGAACCGTAACACAACACATTGAGTCTGTAATGCATCTTTCAGTGTTACCGCGTAACATTCGACGCCATTTATTGCAGAGTGGACTGTCCGCAAGGCATACATTGATTATTCTATCCTTGACGTAGAACCACAGACTTCTCCGCCGCCAATGGTAATATAAAAGAAGGATGTGGGTAGCATATTGCAATGAAGTTATCTTTACTGACGAGTCACGCATTTGTCTGAAATACCACGATGGTCGGATTCGAGTCTGAAGACACCGTGGAGAGCGGATGCTGAACAGATGCGTTATGCACCTCCTCCTGCACTGGGTATTATGGTAGAGTCGGTATTGGATATCACTATCGCACTCCTCTAGTACGCATTTCCGGTACTTTAAACAATCAGTGCTACATCTCTGAGTTGTTGGAGCCAGTTGTCCTTCCTTACCTTCAGGGCTTGGCTACAGCCATATTTTAACCGGATAATGCGCAATCACACGTGACAGGCATTGTCCAAAGGTTCTTCGTCAATCACTAGATTGAATTGCTTCTCTGGCGGGATCGTTCTCCGGATCTTTCACCGATAGAAAACATGTTGTCCATGGTTGCTCAACGACTGACCCAGATTTTATTCCCACCTGCCCTACCATATCAACTTTGGCAACGTGTAGAAGCTGATATATATATATATATATATATATATATATATATATATATATATATATATATATATATATATGTGTGTATGTGTGTGTGTGTGTGTGTGTGTGTGTGTGTGTGTAGGTCTGTTGTACCTTAAGAACACATCAAAAATCTATTTGAATCAATGCCGAGGCGTGTGACAGCGGTAATCTCCAACAATGGCGGAACCACACACTTCGCAGAAGTCTATAAATTTAATCATTCTCGATACTTGGTCAACATGTTATCTACAAAATAAATTTTGTTGTGCTATCTCTTTTCTTTCTTGGTGTTGCGTTTACGTTGGCCAGCAGTGTATATTAAAAAGGAAAAACACAATTTTTTTTAAATCTGTAACTTTCAACCAATATTTTTCAATTTTTGTGCAGAATTTGGATGTTCCTATTCTACAAACGAAAAAATATTTTCGTGCGATTATATTTAAAAAAAGACGATGTTTTTAAATGTTTTATTAGAAATTTAAATATTTTTTGAAAAATCGTAAACAAATGTTTTTGGCATTTTATGTTTAAATGACTGATGCTAAAAGAGAAAAGCCTGAACTTTCTTAGTGCAGAATATCGATTCAATATCACGAAAAAAATATTGCGGAACGATTTAGCAAAAATCTTTTTCATGAAAGCGCATCAATTTTGACTTATTTTGAAAAAAAATGTAAAAAAAAGAAATATGAGATGAAATTTTAAAAAAAAAAGAATTATACCGTTTGCAAAATTCCACCCGAAAAACTTTATTCAATTAATATCTACACTATTAAATTTTGAAGGTAAACAAATGTATGCGATTATAATACTAGGTGTATCTTCTCATGAACCGCTGGACGCAAAACTCGCCGAAGGTACCAAGATATTAGGAATGATCCAAGGAATCTGCTTTGAGAATTTATATTCCAAAAGTGCAATTAGTTAAAAATATATTAATTAAAAACCTTAAAACGCGTAATTATTGCCTTTTTTCCCGCCAGGCGGCGAGGTTCAATTTTTCTGGCTTTTTTTTCCCAGACCTTCACGAATCTCATTTTTTTATCAGACTCAGACAAAAAAAATAATTTCAGAATCAGAAAGATCATTTGCTTCGCCCCGATACGGTATAGTTTATTTCACAAAATAATGATATTTTCTATTTTTTACGATTTTTTTCTAAAATGAGTCAAAATTGATAGATTTTTATGAAAATAATTTATAAATTGTTCCAATTCCATTTTCTTTCAGATCAATGAAATAATATTCTATACAAATAAAATCCATGCTGTTCTCTTTTAGCATCAGTTTTTTAAAAAATAAAATGTCAAAAACGTTTTTTTTTTGTTTTTTCCAAAAATACTCAATTTTTTTAAATACTAATAATATCTTTATTTATGAAAATAATCTCATGAAAATAGATAGAACAATACTCTCTGTAATCTGTACAAAGATTGAAAAAAATTGCTTAATTTGTTTTTTCATTTTTTCCCTTTTTGCGATAAATATTTAATCGTTATTTTTGTTTAAAAATTACCGTTGTTTGTAGTCGATATATGAAATTTGAAGGTATTAACTTAAAAATGAAGCCTGAAGAAATTTTAAACTTTAACAAATAACGCAATGCGAAATTGCATATCTCTTTCTTTTATTTTAACTCTCTTTTTCATGGATTTTCACTTAGAGCGCTAGATTAGTAACTTTTGTATACGGGTTCGAAACAACATAATCGAATAGTTTTTATAATTTAATATATATATATATATATATATATATATATATATATATATATATATATATTCGCGCATTTAATAACTTCGTCAGAAAATTTGTAATTGGTAACATAATTTATTCCGTTACGATGCAGTATTTTTTTTATAAAACAACGATACTTTACATATGATTTTTTCTAAAATGAATCAAAATCGATGCGTTTATAAGAAAATGACTTTTATAAAACTCATATTTTGATCTTTTACAGTCAGTGATTTAAAAAATAAAATGTCTAAAATTTTTTTTATGAATTTCTTTTGCGCAATAATTCATTATTTTTTGTGCCACTATATAGCTTCACGTGTCAAACTGCTTAAGAATCGGTGAATGGTCACTTACTCGACAGCTTTAATAGCGAGAGGGGAAGGGGAAATTCCATGACAAAAGGTTATGCTTTTTGTTACACTTATTGGTAAACTAATTTAAATTTTGCAAATATAGCAGTGAAATTTATGTGTCGAGGAGGCATGAAGACGAAAATAGTTTCTTAAAATTGGCCTTTAATAATCAATCATAAAGTCACTTTGCTCGTTACTGGAGCGATAAAAAAACAATAAGTTCAAAAAGCAACATTACCAGAGACATCCGATATTCGAACCATCTTCTAATTTTGTAAAATGAATTTCTAATCTAAAATGGTGATGCAACCTGCAGTTGCATTGCCAACCAGCCGTTCTCTCCCTCTAAGAGTTAAACCACTCACACACTTCTTATATTTCTGTTTCTCCTTCCTTTTCGGAAAACTAACATGAGCCGAGTTTAAATACTCGCTCGATTTGCATGGCAGTTGCTGCCAACCACAAATCACGAAACTCAAAAAGATCGGGTTCGAATCGGTGTGCTTACTTTCATTGAGATCATGGAACGGGATTGGAAAAACAACACAAGGAGATCATAAAAATTTGGATCCGAATTTTTAAATGTCTAACACTTTTAAAAATGTCCGTGCAACGTGGGGGTTGGGGGGCGTGTATAAACCTGTCTGACAAAGAGAATAAGGAACAGGGAATTTTAAGTTTGCACTCGGTAAAAGCCGGAGCAATGCAGGGCTAAGTGGAGGAGGGGGATTAGGTGGGAGTCATTTTGAAAATAAAGTATTGGAAGTGCTGATTTTATGAAGGAAAGGGAAAACTTATAAAGTAGACAATGCCCGTACAACGCCAGGCTATGCAGCTAGTCTTTTAAACTAGTTGCGATATCGGAATATAAATGGTCAAAACATGCATTGTTATCCAAACTAAACGTGTATACCAAATTTCAGCTTAATCGGTTGAAGATATCAGTTTCAAAATTGAGTTGCAAGATTCCACTTGAACATTTTACATAGCAAGTTAAATAAAAGCTTGTATTAAAAAATACACATTTACACTGATATAATACACTTAGAAAAGTATCTGTACTGTACAATGTATTTTATTATTGATTTAAAGATACTAAGTTAAAAAACAATTTTGATAACTTTCAGTAACCCCATGGGCTTGTTTTAACGCTTATCTTGATGATTTAAACGGTTTGTAGTTGCTTTCTTAGCTGCAGATTAAAAGTTACGTGGTTCGCTGCACAAATGCCACGGTTTTCCACGTACATGCGCGTATTTTCTTGATTGGGAGGGGGTGAGAAAAGGAAGAAATCAGCAAAATCCTCTGAAATAAGTAAATCCTTTGCAAAGACTGTCAATGTCCTTTTATTGTGTTCCAAGGCCTTAGAAATATTTTTATGGATAAAAGCGTACATAAAAGATCGTACTTCGGAAAGACGTTCATATACGTCCAGAAAACTAATGTTTTGGCTGAGCGAGGCGTTTATATACGTCGGTGGCACATAAGAAGTTAAAGTCGTATATTGTAGTTTTAGTGAAAAATTATTGTATTATTGACTTCAATTCAATGTCACTGTATTAAGGGGGCGCGATGAAAATGATGATTGAATATTGTGTCGCGACCATTGAAAGTTTGAGAAGCTCTGAACTAAAGTAGGGAAAGAAAATGTTTTTGATTCAAGTTTATCTAAATATCGTATAAAACACGCATCGATGGTCGTTTTGTACTTTGTAGTCTGAAGACATCATCAGAATCAAAGATCCATACAAATATGAAAAACGGATATTTAAAGTATCCCTAATTCCATGGCAATATTTTTTCGCAAATTTCTAATAATAAACTTGAATTATATAAAATTATAAATAATAATTTTGCAAGAAATAGCAAAGCACATATCTTATTTTTGAGAATTTATATTAATAAACAATGATTTCGAAATATTTAAGTTTTAAATAAAATAAAATATTTAAATGCCTGCACGCGCGTTTTCATTACTTTAAACTAAAGATTTTAATAATAAACGGCAATAAACTATAGTTTTGCATTAATAACCCTATTTTTAACTTCACCACATTAATCTTGAAGTATTATTAGATTTTATAAAATTTTTAATTTTAAAAACCACGGCAAAAATATAATTGAACAATTAGAAGTTTGTTTCACTACGGTAGTGAGAAAATGTCTAAGCCACTGTGAAATAGTAATCCGGATTGCGTGATGTTAAATATTAGAAAATAAATAATAAAAAAATTTCAAACGCCAGGATAAATACGAGTATTTAAAATAATGTCCTGTTATTTATTTTTTATCTTAAAAATATTAATATATTTATTCAGTACTAACTATTGTATTGCACAAAGATTTTTCAATTAAACGATTCATATAATAATCAAACAAAAAACACTATTTCAGCAATGCACAGCACATACACATTGAACTTTTCACTAAATTCATTCAATTTAAATAATAAGATATACACATCACTATACGTCAGCTGTATAGCTACAGATAAACTGCAAACGCATGTCGGTGACGTGAATGCATGACATTTCACCCATCCAAAAATTGTCTAAGATGCACAGCACAGCGTGGGCCCGCCAGGCATGTGCATGTTGGTGACGCGAACCCAATAACTTTCTTCGCTACCAAAAAGTGCCCAACACGGCTAAAGAAGTTTTCACTTCAAAAATAAAAAACAACACAATCCGTTGATTTTTTTTATTATTATTATTTCTTGCCACGTATGAGTAATAAGGTGTTCAATTTTTGAACACTAGGCAAAATCACTGTGGTATTTGTTATTAAGGAATAAATATGATTGTTACGGAAAGTGGTTATTATTCAGTGTGACTATTATCATATGAACACTTCATGTGTGTAATGCAACATAACATTTTTCACAATGAGATGTGGTGTTTTTGTGGCACTGAGTGCAACGTGTTTGCTTCTCTTGTTTGATGATTGTCTGATTCATGCTATCATGGCGTGAATTTATGTTACGTTTCCAACTTAGTTTTCCTCTCCTGCCAGGTTTGGAAGCATTGACATTACTATGAAAGTAATTAAGGTATCCGACTACTTGCGACAACTGTTTTTTGAAAAAATGGATATATGGGGATTTTTTTGTGATTTTTAGATTTATCTGGTATATTTTAAGAAAAAAAATCCTAAAATTAAAAAATGAAATTTTTTTATTAGTATGAAAATTGGGAAAAACTGGGGAAAATTTACAAAAAATTAAATAAATGGGGCCCGCTCTGTAAAAAAATTTTATGAACAGATCCTCAATTTTTGAATTTTGATATGTTGCTTTGTTATTCATGTTTGAAATGATCTTCAGGATAAGAGATATTTTAATTTTTACAAAAAATAGAGCCCTTTATTTTAGTTATTATACGAAATTGCTTAAAAAAACAGTAGTTATATTCACATAAGGGACTGTAAATTTTGTAATAATGCAGTGATTTAAAAATCTGAAGATCAAAACAATTCTACTGCTATACAGAACATACACAAGAAATATTTCAGTAAATTATTTTCAAAACTTTTTCAGCAATCCTTGTCCCCGTTTGAACATTTTCTGAAAAAACACATTTTGAGAGTAAAACACATTTTAAAGTTTGAAATACTTTTTTCTAAATATTAATACTTACATACAGGTTTAAAATTCTCCAGATTTATACGTGACACCTTCCTTTTTCTCAGATAATGCACAGTTCCTTTTTTTAAGTCCTCTGAGTTTTTTTCTCTTGTTTTTTGTAGTTGGCAATGAATGACTCTCCGAGTCGACAATTCTTTCGTCATCAACCTTTGAAAATCCCTTCAGAATGAAATAACCCATTGGGATGTGTAAATATTCCAACACGGAAAGAATCCCTTTAGATCCATCATTGAACTGTAATACAGCCAAGAATGCACCAAATTGTAATGTCAGAAGTTCAACAAAAGTTTCTTTTGGGATTATGCTCCACAAAACACCATTAAAACTTTTATTGGCATTTTGGGTCTTTCCGTGTAAACATTTTTCAAGAAGCGATTGGTCACATAAATTCATATAGGTGGTTTTCACTGTGTTCAATACAGCATTTGGTAAGCCAGCTGTTCTATGTTTATACAGTTTTCCTTCTTGCTTGGCCTTTTGGTATTTACACCATGTATCGGATCCAGAAGGGCATTGTCCATGTATGGGTTTTTGTCGGTGGAGCAACAATGAAAAAAATGCAGCAATGACTGCAGTCTGCATGTTAGACAAATTGCCGACATTACTCCGAATTGCAATTCCAAAATAATTTTGAAGTGTGTCGATGAATTTGTCGGTCAATTTACCTTTTCCGCCTAAGCCTTTTGTAGATGTTTTCAGCTTTCGTAAACGAGAGCCAACTCTCTTCTGCACATGTCCTATGCACTCATATTTAACTACGCTATCATAACCATAAATGTCTTTCACATTATTGAACGCCTTTGAATCCCCATCCCCGTAATAAGACGTATATCGAAGATTCGGTTTGCTTCAGACCTTTCAAAAATCCTATAAGCACCGACAGTTTCCATATTAGACGCTGATCCTTTGTGATTTTTACAAAAATGTGACACTAAGCATTTTTTGGAGAATCCCGATGTTTTTTCGGTTTTCGTACACACTCGGCAATATTGACTGAGCACTTCAATGTGTCTAATATATTTTCCAGAGTCCACAGAAATTGTCGAAACACATCCATTCAATGAAGAGTAGCCACGTTTTTGCCATGTACCATCTACACTAACGCCACACTCATTTGAACATTCTGCAATGTATTTTGCTGACTCCAACATAGAATTGTTTGCAGCTTGTGATGCAGCATGCAGCAACTTAATTTCATGTTGTCTGTATGTACATTTTTACGGATAAGGAATATTCAGCATAAGGAACAGTTTCTTTCCAGCTGAAAATCATTTGCCAATAATTATCATTCCAAAGAGAGAGACAAAAAGAAGGGGTTTATAATATTTAAATTATTCACCTTTGATGTGGAAGTGAATCCTTTTGTGAATGAACAGTTCTTACACTTGAGACATAAATTTGACTGCAAACGAAGTCTTGAGTCTTCAATCAAGTACAGTTCTTGATTGTAACAAACAGGACAAGAAAGAATAGAGAATATTGACATCAGTATTTCGATGTCGAAAATCCTATTACCAGAAAGAGTTTCGGAATCAACATTAAATAAAGTGTCACTTAATCCTCTTCCCAATTTTTCAGAACTAATACTCACTTCACTAACTTTTTTTTGAGCAGCGCGGAAATTCCCATGAAACTTTCGCTTCTTCTGACGTCTCTTTCGTTCATGTCCCATGGCAGAAACTTAAAGAATACTAAATAAGTAATTTTATAAAATACGAAAATCAAAATGAACTTATTTCAGTAAAAACTAGAATGAAAAAAAAGTTAGCAGTAATATCAAACGTTAAGAAGTAAATAAACACATATCCTGAAATTGCCAGATGTGAAAACTTATTTTATAAAGAAAAATAAGTGAGGCTTTTTAATAGCGTTTAAACAAAATATTAAAATATACTTTAGTTCAAAATATATTTTTCAGAAAGTGGAAAGAAACCGAAAAAAATCTTTAGTTTTGGTTTCAGAATGCCACTTCCGGTCGGCAGTTACCAACCGGAAGTGTCATCTGCTTTTACTAAAACAGTTGTAACTTTTGTTCTAGTGAACGAAAAATAATACTTGGTAATTTTATAAGGCTAATAAGTTGGTCTAAAAATAGAATCATAAAAAAAAAATTGTCAATTCTTGACCAAATTCCCGATTTTAGGGTAGTCGGCTACCTTAAAAGCTACACGTTGACGACACTCTTAAGGATCCGTTGGTTCAGTTCGTATCATAAGTCATGTGCAATTGCCGTGCATTTTGCAAGACCAATTCGAAATAAAACAACAGTGGGTTTGAATATAATTTCTTGCCAAGGACTACTGCTCAATACATGTCGGTGCTTTCATCATCTCGCTCGATCTACATCTCCCATAAAATGGTTGTAAGCTAATATGTTTTGCTGCTGGAGGAATGTTTTTTTCTGCTTTTAAGAATAACGATTGACATGAGATAGGGGATTCGAACCAGAACCAGATGATGCAACAGTCACAACACAGCTGTCATTTCACCTGCAGAAAAGATTACCTTTTCCATCAATTCGATAGCCAAATGAACCTCTGTTCCTTTACTTTAGAATAATATCCTACTTCAATGGTGGTTTGTCAATGCAAACTATTCTCACGGTATCTGTTGCCTGATGGCCCATTGAGCTGAGTTTATCAAGTAGGGTAATACTTGTGAAAAAATCTCAAACACGAAGTGATATTGGCCAGGGTTCTCCTTTGTAATGGCAGCAACATACTATAAGAAAGCAGAAGCACTAATGCTATACTCCTTATATTTAACTGTCAGGGTCTTACTCGGTTCTGGTTGAAACCAACAAATGTAACCTAGAAGGAGTGTACCACATCAAATCGCGCGCGCGCCGCGCTTGTAACTGAAAACAATAGGCTTTCCTCTTATGAACTGTTTACATCCATGTCATCTAAAGTTTATCACCATGGATTCTTCATTGCCAAAATACGTTCCATTTGGAACAAACCTCATACCATCGTTTATTTAGTATGCTTATAAGAGGTTTTAATTTAGTACGTTTGTCGAGTGGGTATAAATTTTTGTATTGTTTGCAACATGCTGGTTGTAAAGTATTGTTTCAAAATGATCATGTCTCATGGCAGTACTATTATTAAGGGCATTATGCAAATATGTCTGTGTTCCCAGAACAAACGCCGTCTAGGAACTGAGACATAACCATTTGGAAAAATAACCCCAAGAAACATATAAGTTCCGAGTTCATCAAACTGAGAACTACACCATTACTCGCAGCAAATATATTTGCGTATGTGACAATGAGTTCAATGACATCATCACTTGGAAAAAGTTCAAAAAGTTCTGTAGGCGTTCTCACTTTGGTGATTTGTAGCTGTGTAGCTTTATCTGATATAGGTTCTGCATTTTTATCCACTTTTTCCATTTGCACATATCTTTGGTAGATTTCATTTCCTAGATGAAATTGATTTGGTTGTGTATTAGTAGAAGTAGATGCAGTAGAATCACATTTAGGAAAATACGGAGGATCATCTGGATCAGAGTCAATTTCAAAAGTAGCATCCAGAACAGGTTAAGAAGGAGCATGCAGCAAAAAGAACAAGGCAGACTGTTTATTGCTCCAACATTTTCCTCTCCTCCTCAGAAATGTGCACTGTAACATTTTCAGTTAATAAATAACTATAGAATTTGATTTTATGTTGTCATCAATTCCTAAAAAGTCAGATAGCTCATGTAAGATTTTTCTGGACATTTTCAAACAAAATAAATTAAAAGAAAAAAAATTTTTTTAAACAAGCTTTTATTTAAATGCTCTAAACAGAATGAAATAAACTTTTCTTTTAAAACATTTTTTGCTATCAACTTATATCGTCATTACACAATTTATGATATAAAAGCTTATCGCAAGATTTAAGTACTCGTATTTACTCTTAGTTTGAAAATTTGAAAAATTGAAATCAATCAGATCAAGTTATTATTTTCTTTGCTTGTTTATCTACACAGATAAATCTCGTGACAAGAATTTATATCATTAATTGTGTAATGACGTTATAAGTTGATAGCAAAAAAGTTTTAAAAGAAAAGTTTATTTTATCCTTTATAGAGCGTTTAAATAAAAGCTTGTTTTTAAAAAGTTTTTATTACTTTTAAATTATTTTCTAGTTTTTTGTTATTGCTGGACACATTACTCAGTCTGTTCATCTCATTCAACGCATCGTTGTCGCATTCAAAATGAAAAACACAATTTATTTTTAAATGCGTAATTTTAAACCATTTTTTTCAAACTTTGTCAGAATTTGGATCATACTATTCTACAAACGAAAAGAAATTCGTGTGATTATCTTCAAAAATGACAAAGTTATTAATTTTATGTTTCAAATGACTTCTTCTAAAACAGAAAAGCCTGAGCTTTCTTAATGCAGAATATCGATTCATTAACACTAAAAGAAAAAGGTGTTTGTGTGTGTGTACTTATGTACGTACGGAAGAAGTTATACTTCTTTGGCGTAACAAGATTAAAATCTTTCTAAAAATATTCAGTAGGGAAAAATGGACCAAGGACGAAAGGCAGTTACGAGCAGAGGTGAACGATACTAACCTTAAGTTAATCAGCCCTGTCAAACCCGAGAAGATCACGATTTAAATAAATTTAAACACCCTCGCACAGGGACCGATAACATTAGGTGGGTTCAGTAGACTATATCTGGAGTTGAGGTGAACCGAATGTGACACCGAGACCTCATATTGAATATCTCGGTGAAAAGAATCGTTCCTGAGAAAATTATTACATCCGCTTTAAGAGCCAAAAATTATGGTCATTTTAAAATAATTAAAACATTTAAAACCATTATAAAAACAGAAGCAGGGCACCCAGTAACTCGAAACTCAGTGTGTTTGTGCGGAAACCCAAGAGAAATCCATTCAAACCGGTCCGGAGTATGTAGTTGCAAATGGGGCAGCGCTAGCTCGGGAAAAGTATACGAAACTAACTCCCTCGAGAGGGTGGACAACACTGACGTAAATAGTCCCGTACATCCCAACGATACACAGAATAGTAGGTGATCCCAAAGTTTCATCCTTCTATCTCTGTAATATCGTGATGTCATCAAAGGATCGAACACCATAGCAATAACATGGGGATTTAAATTTCAGTGATAACGCTTCCTTATGCTCACTATCTACACTCAAATTATAACAGATGTAAGCGCACAACAAGGAGATCCGGTGGTCCGAGTTTCATTAACGAAGCTCAAAAGTCCTCAGACCTATGCGGAATTTTTAAAAAAATTAAAACCTTTAAATAATTTTAAAATGGTATATGTAGATGAAGAAATGAGGCAATGGTTCTGAAAAAATATATCACAAATTCTCATAGAGAGACCAATCGAATGCACGTGGTGCGTAGACCAAGGTGGCATAAGATTCTAATTATTACTGGGGAAGCCCTGTATGGGGGAGCACCAGATCGGGTCAATTATAAGTAAAACTCGCAAAAATACGAAAATATGGCGGACCTCCAAAAATCAAGTCTAAGCTCAATTCCTTAGGGGGTGACAGTTATTCCAGTCCCCATAGTATTAACATGAGAGCATTATATTTTAGTGCTTAAGCCCTCCCCATGCCTTCACAATGGGAATTAAGTATATAACTGGAAGTGTCTTGACGAGTGGTTTAAATCTCAAACCCAACACTCAAAGAGGAGCCAAGATATTGTGAATTTAATCCAATTTAAAAAGTTTAAAACAATTAAGAACTATAGAAGAAGTAGCCCAATGAGCATGAACTTATAATAACTGGAAGAGCAATTAAAGAGGGATCGGATGAGCGAGGTCCAAATGGATTTTAAGGCTCGGGTGCCAAGATATTGGCTAAAAAGCTGAACAGGGAGGAATGCACCGAGGGCGATGCGTCCCAACAGATATGGTTTCTCACAATAGTTATTACGATCCCCCAAATATCAGTCCCCTAGCACCAAAAAAGTTAAAATATTAGACAACAGTCTGCGCGTGCATCGGTATCGTGACGGTGTGCACTCACATCGTAAAAATTTACTCTCATCATTTTCCCAAACGTGCAATAGGAAGTATAACTTCAGAAATAAAATGATACGGATCGATTTAGAGATCATTTTCATTAAAACGCATCAATTTTGACTCATTTAAAAAAAATCGTAAAAAAAAGTATGATTATTTTTTAAAAAAGAGTTATAATGTATCATGCGAAATAAATTATTGTTCCGATTATGTAATTATTTTTTGTCTTAGTTTGATAGAAAGAATAAGAAGTTTTTTTTTAAAAAAGTTCGAAAATTCGGAACTTTTCTTTAAGCTCAATCTTATAAGCTTTTCGACAGAATAAAAAAACCAACACACACACACAGGGGTAAAAGTTTTTTAATTAATATATTTTCAACTAATTGCTGTATAAAAATATAAATAGTTAAAACGTTCATTGTAATCCAAATTAAACCTGGAACAAAATTTCAGATCAATCGGTTGAAGACATAAGCTTCAAAATTGAGTGGGGCAAGATTCCACCAGAACAATTTACTTTAATTAATATCATTTTAACTAATTTCGATATCGGAAGATAAATGGTTAGTACATGCATTGCCATTCAACTAAACGTGTATACAAAATATCAGCTCAATCGGTTGAAGACATCTTCAAAATTGAGTTGCAAGATTCCGAACGAACAATTTACATTGTAAGTTAAATAAAAGCTTGTGTAAATAGGAGTTCAAATGAAAAATATATGAATAAAGAATATATAAGTTCTTGTAGAAATGGTTTTGTGTGCTTAGTGTTCCAGAAATGGAAAACTGAATATTGTTAGCCTGTAACTAATACAAAAATAATAGCGTTCGTATTTTCTTGTTGCGGCATGAAAGAGTAACTGTAGAACAGTAGTAACAAAATATAAGTTAGAACTATAGAATACAATGCAACAAAGTCTACATCATCTGTTAATAGCTTCCACAGTTTCAGAAACATTGATACATAGATAAAATAATAGGATAATTTGTCAAAAACATAAGTAATTTCGTTTTCGGTGATGATAGAGACTCAAAATATTAAAATTATTGCAGGTAACCAAGTGCTGCTTTCCATTCGAGACGTAAATTAAATAAACAATTCTAACACTATTTTTAAAAGAACCAGGATTATTTCAAAGTGCAACAGTTTCTCTATATTTAGAATCTTTAGTGGTTTTGGAATTCGAACCCATGATTCGAAAGAAACAATGATGGTCCAAAATTTTTTTATGACTGGTACATTACCATCATTGCAGCACAATTCAGGAAGTTCCTGTGTATTCAGCAATGTCATAGCAGATATTTCCAAATTCAACTAATTACCTTTCACAAATCTACAAAGTCCTTAACTGCCGAGAAAAAAAGTTACGAAATTCCCTCCCCCCCTTCCAGTGACACTGTTTTTTCCACGAGTACACGTTGTTAATCGGTTTATTGGGGGAATAGAAATGGCTTGTTTCTTTCCCCTAAAATTGTTTACTTTCACTTTAAAAAAGAAAAGAAAGAAAACGATGAAAAAATTGATTAAAATGGAAAATTTTAAAGATTTCATCCCTAGATTTGTATTATAATAAAAAATAAAGTATAACTTCTTTGTTCCTTGATACTTCCTGCAACATGGTTGAAAACATAAACCAGTGCATTTAGTGCATTCGTACAAAAAACTGAACAACACTAATTACACACGGAACAGAAAAGAAATGAAAACACGAAATGCTGCTTAGCTGTTAATTTTATCGTTCCTAGGATATACCCTTTCAAATCACTTCCGAAAATGACACAAAAGATAATATTTCTAGTTGTTTAAGGGAATATAAAAAAATGAGTTGTATAATAAGTATCTTAATATTTATATGCGCCATGACGGTGTGGAAACGAAATCAACTCATTGCTTGCCTCATATGTTTTCCATAGCACATCGTAAAAGGTATTTATGAAGTTCAGTAAGTCTAAGTATTGGAATATTCATTGTTTCATACTTACTTTGAAATAGCCGAATTTGAATCAGCTAATGTAACACAACGACAATTATTACACAGATGTCACCTTCGTTTTTTTATATGAATTAGATAAGTTAAACCTTTGAATCGGTAGTTTTGAGATGGTCATTTGAAACTTCATTACGATAATTTATTTTTAAAGTGATAGACTAATTTTTTTACATTTAGTTTCAGAAATTATCATGCATCAAAGCAGAAAGTGAATTATTATGCAAACAACTCACAAAAGGGTGATCACATCAATTTCGATTCGTTGTGATCCTTAAGAGTCCTCTGGGTTTAAGTGAATGTTTATTTTAAATTTATCTGAAACTGAAGCTGAGAAATATATTTTAAAAATCTTTTTTCAAAATTCAGTTTTATATTGACAACATAGTATATAATATCTTACAGGTTATTAAAAGTCGAATTAACAGACAAATATCAGATAACTTTGAGTATGAAAATAACCCAGTTTCAACCAAATGTAAAATTTAACTAACGTAAGATTCAAGAAACCAATCATATTACTTTTATCTTCCATCACTTAAAAGAAAAGAAAGTCTTCAGTATGCCATTTGCTTTCTTCGTAAAGTGTTGTCAAGGATATAGACGTGTAATCCATATTTTAACATTAAATGAAATATCGCCATTGATTTTCATAAAGCTCGATGGACAAGACAACAGGACAATATCTGTGTAAATCTTGTCAACTTCAGTTCAAGGACTTTAAAGAGTATGTAGATCATAAATATAAAAAACACGATGGACAAGACCTTCAACCAAAAATCTACAAAAACCATGATGCTTCGTCGCCAAAGGAGCTTGAGAATAGTGAATTAACTGATTCACCCTCAGATAATTTCAACCAACCTTTGGATTTGAGTGTTTCAAAAGAAACTCAATTGCATCACGACGTAATACGTGAAGCCACCACCACACCGCTTTGGTCCAGAAACATCACAGGATACAGCCAGAAGGTTTGTAGTAGATATCATTCAAATCCGGATGACAGTAGAAATGGTCCATTTTTATCATTGAAGTACAGTCAAAATGAAATGGTTAGCTTCGGCATGGATCTTCAACTCGGTACAAATCAGCCATCAATATCGTTCGAATACAACCCATTGGAAATTCATTCGCGAAGAATAAGTGAAAAATTCCATCCAAATCAATCATCTATACCTGAGCAAATGCAATTGCTTAGGCAAAACAATAACGAGTACCTTAATGTAATTGAATCATCTACATCATCAGGAATAAGACACATAAGTGAAAGGTTTACCCAAGTTAGTACAAATCCTTCTTCAGTGTCATTAGTATACATCCCAAGACAGTCCAGAGCTTTTGAAATGACTCAAAAGTTCAATACAAATCAACGAATACTGTCATCTGAGCGGGAAAAATGTGTAATTAGTACGCTTGAAACAAATCCACAATCCAGTGTAGATCATCGAGTTACCACAGAAGTACGTGATATAGATTCACTGGTGGAGAGTGCCTTATCCCCTGAGGACAGAGGAGTTCATGAAATGAATATAAATTTTGAAAAATACTCTGAAAATATTAGAAAGAATTTAGATTCCGTAGGTAGATCTATTAGACACAGAGAGTCGAAATACCAAAGAAAGGAATGTTTTGATGAAAAAAATGTCAGCGTTTCTTCCATAAACCAAAATGTAAATGTTGCACAAAATAAAACACCTGCATCTAATTCGCCACTTGAGAAGATTTCCAATGCTCAGTCAGAGGAAATATCAAGGCAAGGGGAAAGATTCAGAAATGTATTACACAACAAAAGAGACGAGATTCGATATCAATATAATACTAAAAATACACGTGTTTATGAATCGTGAGAAATGAATTTAGAAGAAAATTCGAATCAATCCAGAGATCCTCGCGCGGATATCAAAAGTAAACCCAGAACTTGTGAAAAATATAAAAAACCTGTTAAATGAAGAATCGAATCCAGTGGAGAATTCTGCAAATCAAAATAGAAGTAAAACATTTGTTTCTCAATTTTGTAATGAGAAATTTAGAAGCAAAAATTATCTAATGAAACATAAAAAAAGCATACAGCAGAGAAGAAATCGATTCTTAATTTGATTGAAAGTGAAACTATAAGGCAACGAGGTCAAAATGATCACAATGTTGTCCATACAAGAGAAAGACCAGATGAATTAGATAAGCTTAAAATTGACATCAAACTATCATCTACATCATTGGGAATAAGACATATAAGTGAACGGTTTCCACAAATCAATACAGATACTTATGCAGTATCACTTGGCAACAGAGGAGTAGAATCAAGTATTGAAAGGAATCAACATTGGAATACAAATCAACTATCCATGTCATCTGAGAACAAACCGGAATTTAACACGCAAAAAATTGATCCCCAATCCAGTGCAAATCAACGAGCTGATACAGACAATAATGATAACTCGTTGCTTAAGAGGCTTGTATCCTCACCACGTGTGAGAATTAACAAAATGAACCAAAACCTTAAAAAATATTCTAAAGAGAATTGCATAAAATTAGATTCCGTTGGTAGATCGACTAAAACTTTTGGAGATAGAAAACACACAAACACGGAGTATATTGATCCATGCGGTGCATGCATCCCAACCATGCCCCAAAACAAGATTGAAGCACAGAACATGATTTATGCATCTAATTTGTCACTTAAGCATCATTTCCATGTTCAGTCAGAAGAATCATCAAAGAAACATGAAAGTTGTAGATAGCCCTTAAATAATGAAAGTAATCAAGTCCAAGCCCATAATAAAGATAAATATGCAACTGGATGTGGATCGATTGAAAAAAAATTAGGGGACCTTTCAAATTCCTCAAATCAACAAGGATCGGGTAAGAAAAAATTCACCAGCGATTGTGAAAATTTCAAGTGCAGTTCAAATCAACAATCGAATCTTGTAAAGAATGATGTAGATTGTAACGGAAAAAAGAAGCATGTGTGTGATATTTGTTTAAAGGTATTTACTCGTAAAGATAATCTGACAAAACATAAACTTATTCATACAGGACTCAAGCCATTTAGGTGTGATATTTGTTCAAAGGTATTTAATCATAAAGGTAATCTGACAAAACATAAATTTATTCATACAGGACTCAAGCCATTTAAGTGTGGTATTTGTTCAAAGGTATTTAGTCAGAAAAGTCATCTGAAAGTTCACAAAGCTTTTCATACAGAACTGAGGCCATTTAAGTGCGATAAGTGTAAAAAGGATTTTAAGCGAAGATGTAACCTAACAGAACACATTCGTAGTCATACACAAAAAACAACCCACCCTTGGCACCAAACCGGAAAAGGCGCCAAGCGAAAACGAAATGGCGCCAAGCAAACCCGACAACGGTGACAAGTAAATATAGCAGTATAAGATGGATGCGCAATGAAAATATATGTAAACAATACAGAAATTTAACATTTAAGATAAAAAATATAACAACAGCACTTACTTTCTTATTGTTGATCCTTCCCAAGTGGAGGATAAAGTGTAACAACTGCTTTTAAAAAATTCTGGAAAGTCTCGTCGCTGAGTGAGTGATCGCGAGAGAGCGCCGCCATAAATACTCAGCGAGGTAATGGTCGAACATGCCTTCTGCATGGCTGGTGTGATTGCGGAGAAAACGTTTTATTGCCGATTAACTTACTATTGGAAAACCACGAATTCTTTCTTATACTTCTGCAAACATCATGCGTATTCACACCTTTTTTTCGACATCTCCATTCAAATCCATCCAAAACAACACTCTTTCGTTCATTTAATCCCATTTTCTCATTACATTTAGGACATTCAAAACTTGAAGCAATTAATCCTTCTTTCATACACCATTCTCTCAATCAATTCTTCCTTGCCTCTAACATCCAATAACGTAAAAAATTCTAACGTGTATTAACTGACAAGCGCAGCCATACTTTCAACCCGGTGCCCAACAACAAAATGAAATTTGAAATGCGCGCCCACAAATGACGAAAATTCTAGAAAAAGTTAGGGTTGCCATATGTTGTATTTAAAAAAGCAAGGTTACCATGACGGCGCAATTATCGCCAACCAAAGTAATTCGCGCCAAGGGTGGGGGCTTTCCTAGGAGTGAACCAAATTATTTTTGTTTTCTCTTTTTTTCTGAATAATTGTACTGTTATCGAAAATGCGTGATTGTGAAGAATGCAGAAAGAAATTGTTCCTGTTTTCTAAAAAACAGACGTGTGAAGAAAACATTTATCCAGTGAATTTAATGAAAGAACTGCAGAATCTGAGAACATGAATTTAACACATGCGTGTGAGAAAAATTGTTCATAAGTTTTAAACAGTGTATTTTATAGTTTTCAAAATCAACTAAATAACTACATATTAATTTTTATAAAAACGTTCGTATAGTATAAAATGAATAAAACTGTTTTTATTATACAGTATTGTTTCACCATTTTTATTGAGTCCAATAGTGTCATCAGTTTAATTTTCAAGATTTAAAAAAATATGCTTAGTTTAAGTATTATTAAATGGCATAATCATTGAAATTTTTCCTTCGAATTATTAGTTTATCAGCAACACAAAATTAAATTGAATTTTTTAAAAAAAAAATGGTTATATATATATATATATATATATATATATATATATATATATATATATATATATATATATATATATATTTGATGTTGAAATGCAGTTTCCCAATAGTCAATAAATAAAACATGTAGAAAAATCGAAGGTAATAAGTAAATTAATAGGAATTTATATTTTAATTTTAATTTCTGTACAAAAGTTGATGTTCCGTGCCATAATGATTGAATGAATAGTGTCTTGTGAGGACTTAATCCGTACCTTCGGTTATTCCAATATATTAAATTAGCGGGTCTTAATTTTTTAATATTTGTGACCCAATTGTCAACCATAAATTTCTTCACACTTCAATTTTCTAAAACAATTACACAATGAATTGAATGCAATAATAATGAACTTTGACGCGCTACGATACAATATACTACCTCCTTTATAAATTGTACAAATTATCAAGATAAGTGTTTAATTGTGTATGTATTACTTTTAAGTAATAGGTACATTTAAAGTAAGCTAGGTTTAAATAAAAGGATAATTTTGATATCACTTTTCTTTTCCATATTTTTAAGTAAAGGGTGTTTTTTTAGAGGTATAGAACTTTAAATTGCAATAAAACAACGATGTATTATTCGATTGACATGAATTTTTTTAATTCGAAAGACAATCTTGAGGCATTACATTTTAAATATGGTTTCTGGCATATGATTGTCATGGCTGGCTCGGATGTAGTCCAATCTGGACGTCCAATTTTCGAGGACTTTTTCCAACATTTGTGGCTGTATATCAACAATAACATGGCGAATGTTGTCTTCCAAATGGTCAAGCGTTTGTAGCCTATCCGCATCGATCAATGACTTTACAAGCCAAACAGAAAATAGTTTAGTGGTGTTAAATCACAAGATCTTGGAGGCCAATTCACAGATCCAAAACGTGAAATTAGGCGGTCACCAAACGTGTCTTTTAATAAATCGATTATTGCACGAGCTGTGTGACATGTTGCGCCGTCTTGTTAGAACCACAGCTCCTGGACATCATGATTGTTCAATTTAGGAATGAAAAAGTTAGTAATCATGGCTCTATACCGCGCGATCACCATTGACTGTAACGTTGTGGCCTTCATCGTTTTTGAAGAAGTACGGACCAATGATTCCACCAGCCCTTAAAGCGCACCAAACAGTCAGTTTTTCTGGATGCAACGGTGTTTCGACATATATTTGTGGATTACCTTCACTGCAAATGCGGCAGTTTTGTTTGTTGACGTAGCCATTCAACCAGAAGGGCGCTTCATCTCTAAACAAAATTCGCTTATGAAAATCGGGAACAATGGTAATCTCTTTTTGGGCCCATTCGACGAATCTACGCCTTGCTTGATGATCGTTTGGATGTGAATTGCCAAACCAAACTGAGAATAAATCACTTGACAGCTGTTAAATCGGTCGCCATCTTGGAAAGTAATGCCAACTTAAACTTCTATACCTGAAAAAACCACTCTTTATATTATATAAGTTTAAAAGTGCATTTTTTTATGATGTCAGAATGTATTTTGATTTGCTTTCTTTCAGTAAATTATTTTTTTTTTAAAAAAATTATCTTTCATTTTCAGTTTTCGATATGCTCGAACACCACACGTGGGGTTGTCTCACCCGCGTACGTAGGTGCCCCCCACCCACACCTTGTTTTCGAATCACATTGAATCCCATTAAATCTCAGCATCACATCAGATCACTGCTCTAAGAATCGAGAGTGATTTTTGACTTTTAACCCTGTTTAGCTTTGATGACAAGTATTTCGAGGAGTTTCTTATCAAGCTACTTTTATTAGAATTAAAGAACTTCCTGTTTGGTTTTAGGATAATTATCTCTCTCTTTCGTTTCTTGAAATTCTTCTGACACTTCTAGAATTTTCATAATCTGTCTACAGAAACGGTTATAAAATGTAATAAATTTAAGTGTAAAGTACAAATTACTGTTATATTAAAAAAAACTCTTCAATAGATTTAAAATCACATAATGTGAGCCCAATTTAAAGACAAAGGATACAATGAATTATTTTAAATTTTTGCAGATTTGACAAATTGTGGATGATAAGTCACTATGATAAACAAACTGGCCCGGTTGTGCTCATAAAAAAAGTCGTATTTAGATACAAATGGCTAGAAGTTCAATTTTAATTTCTAGGCTAGGATTATATACTACAAATTGTGATGCTTCTGTTAATTGCTCATTGGTTATTAAATGGAATTTTTAATTTTATTTTTCAACTATATGATAGATACATTTGCCCTGTGTGTGTGTTTGGCTCCCATTATTTTACTGTTTAAAATCAATTTTCAACTTTTCTTTACTAATAATAGAATTAAATATGGTTTTTTCATAACTTCTGAAAAAGTATTTAAATAAATAATATTTATCATAAAAAATATTGAAAGGAATTAAGGAACGAATTTGTGTTTCCCTATCTAACCTTTGAAATCTATAGAACACGTTTTGAAATATTTTTGTTCCTTTTTTAACTCCTTTTAGAACACTAGTATTCCAACAATAGCTATGATTTTGAGACTAACAGAGATTTCGGAGTTTTTCATTCTCATCTGGAATTTCAATACGTTCGGTATACTCATATGCACTGAACTCACATATATAGCAATATTCCACAAATAATATAATATCCTAATCTACGTCATTTGGTCAAAGTTTTTTGTTTGAAGAGATCGTAAATAATTTTCAGATCAGCGACCCTAAGGTAATTCTTAAGATTATTTTCTGTTCTCACTGATATTCATTATTTATACTCTAAATATCAAATATTTAATTCGGATTATTCAAAAAATACTAATGATAAAAATATTCGTACACGATTCCTCATCTCTACTTAACTGAATATTGAACAATATATTTAAAGGAATACAATTGAATAATTAAATATATAAATGAAAAAAAATCACAAGCAACCCCAAAAATCACATGCCCCTATATTACAAGCAACATAAAATTAATTTGAATTAATCCTCGTATTCTTCAATCTGTGGCGGTGACACTTAAGGATGCAATTTACCCTTCAATCTTCATGGTTACGTTCTCATGGATAATATGTCAGAGGCTCAAAGATAGTTGCATTGAAGTTTAGACAAGTTTGTTGTACGTTAAATCCGGTGAGGCTGAAATATTTTACATTGTGTAATGAGGATGCTCGGTTTGTGGGAGCCTTTTCAGGTATTGTCCTCGTCTCTTAGCCATCGTTTGAATTTACGTGAAGTGCTTTATGTTAATGAACATTCACTTAATTGAGAAATCGGTAATTTTAATTTTCATGAATCTCACAACTATGCGTTTATATAGTATCTTCAGAAGTCGAAATCATATCTTTACATTTGATCCAGTATGCAGCCTCCACATTCAAACGAATAAGAACGTTGATCAAAAATACATTGTGATCCTTTTTAATCTCCGTGGGAATAGAGCCTTGTTGGTAGCGAAATTTTTATTTAAATTGTTGAAGCCATGTTAATTTTGCTAAAATGGAATAAACTGTTTGAAGGAAGCTTAGATCTATACTTCTCAGGATCCCTTTTTACCGAGAAATATTTGTTCTTGAAATCATTGAATCGCAAATTTCTCTACCAACAGTTTTCAAAGCATCAATTGCAATCAAATAGAAATAGAACTTTCTCGTAAATATAATCGAAAAGCCTGTCACACTCTGTCATTTAAATTACGCATCAGATATCACGTTACGTTTCACTCATTTTGGCTTTGCTGCGCAAATGAAACACTTGGGAAAAGCCTTTAGCATATTTTTTTTAAAAAAAATTATTTTCAAGCAGCCGTGCTTGGCTACTTGACCATTTGACGCCGAGCCTCCCAGTATCGACTGACGATGTCGTCAGTTGGGTATGCATCGAGTTCACTTTATTCGAACATGTTTTCACCATCCATTCTGACATGGCCGCCGAGTTTATATGTCTCGTTAGAAGTCAGGCCATGTGAGTGGAAGTATACTTCCAAAAAGTCATGGCCGGTAGTTGGGTGTCAACGGGCAACAACCTCCGCTCGCTTCAGGTGCCTCGGAAATGGTCCCACAGTGGCAGAGCCTCCCATGACTTTCCAGGTGTTTGGAAGTTATTTGGGTCACGCTAGTTTATATTTGTTAATGAACGTGGAAATGCTGCTCTTCTCAGTTTCAGGGACTTCCGGTTGGAGGACTTGGCTCCTTGCTTGGCGTTTTGGATGTCTCTTTCATTGACAGGGAGCCCTAACATTACTTGGGACCCATTATAAGGAAACATTCTACACATATGAGTTTAACCCCACAATTTTATTTCTGCACTAAAATCATGTTAAGGCAGTCAGTCGGTGTATTGATTCTTAAAGCTGAAATTTTAGTTTCGGAGTCCCATGAAGAAGACATTTATTTTGCAGGAGCTTGGCCAGCAGCTATTAATTGCATTGTAGCTCCCCTTATACAGCCAATATCTCGCCATCGTAGTTGGTGGCATTTTTTACCCATGGCAGAATACGCTCTCAAACAGCCGACAGAAGCATCCCGTGCCGTCTCGGTTTTGTTAAAGGACGTGGTGAAGGCTCAATTGTTCAGTACAAATGGTACCGAAAATAAAATATACTACTGGACTTTAGTTTTCTGGAATATCACTGCCCTCTCTAATTGCGTAGTGAAAGAAATCTGGAATGATGTTCTGAGAGGGAAATATACTTGATATTCTTTATCTTTTGACACACTCAAGCTTTGTATAAATGCCTAGTTTTATAGTTGTGAAATATTTACCGAAAAATGTCAAAACGCGGGTTCGAGTCGAACCACCTTGTAGAGATCCAATAACCTTTATTCTGAAGAGCTTAGGAATTCTCAATTGGGTATGGTCAGTTTTCCAAGAATAGGGTTCAATCTCAGTTGCCCGTCCTGGTCTCTTGACTGCTAATTAAAATTGCGAAAACTGTCACGATCCAGTCTAGTGTGTAGTATAAGAATGTGAAAATAAAAAAAAAAATTCAATGCAAAAAGAACTGTGTGATTCATTCTAAAGGAAAAGCGTACTAGCATGTTGGGAATATTTTGAAATATGACTTTCTGTGTTTTTGAAAAATATCTATTAAAAGGTAAGAGTCATTTTCATTATATTTAAGTTGCTTTTAATTCTATCCCAAACGCTTACCTATCATTTAAGGTGCTTCATGAATGGAGAGATATTTAAATTTATTTAAACAAAATGAATAATATTCACAGCGTTACGTGAGGATTATACATCGCCAAAAGCCCGATTAACTTCTGGCGTTATTATTCAATAACTCCGGGGTATTTTGAAACCAGAATAATAATTATATTTAAAATGTTAGAAAAAAAATGATAATTACAAATAAATATATTAAAAAATGTGTATCTTCAAGTGATTTTCACTGTGAATAAACTTAAGACAAATAATCAATTTTCTTAGATTATCATTTCTAGTAGAAGTATTTTGCTTTATTTCAACATATCTTAGGCACTGTTTCTGTACAGGTGGACTATGAAAATGATCTTGTCCTTCAGTATATTCTACTAATAACCAACATCGAAGGTGGGAGGTTCCATAAAACTTCAGGCCACCTACGTTATATGTGGTCAGCGACGCTAAATGCAGAGTCACAGACTCTTGGATTAAATCCTGAAAAAGACATGATTGTACTTACTTAGTATCCTATCCTATTGACGACATTATATGAAAGAAGCACTTCATTGCCAATTCCGCGCGTACAACACATAGAAAATAGGGGTTGCCACTTTGGCGAGTTATTAATAGAGTTATCGATGGTTGCGATGATACATAAATTTCGACATGGCACATTATATTTCCGTCGAGTTTGAAGTCCTTTCTTAAAATTGGCTCTAAGGCGGTGGTCTATCACCATAACCCTAAATGGGATCCTCACACAAACCGTACTTTTACTTAAATGTAGCTCAAAAGTAATTCGAACGATATTTTTCATCTAGCACCTTGTCATGTTGAGTATCTTGGACTTCCATATGAAACCGTCCATCAAGTTGTCTTAGAACGAACGACACACAAATACATTTACAAAATATTTGTAAACTGATTCTGAAATGTATGTAAGAAAAAAAATCTTTAAAGGAAAATGAACCGGTGAAAACATTTGATTGCTTTCATGCCATGATTTTGATTTCACTGACCTCCAAAAATTCCATCATGATGCAGAAATTAAAAGCGCTCTCTGCCTTCCTGTCTTATGATTCAAATTACCTTTAGGACTGGAGCTCTTTTTATATATTTCACACAGTTGTGGTTCTTCTCGCGAACAAATAGGAGAGATGATTATATATATATATTTAAATATATACATATATATATATATATAAATATATACATATATATATATATATATATATATATATATATATATATATATATATATATATATATATATATTTAAATATATACATGTATATATATTTAAATATATACATACACACACACACACACACACACACACATATATATATATATATATATATATATATATATGTAATCAATCACAATAATCAATTGAAAATTGAAATATATGAATCTTATGATACTAAATCCCATTTCAAAATATCAATGGCGAATATAAAGATAAAATTCCATTGTTTTCAAACAAAATTAAAAAAAATTATAAAATAAAATAAAAATTTATAAAATATCCAAGTTTAATCTCGGACTTAAGACCGATAAATGTGGTTAAACTAGTTTGATGGCGCCAACCTTCCCCCTATGCAACTTGGTAAGTTAATTGGAAAATATCCAAATTTCAAAAATTTAAAAATTAAAAATTAAAAAGTTAAACCATTATAAAGTTTGTTTTATAAAAGGTATAGAACTTTAAAATGCAATAAAACAACGATGTATTATTCGATGGAAATGAATTTTTTTATTCGAAAGATAATCTTGTGGCATTACATTTTAAATATGATTTCTGACATATGACTGCCACGGCTGGCTCGGATGTAGTGCAATCTGGACGTCCAATTTTCGATGACTTTTTCCAACATTTGTGGCCGTATATCGGCAATAACACGGCGAATGTTGTCTTCCAAACAGTAAAGCGTTTGTGACTTATCATCATAGACCAATGACATTACATAGCCCCACAGAAAATAGTCTAGCGGTGTTAAATCACAAGATCTTGGAGGCCAATTCACAGGTCCAAAACGAGAAATTAGGCGATTACCAAACGTGTCTTTCAATAAATCGATTGTGGCACGAGCTGTGCGACATGTTGCGCCGTCTTGTTGGAACCACAGCTACTAAACATCATGATTGTTCAATTTAGGAATGAAAAGTTAGTAATCATGGCTCTATACCGATCACCATTGAATGTAACGTTGTGGCCTTCATCGTTTTTTAAGAAGGATTCCACCAGCCCATAAAGCGCACCAAACAGTCAGTGTTTCTGGATGTAACGATGTTTCGACATACACTTGTGGATTAGCTTCACTCCAAATGCGGCAATTTTGTTTGTTGACGTAGCCATTGAACCCGAAGGTGCTTCATCGCTGAACAAAATTCGCTTATGAAAATCGACCATTATTTTCGAAATAAAATTAAACAATTTGAAAGCGTTGTTCAGGCGTGAGTCTATTCATAATGAATTGCCAAACCAGACTGAGAATAAATCACTTGACAGCTGTTAAATTGGTCGCCATCTTGAAAAGTAATGCCAATTTAAACTTCAATACCTGGAAAAAAAACACTCTTTACTTGAAAAGTTAAACTATTCGCTTTCGCATTCTGAAAGATATTACAACATTAAAATATTAAAATTTAAAAACAATTTAGTGCATAATATAAGTGTACCATCAAACACTTAAGATGATGCACTCATCTTTAAAATAATTGCATAGGTAGAAAAAATATTTGAGATCCGAAAGTTCAAATTAAAAGATATCTCAAAACTGAATATTCAAATTAAAAACCCAGTATATTCACAAATGAATAGCGTAAATCATTAAAAACTCACCAAAAAGCATCCTATCAAGAATTCAATCCATATCTTATAGAACGACTTTTCATATTTATTATATCAATTACCACATCCATATTTTGCACATAACATCTACCAATGCCATGTCAATCCAAACAATTCATGCTCTAACACTAGAGTTTAACCACTTGGCATTAGATGCAAACCAGACCGCATGTAAAAAACTTGCTTGATTGGTCATAAATGTGTGATTGGACATAAATGTTTAATTGCTCATAAATAATTTTAAAGTGTAGTCGTGTAAATATTGGTCTAAGTGTGTATTGAAATGTATCCTGTGGGTGGAATGCACAAATACTTCACAGCTGGACCATTAACAAGGTGACTTTGTGGACCTAATATTGCTTGGTGGATTTGTGCATTTATGAGCTTATAAAGACATTCTTAACTATCTAGTTAATAAATTCAATATTATAATGTTGAGAAAATTAATGAACCTATTACAGAGTACTGCACTTTATTATTCGTGAATAAAACTTTTGACAAAATTAACTTTTCTAGTGTATTTAATAGACATTTGTCACTTTTTCCGGTTAGAAAGGTGGTTGTAAAGAAAGCTTTTAAATATAACAAAACAATAGGCAGATTTATCTTTAATTACAACAATAGTTCGCCCACTATTAATATAGAAGAATTTATATGTAAAAACTATAATGATTTTATTGATGGTCATCATAAACACGTAGTTACTTGCAAGTTAGACATAATCAATAATAATATTTTAAAAGATATAATGAGTAAAGGCACAAATTTTAGATTAAATGTTTCTAATAACAACAATACTGTTAAAAAACAAATTATTAAAGATATAGATAATTTTATTACAAAATCTGCAATTAAATTTGGACTACTATTGAGGCATTTGATAAGTATAAGTACAATATTTTAAAAGACCTTATGAATTTTAGCTACCATTCTCAATATGAAACTACTTTTAAAGATATAAAACAGAAAATTTTTGAATTACAGAATTATTTTATCATAGTTTACATTGATAAAGTACCTGATAACTATGTTGTGATTTGTAAGTATTTTTATTCTAATATTCTTTATGATCACTTTCATAATAATGGTTCTTTTAAAAAATTAGATTTGTCACATAATGAAATGAGTAATCGTATTATTGCTATTTATAAAAAATTAGGTTATTGTATTCTTAAAATTAAGTATCCATATATTTCTTTAACTCCAAAATTCCATAAAAGTCCGGTTAAATTTAGAACTGTGACAAATGGTTTTAGAACATATATTACTACTGCAGGCAAATTACTTCATAATATTATACAAAACTTTATTAATGAGCAATGTAATAAAGCTATAATTAAAAATAGTAAAGTGATTATAGATTTTTTTAATAATAGAAATATTTATTCAGTTCATAGTTATGACTTTGAATTCCATTGATTTATATGATATTATTAAAGTAATTTTAGAAAACCACAGTATGTATAACCTTAATATTAATTTTAACAAAGTTAAAACTCTCATAGATTATGTCTGAAAAGAAAATTACATCAAATTTAATTGTTCTTTACATAAACAAGAGAAAGGATGCCACAAGGGGGCCCAGCTAGTAATAGTTTGGCTAATATTTATTTAAATTTTTATGAATATAATTACGTTATTAATAATGACTTCTACATTTTTAGATATATTGATGATTTAATTATTTTTGGTAAAAAGGATAATTTAAATCCTATTATTAATTTTTATCCGTCCTACTTAAACTTTGTTAAAATTAATAATAATCCAATCAATACAAATTACCTAGATTTATTACTGTATATTAAGGATTTGAAATTACATAGTAATATTTATGATAAAAGAGATGCCTTTAATTTTAATATAATCAAAGTGCCTTAATGGAATTCTAATTTATCAATATGTATATAGAGAAATATTATTTTTAACTATATTTATCGCAATAATGTATTAGTTAGCGATAAAGATAATATATTTTTTTAAATCTTAAAAAAAAATTTAACACTGTATTGAACATGGATACCCTGCTAACTTTCTTTGTAATAATATTTATAATGGCTTTTTATGATACAATTTGTGCGTGTGTGTATTACTGTAATTATTTACTGTTATTATGTTTTGTAATGATTTTTAAATTTAGACAATATCTAATTTATCCTACAATTATTAAATAGATGGCGCCACATGCTTATTTAAAAAAAATAATACATATATTTTTAGTTTATTTTATATTTTACGCTAATTTTATATGATTCTTATTTATATGATATTTTAAAAGTATATATGTGGGAGTCCGAATAAATCTTCGAATAAAAATCAGACTCTTCAGAAGGCGGGATTTTAGATTGGCGAGGTGGTTTGTCTAGGGGTAAGTATTTAAGGGTGAGTGATGAATTAAATGAATCTAAGTCATTTAAACACAAATACTTCATTTAAGTAAAAAAGAGAATTTATTTAAAGTTAAAGGAAACTATTTACAAAAGGGAATAATTACAAAGAGAAAGAAATGCAGGAATTAGGTTAATTAAAAGTTGAGTTATACCTTTAGAAGACGGGGAAATAAACCTTTCTCAATCTTGTATGTTAGGACTGGCGGTGCCGCGCAAGGCGCGGAAATGCGGTAAAGACGCGACGTGTTGAACAAGCAGTGGTTAGTTGGCCTCTGCCGAAAAATTATTCAAACCGGAGCTACGAAAGCTCACTAGATGGCGCTGCTTCAGGATGCAGTAATAAATAAAATTGAGATTTATGGTCCTCTGAAAAGGATATGACCCAACCTTTTAACAAATGTTTCAAAGGGATTATCCTACATAATCACCCTCTCCTGACAGAGCTGGTCTCTCAGCTCTTACAAAATGTGGAGAGCTGAAGTACTTTAAATACAAACTTTTTTTAGTTACGACTATAGAATTTGATGATTATTAGAATGTGGATGCAATAAATACAAATAATACTATTCTTAAAGATAATAAAATAAAATATTACAGATGAAAAGATGTATACCTAATATTCACAATTCCAGACCTAAAATAAAGCATATAAAAACAAAATATTCTATGTTGTGATCTACAATTAACTAAACCATAAAAAAATCCTTCGCATCAATAGAAAGATAATGAATAATACGAAAATATAATAAATCTTACAAGTGAATATAAAATGTTTAATGGAAACGAGTGTTACCATATAACATCTAATAATTTCTCAAGAGGGTTATGAGAAAAATTTAAAATAATAACAAATAAAAAAAATTCAATTAAGCATAAAAATGTTTCGTCAAATCAGCTGAGGTGGTGGTTGAGTTCGGTCCATCGTGCTGACCAACCTTTTCCACTTCATACCTATCCTTGGAATTAACTTTGTTACTTTTAGTAAGGCCCTAAGAACTTTGGTCTTAGTTTCAGTCCAGCTCCAAATTGTTCCTTTGATGGCAACTAAATCACCTTCTTTGTATAACGAAGCTTCTTTCTTCTTCTGTTATACGTCTTTCTATTTCAGACTGCAGGGTTTCGACATGTTCTTTTTGCATCGTTCTTTAAAAATTGGCAAGTTCTAGTAATTTTCGCCATTTTCTTCCAGAAGTAAGTCTTTAATTAGAATGTCTTCCTTGTTACGCATTTTGATTCCCACTAATAGTTCGAATGGTGTCCATTTTGTACTGCGACTTATAGTACTATTTAGTATTCTCTGTAAGCTGTCGACGTATTTGTACCATTTCGTTGAGTCGTCTAATGATAGTTTGGTGAGAACTGGAATCAAAGTTCAATGAATTCTTTCAACTTGTCCGTTTCCTCGAGGAATACCAGTTGCTATTTGTAGATGTTGAATGTTTTCTTCATCACAGTAGTCGTTGAATAATTTTGAAGTGAACGCTGAACCTATATCAGAGATAATTCTGATGGGATTACCAAAGGTTTTCTGCTGTTGTTTTAGTTTTTTGAGGGCACTTTCAGCAGACACAGTTTTGACGGGATATAGCCAAGTAAATTTGGTAAATGCGTCTACTACGGTGAAAATGTGTTGATAATTTCTGTTTGTGGAGGGTAAAGGACCAATGAAGTCAACATGGTACGTACTAGCAAAGGAATGCTTTCCTTAGAAATAGGATTCAAAACCCCCTTCCTTTTGCCAGTTTTCTTATTAGCTAAGATACATGGAGCACAATTAACTATTACTTTTTTAACGACGTTGGATAAATTTGGGATAAAAAATTCCTGTTTCACAATTTCTTCTGTTTTTCCTACTGAGAAATGACCATTTTCGTGAATCAATTTAATTAGTTCAGCTTGCATTGCTTTAGGGGTTACAATTAATTCTCGACCATTTATATATACAATACAAGACCATATACAATATAGAGTATACCATTTCGCTCAAAAAATTCTTCTGATTCTTGCTTCTCTAGAAGTGATTTCAATGTTTGGATGTTGTCATCTTCCTCTTGTGCTTTTGTAAGCTTTGAAGTTAATGTATCACTGCATACCATCATTACGGGATATCGGCTAAGAGCATCAACGTGCTTCATACGACTTTCAGCTCTGTGCTCTATTTCATAATCGAATTCTTCTAATTGAAGCGCCCATCTGGCTATGCGAGTAATTAGCTCCTTTTTTTGCATAGTCTTCTGAAATGCTGAACAGTCAGTTACTATTTTAAAGTGTTGTCCTAAAACATAAACACGAAACTTCTTTAATGCGTTGATAATTGCTTGTATCTCTAATTCATAGCTGTCATACTTTTCTTCTGCTGTATTTGTCTTTTTCGACATGTATTAAACGGGATGTTTTTCATCTTCTGCTTGTAAATAAATTGCGCCGTACCCTTTGTTTACAGGCGTCTGTATGCAGTTCTGTTTTTCTTCCATACTTGTAAAGGTGCAAGATTGGGCCTTCGGACAGGATTTTCTTCAATTTTTCAAGTGCTTCTTTTTTGTTGAATGAAAAAAAAAAAAAAAAGAGATTTTCTTTTTCTTGTTAAATCGCTAAATGGTTTAGCTATCCTTGAATAATCTTTGATGTACTTGCGGAAATACCCAGTTAAACCAAGAAAACTTTGTACTTGTTTTATTGTTGTTGGTTCTGGAAATTTTCGGACAGCTAGCGTCTTCGTGGGAGATGGTTTAATAGTTCCGCTTTCGCCAATGTGACCTAGAAATTCAATTTCCTTTTCCTTTTAAGAATTGGCACCCTGAACTTAATTTCTAATCCATATTTTTTGCGACTTCAAAAATAATTTTAAGTTTTTCGAGACCTTCCTGTTCGTTTTTCGCTGGAATGACGAGATCATCTAAATAACTGATTACAATTACTTTCCGAGTAAGATTTCTAAATATACTTGATACGTAGCGTTAAAAACTCCTGGACTTCTGCTTAGTCCGAAAGGAACTTTTGTTGAATCCAAATTGTCCCTCTGACGATAAAGAATGTATACTTTCAAATGCAATTCGTCAACATCGACGTGAAAGAAACCATTGCGTAAATCTAATGTAGAATATACCTTTGCTTATTGCAAAGTGTCTAAAACATCTTCAATGATATGTAACGGAAATTTATCTTTCACAAGCTTTTGATTCAATTTTCTGTAGTCAATGCACATTCAGGAAGATCCATCTTTCTTTTTTTTACCATTACGATTGACTTGCATATTCCGCAGAATCCTGGACGTATAATGCCTTCGTTGAGCCATTCTTCTATCTGTTTGTATACTTTTCTTTCCGTGAAAGCTAGTCGACGAGGAGGGTTGACAGACTGTTTCTTCGTCTTTAAAATAATTCTCATTGTGACGTCAGTAGATGCTGCTGTTTTTTCTGGCTTGTAGTCTTGAATTAACTTTTCAAGTTCCTTCTTGATTTGACGATTTTCAACATGACGTAGGTCTAGTTCTTCTTGAAGATTTTCAGCATATATTTGCATAAGCTGTGCATGATTCTCATATTTGTTGAATTTAACTCCTTCTTTAGTAAAACTTATCGAGGCTTGTTCCAAAAGATCTGATCCAATAACTGCTTCGAATTTTAATGTATCAGTCGGTACAACATGCCAAGTTAACGAGTAATTTTCATCATCTATTTTGAACTTATGTTCAAAGGAACCGATAGTTGTCAGTTGTGCTTCACCAATACCTGTGAGAAGCATCTTGATCTTCGATAATTTTGTTGGATCCATTATTCTTCTGCTTGTGTTTTCTCGAAGCAAACTCACGGTACTACCACTGTCTATGAGCGCCGTGATTTTCACCTTTCCAAAAAATATCTCTTTTAGTACGTAAATCTTCCTTAACGATGAGTGTGCAAGTTTCTTTGGAGGTTCTTTGAATTTCTATGATTTTGAATAGTTCGTTGAGCATATGCTTGAAGCATTGTGATTTGAGTGTTTCTCGTAATTTTTGTTGTAATACCCTTTCCGCGCGCTGTCTTGATATCTTTGAATAGATTCGTACTTGGTAACAGGGGCTTCGTAATGTTTGTTGTAATTCGATGACGCTGGAAACCCCTTATCTTTCCTGTTATACTCGAATTTTCTTTGGTGCTTCATACCTGTGATTCTTTTCGTGAATCTGAATTCTGTTTCTTTACAAATGACTGCTAGATTTTTGTTTCAGAGTCCTTTTAAAGTCTTCGAATTCCCTTCTGGTTTTTCTTGCTAATTGAACAGGGGAGTTCATATTTGCCCATTCATCAAGATAATATTCTTTAAATTCAAAAAGGAGTTTTTCGTTTGAGTTGGATCTGTTCTGTTAGATCTGATAACTTGTTGAAAGTATTATCTTCATTCCATCTATCCATCCGTTGAAGTGTTTAACTCGTGGTAAAAATCAATCCATGTTTTTTCAGATGCTTTTTGGTGAGTGACAAATAGTTGTCGAAACTTTTCTGGAGTTAGTTTAAAACCTTTTAGCAGTAAATCTTTAATGTGTTCGTAAGAGTTGGCTTTATCGTCAGGCTCTCTCGCTATGATGTGAGATACTTCCGTCGGTAACAAGCCTAACAGATGAGAAACCCAGTTTTCTTGATCAATATTCATTCTCTGCGCTTGACGTTCAAATAATTTTAGATAAAGACTGTTGTCTTCTTTCAAATCAAAACGATGTATAAACTTTGAAATTTCTTTGACGAGAAATTTAGTATCACTTTCTTTGGATGTATCAGCGCCTAACTTGGATTGTGTTTGGATTCTTAATTTTTCTAACTCAAACTCATATTTGCGTTTTTGCTCATCTAACCTCAATTGTTCGAAGCGCAATTTTTCTTCTCGTTCTTCAATGCGTAATTTTTCTTTTTGCTCTTCAATGCGTAAATTTTCTTCTCTGACTTTGCGATCCTCAAAAATCGTTGAATGTATGTTTTTGGTCAGTTCTTCGTCATAATCTTCACTACTCATAATTAGATCTTTGAGTGTGGCGATGGTCATAGATTTATCGAATTTTAAATTTAATTCCGTGGCTAAGACAAATAAATCTTCGCGTCGACCTTTGCCAAGATACGCCATTTTAAAATTTAAATTTAATTTTAGATAGTAACTAAAAGAATAAACAAAATTGTCACGCGTTCAAACAAAAACAATGATGCTGCTACTGGCAATTCTCGTTTTCATTTACAAAAATTCTCAAGTTAAAATGATATTGCATCAAAATACACTAAATATACATTGAAATATTTAAATTCTATTCATTTAAAAATATTTTAAACCAGTAACGTATAAAGACTACAGTGCGAGCTAAAATACGTAATGCTTAATTTAAAGTAGTCAAATCATTAATTTCAACTAAAAACAATTTTTTTTTAAAAAAAACCATTTGATATATCAGTTATCTCATTTCGTTATAATAAATGCAAAAGAATTTGAAAGAAAAATAAAATTAATATAAATCTTGTTTAGAAACAGTGATTAAATTTATTGTGATATGAAAATTTAATCATTTAAATTTATTTGCTAAAAAAAGCAAACAATTAGAAGTTAGTTACTTAAGAAAAGTCTCATATATATTTTTATTACACCAATAAAAATAAAATCTTTTTAGGATCCCTTCAGCAAATTCTAAGGATAAACACATGTTTCAATAGAAAGCATAATAATTCTGTCAAAATTGAACTCAAAATACTTATATATTGAATGATATTATGCATCATTTAAAATAAGATTATACATGATCTTTCATCAATTCTAAAAAGCATAGCATATTTCTTTCAAAATATATTTCTCGAATACTCATAAAAATAATTAATTACCACACAGCAGCGGGAAAAAGAAATGTTACACTATATGAGTAATCTAAATTGCCAAATGTTTAGGAATGGAAAACATTAATCTCTTGGTTTAAGGTCGATGACGTAACTAAAGAAATGAAAACTTTTCGCACATACATAAAATTCAATGCGATTCGTTAATAAATGGCATACAAATAAAACTTGAATATTACGTACGACTTTCTTTATATTTTAAAAGATATACTAGTAGAAAATTTTAATTGATACGATTTCTATACACATAGAAAGATAGTATTTCAGAAAAACACACATGATATTTAAAAATATAAATTACTTCATGAAATCTACTACAACAATTTTTTCATATTCAAATTAACGGTGACTCACGTATTCTTTAAAGTCTTTTTCTTTTTGAAGAACAATATAAAAAGTACCTGATACAGTCAACTCGACGTGTGATTAATTACTTGAAAAAAATTTCAAAGGCTCCTGGATGTGTTCACTGGACTTGTGAAACTCTTGTAGTTGTTGTATACGGCAGAAAATAACTTGGTTTTTGTTGTACACGGCAGAAATAACGTGAAGTTCTTGACTCCGGGAGTCACTTTGCTTTATGCACCTAAATGTTAGTGTTATGAGAGGCAATCCACATTTTCGATTCAGTCCGTTTGTTATTTTAGGCTTGCAGCCAAAAATGGGGGGTTTTTTTTAAAGAAGAAGAGATTTAGAAGGTTATCAACTTATTATTTAGAGAAGATATTCGAACTCAAATCCCAGGCGATCCCCCAATTATTTCTGTGGGAGTCCGAATAAATCTTCGAATAAACATCAGACTCTTCAGAAGGCGGGATTTTAGATTGGTGAGGTGGTTTGTCTAGGGGTAAGTATTTAAAGGATGAGTGATGAATTAAATGAATCTAAGTCATTTAAACATAAATACTTCATTTAAGTAAAAAAGAGAATTTATTTAAAGTTAAAGGAAAATATTTACAAAAGGGGATAATTACAAAGAGAAAGAAATGCAGGAATTAGGTAAATTAAAAGTTGAGTTATACCTTTAGAAGACGGGGAAATAAACCTTTCTCATTCTTGGATGTTAGACTGGTGGTGCGGCGCAGGGCGCGAAATGCGGTAAAGACGCGACGTTGAAAAAGGCGGTTAGTTGGCCTCTGCAAAAAAATTATTCGCCGGAGCTAGAAAAAGCTCACTAGATGGCGCTGGAATGCAGTAATAAATAAAATTGAGATTTATGGTCCTCTAAAAGGATATGACTCAACCTTTTAACAAATGTTTCAAAGGGAAAATCCTACATATATATGTATATATATATATATATATATATTTCTTATTATCGTATATCGTATCGCAATTAATCGTTTCTTATATCGTATTGCAATTAATTTTATGCGGTTCTGCTCTCCCTATTTGGCGGGAAGACGTTATTGCACTCTTGGCCATCGTTTTAACTCCGATTTAGTAGGTTATGTTTATGTTCCTATGTTATTTAGTTTAATGATTTTTTTAATATTTAAATTATGCATATATAACTCTTTCCTTTCCTCTTGGCACATAGTATAACAAATTACAGGTGAAGGTTGGCGCCGCAAAACTTGTTTAAACCTGCAATCCTGGTTCCTAAGGCCAGGAATTTTTCTTTATACTATGTGCCTCCTTCCTACTTTTAGTTATCTTAGGTATATAACTATATGTTTATTTTTATATTTTTGTTTATGTATTTGTGTATATGTATATATATGTATACATTTATATATATGTGTATGCATATGTATATGATTATATATTGAAAAAACTATTTTATATTGGATTATATTTATATATATTTAAACACTTCGTAGATCAGGGTTTGTTAATCTAATGTACACGTAACCACATATGTCCCGCGGTTCAGTTTCTACCTTCTCCACGTCATCTTCATCTACTCAAGACAATCTACTTCCTTCCCCATCTAGTATACTACCCACAATACAAAGTGAATCTTTATTACAAATACCCATTCCTACTACTACTACAACTACTTCCCCTGGCAATAACCTGAATACTTTAGTTTCACCTTTAGAAACTGAAACCCGTTCTCGTACACCTCCTGCTAAACTTAATTCGGTTTCAACTGAAAACTTACATGAGTCTGTCCCTAATGAATCCGATAGTGAACATTCTCCTGCAGCTGAAGCCCAGCAAATTATAAAACGAAAATCAAGAAATAGAAGAAAACGCTCAAAAATACCGAAACCAAATATCGAAATAAAAAGGGTTCCACATAGATCTCGAAATGCAACACCTACAGAAATAACAACTGATGACGAGGATATGATAACTTACGACGTGAAGAAGGAGGAACTTGATCAAGATCCTTTCATTCTTCCTGAAGGTTATTTACGTGCATTAACTCCATCCCGATACAGGAACTATAGAGAATAATTTTTATACCATGTATTATCTAACCTTGTTTTAAACTAACCTTTGTCTTTTTCAATGCTTTTATCTCAAGATATGGTTTGGACTTGGGGGAATTCCCCCACCAAATTTTGTTTCTTTCAATCATTAAAAACGGTTTTAAGTGATTTGAAATTAAAATTTTTTTTTGTTGTGTCATGATTTTTACATATTCTTTACAACATTTTAAATTTCTTAACAAATGTTTGGCGCAGCATAGCCTAGATTGGCTCTTGCGCCATTAAACCCCACACTCACACTCACACCCGCGGTATAATTTTCAGTGGACTCAGCACTACTCTACAAATTTGTAATTTTTTAGGAAATGGAAGTTGATAAATTTGTATTGGACTTTATTTGACAAACATCTCAAGAATTATGGAGAGTTACAGAATTGCGAAACTTTTTATTGAACTATAATTAAGTGAATTACTTGTATTGCATGTTGTTTATTCCTATTTTAATAAATATGTTAAAACTGCATAAAATATGGACAATTTGAATTTTTTTATTGTTGTATTTTACGCTGTTTACTTTTATGTTAAGAAATATCTTTAAAAGAGGCGAATTTAATACATATTAAAATTTTAAATATCTATATATATATATATAATATTAATCTCTATTTTCAACTCTCTACATCAGCAGTACTCAGCCTGTGGCCCACGGGTTGCATGTGGTCCACCGGATCTTTCTGAGTGGCTCGATCATGGTTCCTTGCACTAACAAATTCACTTATTTAAGAAAAAATTATTAAAAATTGAGTGATAAATTATATCAATCAAGTAATCTCTTATATAACTTTTGGTATCGATGAGGCGCTGGTAGAAATGGCGGTATAACTTTTTTTTTAATTTTGTAATTGTGCGATTCTAATTACAAATAACAGAGAAGGAGCAGGCATTTTATGAGTGAAACAATTTTTTATTTAACTTCCTTGTCTACCAAGCGAAAAATACCTGTAGAATATTTGTTTTTTTTAAAAAAAAACGGTTGGGATCTTGATTGATTCGTAGATTGTTTGTTTAGTTCAGTGTGTTTCTCAAACTGTGGGGCACGCCCCCCTAAGGGACGTGATAACCTTACAAGGGGGGGGGGGCGCGAGCATATCAGAAATAAAAGTTTAAAAATTTAATTTGCTGGAACGAAGTAAATAAAATACTTTCGGACATATAAAAAATAAGCATTTACACTGATATAATTTATATATATATATGCTGACGAATATACTTAATTAAAAATAAAAGGTTCACTTCCATACATAAAACAACCACTGATGCTATAACTAAATAAAAAAAAACATTTTGTTTGATTTACTGTAATGGCACGATGAGAGATATTTTTAATACATTTTCTTTTTAAGCCTGAAATACTGCTCTTTAAGGAAAAAACACAGACCCAGAGAAAAATTCTAGGGAGATAAAAAATTCATCACTCTTATTAATATTATTGAAATGCTGTACACTATCTGTACAAAGAAAAGGAAGACTTGTTTACTTTTCACCCACCAAGCAGATATGCGTCAGTCATCATCGTTTGATTTAGGAACTTATTGGTATGATTAGTTACGTCCTTGAAGGATTATTTAGCTAAGATTTATTTTGGCGGGTATTCTGAAAACATGTAAAGCATGATGAAATACGCGTTTTACACAATTCGATTTTTAAAACTAGCATCCATATTTTTACATTGAATATTCTTAACACGGGAGTGGTCTTGCGGGATTCGCAGTCAAAGGACAGCTAAACTATAATAATTTGAACAAAATATGACGGTTTTGCTTCCAAAAATCATCCCTGCAATGTTAGCGTAAAGTGTCTGTGTGATTTGTGTCCTTTATTAAGGTTACGTACCTTGTGAAACATATTAGTTCAGTTTTAATGAATTTTTTCTCAAATTATCAAAGAAAAAATGGAAAGTCCTTGAAAGTAGGTAAGTATGTTTTCTGTTAGCTAAATTGTTCACTGGAATTGTGGTTTATGTCGTGAACAATAAAAATAATTGTAAAAAATCTAAAAAAAAAACATTGGAGAGATTCAGTTACCTCGCGCGACAATTAAGGTTTAACATCTTGAAAGATAATGAGGGACGGAGGAAGCAACACAGCAGGACACTAATAGGAAGTTTTATGGCTCGCAGGGAACCTTTGTTTTGACGCTTTAGCAATCGTAAAAAATCGGGGGAAATTTCTTTAGAACCCAAGAAGTGTTTGTTTGCTAGCTTGTATTTTAAAATTTTCAAAAGTCCCAACGCATAAGTAAAATATATTACAATTCCCTTTTGGTCTCATATTAATTTCAAACTGTAACAAGTTGGGGCTTGTCAGGGCAATCTGCTATTTTATATAGTTATTCAAATTATCTTTTTAAAGTATATTCTTTCACTTTATTTTTCTTATCTTAATCAATGCTTTCAGTTTTTGAAACATGATTATTTCATTATAAGATGCCAAAAAAAAAATAAAACACCAAACACTTTAAAATTTGAAATCTTTTCAACTTTCCAACCACTAAAAAAGAGTAAATTAAACTTCATCAAATAATTTGAAACATTTTCTTACACTTTGATAAAAATAATAACAAAAAAAACTAATTAAGATCTATTAATTTTTTTTTTAGATTTCAATGCCCAAGTGTTCAGGGAAGTTTACGTACAGTGCCTAGTTATATATCGTTAAAATACACCGAATTCTATTTGAATTTTAAGTGCTTGAACTTCAGTTTACACCAAAGACAACATGAATGAAGATTTTCCCACATTTTTTTTTATAACTTGAATGTTTGAATAAATGGTAATCAAAAATTTACGGAAACATTTACAGAAGACATTTATGCATATAAATAAACATAAAGATCAATTTTAAATTCGAGCTATTCAAAAACATTCAAATTATTCTTCAAAAATATCTATTTAAGCAAAATACCTCAACATTTATCTTTTTTTAAAGGCTAACTAAATAAGTAATTAAAATATGGATATTTTTGAAATCTCGACCGTATAAAGCTAGAAATTTTATGTTAGAAATTCCATTTGAAATTTCGAAAAAAAAAATGTATCGCAAAGTTAAAAGTTATTTACCATAAGTTCTAGCAGCTCTTTGAGTATAATATGAATTTCAAATTTTATTATATAGCTTCTTTGGTATTTTTTAATATATTTCGAAGAATTCATACAATTAAGTTGAAAAATGTATGCTAAGAGCAAAAAATATACTAAAAAAACCGACGAATATACAATAAAGTTTTACATATAAGCAAAACTGAGAAGCTGAAGCGTAGGAATGAAAAATTTTGAGTATATCTGAAGTAGTTTTTTTAAATCCGTAATTTTAAACCAAATTTTGTCCATTTTTTGTGCAGAATTTGTGTGTTTCTATTCTACAAACGAAAAATATTTTCGTGCGATTATATTTAGAAAACACGATGTTTTTAAATGTTTTATTAAAAATGTATGTATTTCTTTGAAAAATCGTAAAAAAATGTATTTGTCATTTTATTTTTAAAAAGACTGATTTTAAAAGAGGAATACCTGAACTTTCTTAGTGCAGAATATCGATTCAATAACACGAAAAAAAAATCTTACGGAACGTTCTAGCAAAAAACTTTCTCATGAAAACACATAAATTTTGACTTAATTTAAAAAAAATGCAAAAAAAAAACAGAAAAAATCTTAGTCTTTAAAATAAAAAACATTTATCTAGTTTGTGTGCAAGATTCCACCCTAAAAAATTTGTTAAATTAATATCTACAATATTAAATTTCGAAGGTAAACAAACGTATGCGATTATAATACTAGGTGTATCTTCTCACGAACCGCTGGACGCAAAACTCGCCGAAGATACCAAAATACTGGGAATGATCCAAGGAATCTGCTTTGACAATTTATGTTCCAAAAGTGCAATTAGTTAAAATGATATTAATTAAAAACCTTAAAACGCAAAATTATAGCCATTTTTTCCCGCCATCCGGCGAAGTTCAATTTATCTGACTTTTTTTCCCCAGACCTTTTAAAACACGATCCCTTTTTTTTATGAGACTCCGCCAAAAAAAAATAACTACAGAATCACAGAAAGATCATTTATTTTGCCCTTATATGGTATAATTTTTTTTACAAAAAAATCATATTTTCTTTTTTTACGATTTTTTCTAAAATGAGTCAAAATCAATAGATTTTTATGAAAATGATTTATAAATCTTCCCGATTCCATTTTCTTTCACGTTAATAAAATGATACTCTACACTAATATCTCCATGCTGTTCTCTTTTAACATCAGTTATTTAAAAAAAAAATGTCAAAAACGTTTTTTCAAAAATTACTTAAATTTTTTTTAAATACTAATAATATCTTTTTTTATGAAAATATTCTCATAAAAATAGATAGAACAATATACTCTGTGTAATCTGTAAAAATATTTAAAAATTGCTTAAAAATTACGGTTTCAAAAAATTTTTGTTTTTCGTTTTTTTCTTTTTTGCGATAAATATTTCAGCATTATTTTTTTTCAGTTTTTGTTTAAAAATTACCGCTGTTTGTAGTCGATATATGAAATTTAGCGTTTTTAACTTAAAAATGAATCCCGAAAAATTTTAACTTTAATAAATAACGCAATTTGAAATTGAATATACCTTTATTTTATTTCAACGGCCTTTTATTAACTATTTCCCAAGATTTCGTGGATTTTCGCTCAGAGCGCTGGATTAGTAACTTTTGTATACGGGTTCGAAACAACATAATCGCATAGTTTTTATAATTCTTTAAAAAAATTATTTGTGCATTTAATAACTTCGCCAGAACATTTGTAATTGGTAACATAATTCATTTCGTTCCGATACAGTATTTTTTGGTGAAACAACGATACTTTATATATGGTTTTTTTCTGAAATGAACCAAGATCGATGCGTTTATAAGAAAACCAGTTTTTACAGTCAGTGATTTAAAAAATAAAATGTCTAAAACTTTTTGTATGAGTTTTATTCTCGCAATAATTCATTACTTTCGGTGCCACTATATGTCTGCACGTGTCAAACTGGTTAAGAATCGGTAAATGGTTACTTACTCGACAGCTTTAATAGCGAGAGGGGAAGGGGAATTTCCATGACAATAGGGTATGCTTTTAAAAATGTGCGTTCGACGTGGGGGTAGAGTGCGTATAAACCTGTCTGACAAAGAGAATAAGGAACAGGAAATTTTAAGTTAGGAACTCGGTAAAATCAAGGATGTCTTGAAGAACAGGCCGAGACAGAGTGTTGATGACGTCATGAAAGGATGGAAAGCTTTTCTACGCGTGCATTCGCTCTGTGAGGAATATAAAGATTTGAACATTTATTTCTTTTCCGCATTTATATTGATTATTTCTTTTTAATTCTCAATTAGATAATTTTCTGTTGAAAGTTATGTTTTAACAGGCTAGAATGATGCATAATATTTTCCCGGATAAAGGGACAAAACCATTCATGAAAGGCTCCTAACATTATACGAAAAATATAAGAAAAAACTGACTCAATGTAAAATAACTTTAAACAGATAAAATAAAAAAAAAACATTTTCTTGCAAATAAAATTTGAAAAGTATAGCATTAGAGGCATATTAATGAAAAATCAAGTGAATTTAGAAACATTTTGCTGTAGTTCCTTTTTCCTGTGAAATGTCTTTTTTTTATGCTCATAGAATCAATGAATCATAACAAAAGAAAGAATTATAAAAAAAATGCATGCAAAAATCTATACAAATATAGAAATGACAAACAGTTTTAGACACCACAGTAATTAGACAGTAAAAATAGATTCTTGATTATACGTTAAAAATATTCAATTAAAATAATTCATTCATTCAATATTCAAAAATATAACCTAATTTCAATCCAATAAAATTAAAAAGAAAATAGGAAAAGTAAAGTATTTGAGGCATATTATAAAAATATACATGCAAAAATATATACAAATATAGAAATGACAAACAGTTATAGGCACCACAGAAATTATATAGTAAAAATAGATTCTATATTATACGTTGAAAATATCACGAATTAAAATAATTCATTCATTCAATATTCGAAAATATAAAATAATTTCAATCCAATAAAATAAAAAAGAAACATTTACTTGTAAGGAAAATAGGAAAAGTAAAGTATTTGAGGCATATTATTACATAAAAAATGCATATGACAAGATCAGTTTAAACACCATAATATTTATGTTGGAAAAATAGGACGTTAAAAATGTACATACATTAGAGTAAATACACTTACCTATAAATAATCAGAAGAAAATCTTTTCACGGAATATATCATTAAGGAGGCAACGTACTGATTAGTTTCAAATTTTGAATCATTTGCATTTGTGACAATATTATTTAAATTATTCATTACATTATTTTTATGCATATGCATTAAAATTCAATATTATGCTATGGCAAAAATATCTAAAAATCAAACAAAAGTTTTGAAATTTAAAAAATAACATTTTACATACTTGGAATGCTAAACTCTTTTTGAAAATAATTTAAACGAATAATGTAAATAAATAATTTTTCTTCAAATAATAATTATATGAACAAGTAAACATGTTCATAAAATGTATATAGTATAAAAAATTACAAGGATATACATGCACAATGAATAACATACGAATCTATACATGAATATTTAAATAAATAAAACAGAAAAATAGAAAAAGCAAACATTAATTTAATTGGCCTTAAATTTCTTCATTTTTCGGTTATACTTCTTTGTTAAAATTTCACTGCGCTTTTTTGAATAATTATTTAAGCATATATTCCCAAATGTAACGAATACTTTTTTTTTAAATATGAAAATGCAGGGGAATGTTACAATTTACACAAGGTGAATGAAACGAATGAAAGATATTCCATTACTCGTGTAGTTCCAGATACGCTTCTGTTATGCTTGTGAAGCAAGATAATTGGCAATGAACTTTAAGAAACTTCGATTCCAATGTTTTCCATATTAACAAATTAAAAATGAAATATTGCGTTGAAATGACTTTCATAACAATATCTGTGGGCATTTTTAAAACTTCTCTATCCAGAAGTCTCAAATATTTAGTCCCTTCGATATTTCTCGAGTCGAAATTAATCTGCTTATCTAAAACAAATGGATGCTTGCAATGGGAACATTCAAATTTTATATTATGCACACAATATCCCACTATATACATTAAAGCTTGATACTCTTCGATTGAAATATCATCTGATTTATTTCTAATGTTTAATATTTCGTTGAAATCTGTAATATCTACTTTAACATGAAATATCTCAACTGAATGATTTGAAATTAATTTTTTAGTGAGATAGCACCATATTTATCTGAGTGCAAAGTTAACACACTTTTAATGCGTAACTTTTTTCAACTTGCAGAATTTCCTGCACAGTGACATGATAATTTGCTCCAGACATTTGTCTGTATTGCCCAAATCTGGCTTCTAAACTAACAGTTTGGAACTTTCCAGTTAAAACATATTTGAAATTCTGCTCCTTCATAGATACTTTATTAGTTCTGGGATGGTATTTACCGTATGCTTCGCTTAAACAGCCTTCTAGTTTATTTTGTTTTAAATTTTTCCTGCAGTCCAGCCACTGAACAAATTTTGAAAAAAAGTGAATATATCATCATCCAGTGATGAAAAAGGAACACTTTTTTCAATTTAAGATTTTGACCCTTAGTTGGATTTTTAGTATTCATTATTTGCCAGAAATCTAAAATATGTTTGAGGAATATTGCAATGTCCCTAAACATTTCTCGGTAGCCTAATTTATCTTTTAATATACTAGATGTATGGCCCGGCGTTGCACAGGCTTTCTCTACTTTTATAAAAAAAAGCTTCAGCAAGATATACTTTTTGAAAATTTCTCTGTGTTAAACAAACTATTTCAGTTTTAAGAAATAGTGCCTATTTTTCAGAATCAAAAAATGCTAACTGGTATGTGCATCGATAAAATAAACGTTAAACATAACAAATAAAATTGATAAAAGTGTCAATATATTATATTATTTTTAACATTTAAAACTAGCATTTTTTTAATTTAATCTGTGTGGAACCATTAGCCTGTGAATTAGATATATTTAAAGCACAGTTTCCAGAGTGAGGGGCGAGAATCCTGTTCCACAGGTCACTCCACAGTATGCAAAATAAGTGTTTTCATTAAAAAAAATGTTTTAATAGTTGATTATGTAAACACTTATACTGCCATACCAACATAGTAATAACATTAAAATAAACACACACATCAACAATCAACATTAATGTTGACAGCCCATATTTTTTAAACGCGAATTAACTGGTACAGCGATGAAACAAAAATAACTTTAAAATAAACACGCATCAACAATCAACATTAATCATGAAAGCCGAAATTAAACGCGAATCAAAGTTGAAAGCCAATATGAAACGGAAAGTAATTGGTACAGTGATGAAACCGAAAACAATAAAACAAACATCTAAACAAATAAACATTCAAATCAAACAACCAATAATAAACAATTGAATATCAAACTCGGATAAAGTTGAAAAGCAATGAAATAAAATTAACATTAAAACGAACATGCATCAACAATCAACATAAATTATGAGACAAAATCAAATGCGAATTAATGTTGAAAGTCAATATCGAAAGCAAATTAAGTTGAACAGCAATGAAACAAATTTGCTGCCTCAAAATTTTCAGCATTACAATTTTAAATATGCTTTTCCCACGATTAAATAGCCATAACATAATGAGGAACAAAATTAATGGATTATATTTCTTCAAAGACATTTACTGTATTAAGAATATTTAACAATTCGCTGAAATATGTTAACCTAGGAGGATTATTAAGAATTTTTCCGACAAAAGATATATTTAATTCACGATTATTATTAACCCTCCAACCGGACAGCACGGATTTTTCAGCCCTACTAGAGAGGCTTCGAAAACGGACCACACTGAATTTTTCTTAAGGTCGGGGACTCTCCAAAAAGGAACCAAACTGATTTTTCCTCATCAAGTAATGTGTTCAAAAACGGTAAAGTCGTGTTTTTCCGAATTCCTTTCCCCCCTTTAAAGGTTTAGTATCTTGAAACATAATTAGAGACGTTCGGGGAGACACAATGGGCATTGAGGGGAAGTTTTATGGCTCACGGGGAGACCGGTTCTTTCCCCTGCCGCAATCGTAAAAAACTGGGAAGAATTTTTTTAAACACTAAAGTGTACGGAAATAATTGCAAGTCAACGAGTTGAGAATTCTCATTTTTTTCTTTACCTTAAAATTCTCAAATGGAATTAAGTTTTTATAATGTATGTCTAAGTTTTTAAAAAATATCTGTAGTATTTAAATTCAAATTATATATTAAAACATTGAGGATAATTTACTGTTTCATTTTTCTGATTTTAATCAATACTTTCAGGAATTTTTTTTAAAAAATGATTATTTTGTTATGTGTCAAAATAATAAAAAAAAGGTTCAAAATTAAAAATCTTTTAAAATTTCGGACACTTCTAAACATGAATAATTCTTAAGCTTCTGTATTACATTATTTGCAAAAAAATTTTATGCATTGTTAAAAAAATTCTATTTAAATCTTTTAGTTTTTCATAATTTTAAAGCCAGGTCTTCAGGGCATCTTACATAGAATCCCTTGTTTTGTATTGTTCAGATAACAAATTATATTTGAATTTTGAATGTCTGAACATTAATTTCATTCAAAGAGAACTTTAGCTATATATATATATATATATATATATATATATATATATATATATATATATATATATATATATATATATATATATATACAAGCTTATATTTTTAAACATAAATTTTCAAATAAAGAGTATTTAAAAGCATCTGGACAAATTTGCTGTTAACATTTGCGCATATAAATATAAAGATCCTTTTTAAATTCAAGTTAAAAAAATATATATTTATGCATAATCCCTCATCATTCATGTTCCATTAGTGGTTGACTGAAGAAAAGGTTATTAAAATTTGGACATTTTTAATATCTTAACCATGCAAAACTAGGAATTTTTTGTATTAGCTCCACTAAAATTCTGCATTGGAATTTCGAAAAAGATATTTATACGTGTCTGACATACTCAGTTGAAAAACATATATTTACCATAAATACTAATAATTTTTTGGATATTTAAAATTATCATTACATTAATTTTTTAATAAATATATATATATATATATATATATATATATATATATTCGACTTCTAATATTTTTTCAAGTATTCCTTAAATTTCATATAATTTAATTAAGTGAGGGGATATTAAGGGGTGTTGGAAAGCTAAAATCTTATTTTTTTGACAATTTGAGATTTTTACATTTTCAAATTGTATAGATTTTAACCTTTCCAAAAATACCTTACTTGAACCTCTAGGGTATATAGAAGCCTTTAAAACGTATTTTAAAATAATCGTTGAATTTGGGCCACGCCCATTTTAATGGCGAAAATTGTAAACAAATTACTTTGTTTTTGCTTAATAATGTAACGACTGATATGAACCAAAACATGCATATTTTATTTTAAATTGGGTCTTTTATTTTTTTATTTCCCAGGCGATTAGAAGTCTCACTGTATACAGTAAAATCAATTTATCTCAAAATGTAAATTTTAATGTGCGATGTACCATTTCTGAGAAACTACTGCTCACAGGTATGTAAATTTTTTACGAATTATTTATAATGGTGCCTAATATATACTAAAATGAGCTTTTTTTAAAACACTCAAAAATTTAATTTTACAATTTTTTTAAGTAAAAAATGGGTCAAATTTCGCAATGTTTGATAAAATATTTCATAATTTCTTAAAAAATTCAAAATTAGCTAAAACCTCATTTTAATATAATAAGAGAGATGTACTTTAATAGTATGAAAAATTTCAAGCATGTACATAAAACAGATTTTGAGAAAAGATACCTCGAAAACAGCCATTTTAACATTGTCAGTATAGAGAGAGAGGTTTCCAACACCCCTTAAAGTCGCATTCTCTCTCTTCTCTACTCAAATACTTGAGGTCTTTTGGCGACGGACCTGTGGCTGGGGTACCAGGTGGTCAAGGTATCGAATCATAGTTGGCATGTCTCGAGTTCGAGCCCAATGCCTCAAAAGACCCGCTGTGTAGGTCAGCGATGCACGTTAAATTTATCGAGAGCTGAAATGTCCTCTCGTTGGTGTGGTGTGGTAGTTAGGAGAGGGGGTGCCAGCTCAGGTGCCGCCCTCGTCATTTGACCATGCTTCAAAATTACGAGGTCCATCACTAAAAGCTCTCGTGTTGCTGAACAGTGCGACTTTAATATTCACTCACTTGGCGACGACCTCGTAATTTTAAACCATGGTCAAGTGACGAGGATGACGCATGAGCATTGCTCCCTTACACGGAGGATCTTCAGTGGTGCTGGGGTCGAACTCATGACACGCCAGCTACGAGTCCGTTACTTTGACCATTAGCCTACCGCGGCCTCACAATGTGGTTGAAAACTGCATGTTATGAGTAAAAATATGCTGAAACATTTGATGAACTTATAATAGATTTTTGCATAGAAGATAGATGTGTGATATGCTAAAATGACAATATATAAAGTATGAGAATATTGATGACAATTTTTGAAAAATTCAATTTAAGTTTCAGTTTGAAACTTATTCGTTTTTTTTCGCATTTAATATTAAATAGTCACCATAACAAATTAATAGATTAACGCATTCATAGATTATAAAAAATAAAGGTATAAATGACATTGTTGGGAATATTAAGTTTTAATAGTTTTGAATTCAGACTTCTTTGCAGGACTGTAGACTATTAAAAGGCTGATGTAGAAGCTAGAAAACTAATATTTAAAATATATGGAAAACAATATCTGCAATTCCATGATCTTGACGAGCAGCAGAAGACGGCATTTTTTACTTAGTAGGCAGAGTAAGCATAACGTAGGAGCTTGTGGAGTTAACAACAGGTTTCTGCAGTTTTTGAAGTAATGAACTCCCATTTGTTGCTTTTAGTAAGGAATATAAAAATAACAAATACTAAAATAAGTCATGTAAAATTTTATATATTTTAATAACAATGAATTGTGAACTTAATTTCAAAGTCATTGTCACGAGTTGGCAGTAACTACAGTACTCTCTCTCTCTACCGTACTTCTATATATATATATATATATATATATATATATATATATATATATATATATATATATATATATATATATATATATATATATATATATATATATATATATATATATATATATATATATATATATATATGAAAGAAGTACGGTTGATATAGAGTACCAATAATTTTAACGCAATTTTATATTTCGTTCTCGTAAACTTTACTCCTTTTTAAAACATGTATTTCAAAATACTCCTTTTGTATATTTATAAAATTTTTAAAAAATATAATGGTTATTTTACCCAACATTTTAAATCAGGGGTGGCAACTTTGTAGCTAAGACGTGCCAAACCAATCTGTCAGTATCATTCAGCGTGCCACATAGTAGGAAATTTTTGAAATCCTTCGATTCTTAGGGTAATATTTGCTGATTTAAAGAAAAGAGGAAATAATTTAGGTTTACAGTTTTATTTTATATTATTTATGGATCAATAAAATACATTTATTACATAAAAACAAAAAATATAAAATGTTACTCGTTCTTGAACAAAGATAAAAAAAATTAAAAATGTATGTTTCCAACATATATATATTTAAATAAGAAATAGACAAAGTGAAATATAAATTATTCACTTCATTACAGTTAAATAAAAATTGTAATGCGAATTAACTCTTTCACCACTCTTCTTTCATATCGCAAAACCAGGGGTATAATGCGTGACACGATTCTGAGCATTCAGTTGTTAAACAATTTCTTTGCGGAGTCGAAATATTTTTCATATTAGGAAAGATTTTTTTACTTTGATATGCCGAATCATAAGTGGAAAGCAGAGTACATGCAATTTTCTTTTTACAACAATTAAATCCCCTAGCAATAACACTCAATTATTTACAAAATATCTGTAAATTTATACTTAGAATTATCTTTCAGATTATTTTGTAGTTCCATAAATGTCCATAACTCAGAAGATAATTGTCATATAAGGTCTATTATCATTTTCCATCCACTCAAGAATTGACAAATTTGTAGAGTAGTGCTGAGTGCCACTAAGAATTGTACCACGTGCCACAGGTCCATAGATTGCCGACACGTTTTAAATGTTCTTAATTACTAACCATCTCCTATTCAAACACAATTTATATGATAAAAAAGCGTTTTCATTCATTTTGTAGGGAATTATATCAGATTCAACTATAAGTAATTTTGTGTTTCTAATAAATTACGTTGTTTCGGGGATCCCCTTAGAGCAAAATGAAGGAAATTTGACATAATTATAGTAAGTTTCTCTAAAAGGGGAAACGTTCACTTTCAAAATACACTGCATAAAGTGGTTTTAGGTGTACGAAATTATATTCACTATTATTCCTAAAATAAATTTTGATATTTTGGTTTTTCGTTAAGTTTTGAAGTTATTTCTTCACATATACTTCTCCATTACATTTCTTTCAAACTTGCTATTTTCTTTTGCGGCCACGGTAGCCTGATGGTCATGGTTATGAACTCGGGTCCAGTGTTCGAGCCCTGGTACCACAAAAGTTTAGCGTTGAAGAGGAGCTGATGCACGTTAAACACGTCAAGGTCAAATGTCCTCACGTTGGTGTGATGTGGAAGTTTGGAAGTGGAGTTATCAGCTCAGGTATCATCCTCGTCACTTAACCGCGGTTCAAAATTATACGTAGTCGCTCGTCAGTAGCCACCGTGTTGACTTAGAATGCAATATAAACCCTTGACGTGTGCACTTGAGTTAATTCGAGTACGCTAAACAGTTCCAAATATGCACATTAGATATAATTCAAACGAGGTCGCATTTTATGCTGCTGTAATTTTCTCACTCAAATATCAGCGAGCGCCGTCTGCACTCATGATATTTGACTGTTGTTTCTTATATTTACGATTTAGCCGTGAAACATCAAAAACTTGGATAAAATATTTGTATAAAAAATCAAGGGAAAAGAAATACTTAGTTTTTAGAAGCAAATTACTAGAAAATATATATGTTAGGGAATATTTACAAGATATTTCACGACTCTATCTTGAACAGGAAAAACGCCTAAGAGATTAGAATACACTATCATCTTCAAAATTAAAAATCTGAGAAAAACACATTTAAAATTTGTAAAGGCATACAAAAAATTCCAATGCCTTTAATGCTATAATTTTTTAATATGTTACTATCAAACTTATGTTCTACATGAAAATTCTACTTGAAATAAATATGACTGAAAATATCTTTTCTAATTCAAAATTTTCTTCGACATAATATTGATAACAATTGTTAATTTGATCAATTATTCCGTTTTATCAGAACCTTATATATTCTCAAGAGTTTTAAATGCAAAATATTTATACAGAAAATAGTAGTGATACAAACAAAATCCAGAAATCCCCAAGATTGTAAATAATATTTTTTTTCTCAGTTCCCCATCGTGGCAGGTAAGCAAGTTTAAGTTTTTGTTGCATGACTTTAAAATAATGTAATGTAGTACTACAATATATTTATTATAATGTAGTTTGTGGTACGTCAGGTAAATATTTCTTTCATTCTGCAACATTTGCATTCTGTAGTCTAATTGTAATATCACCTGAAAGCTGGATTTTAGATATACCATTTTCAGTCATATTCCATCTCTTTCAAGTATTATTTATCACAGTAGCCAGCATACATTTTGGTCATGGCATTTTTGAAAAGGAAAAAATAAATAATGAAAACAGAGTAAAGAGCTTTTAAATTATATAAACTATGTGTCAAAAAATAAATTGGTCTTTAAATCAATCTTAATTAAGTAAATGTGAGAAAACTCAAAAACTTAAAAACATAAGCAAACAGAAAGGATTTTAGAAATTAAAATTGCAGTTAATAGACATTTCACACGAAATAATGGATTGTGTTAAAAAATATTTTTAATTAATTCAATCTAGGAATTCAAAAATGCTTTAAAATGAAACCGAATTTAAAATCAAAACTCAGAAAATTAAAATTTCTTAAAACCTAATTGGTCTTTAGATCAGAAATTGAGCAAGTTTTCCAAATATATGAAATATATATTTGCTATAAATTGGGAGAAGTTTCTGTTGGCTGTGAAGTGGAGAAAATATCCATTTCACAATCCTCGCCCCAGGCCACAGCTGTGAATCAGAAACCTCCCCTTTCGAACAACACAGAAACCGAAAAGCAATAAAATCATCCCCTGCAAAACCAATTGAGGATCTCCCGCAGTTTTAAGGGGGGAAGGCATAAAATTGTGGTGCGCTTTCGAAGCAGTTCGCGAAATTCATCCGAAACATTTTCGCTACTACTAGCTTTGAAAAAGTAGACCACTTTCGAAGTGAAATTCAATTAGCGGGTCATCCACTCAGAAGGTTAAATATAATAATAGGGAGATATGTATTTATTTTCGGGGATTTTAAAATAGAAGGACAATTTTCGTAATTAATAAAAAGGAATGATATGCTACTTTCACAATCATGTTTATGAACATTATTTTTAGATAAGAAATCAGATATGGGATTTTCTCGCATTAGCAAATTTTCTTTTAAACATTTAAAATTGGTAATTTCGTCTTTAATAATAAGATTAGGAAGCAGTTGTTCGTCTTGACAGTACCAGTCTTGCCTGTAATTTTTTTTTCTCACAATGAAAAATTCTGGGAAATGTTTAATGCACACTACACTATTGTTAGTACTTTTAAAATCCCTAGGAATTTTCTTTTTCCAAGTTTGTAACAACTGTTCATATATGGGAAACGAAACACAAAAACGTACGGCTGCCCCGTTTTATTAGAGAAAAAATTTGGTTCACAACAGTAACGAGGCATTATTATGAAATGTGTGCAGCTTTAGGTTAAGTTATTAATATTATTTTCAGTTAATTAAGATTTGTGACAGAATAAACAAAACACTAATTTTACACTTAAAAACTAATATCTCTTATAAAACAAAATATCTTTTTTTACAAATAATCAAGGATGTTGGCATATATGCGTCGCGTCAGTTTATTATATCGTGTTTTCAAGACTCTAAAGAAAAACATTCAATGACAAGAATAAAGTTACACAGTAATATAAATATCGTACCTCTCTTTTTCTTTATGGTTAATAAAGAAATCCCGAGCAATCCTTTTCCCATAAAATCCAGTGAATTTATCCTGAGTAATGAATATAAATACACGTGGGAAAATCTATCAAGTACTTCAGCATACAAGATGGAAGTTAGAATGCAATCGTATTCTCCCGCTAAATTCGTCCCTCCTTTGATCACGTGACTACGTTCATAGCATTTCAGTGCCAGAGCTTAGTCTTTTTAAAAAGCTTTGGTAAAAGCCGTAGCAATGCAGGGCTAAGTGGAGGAGGGGAGTGGGTGAAAGTCATTTTGTAAAAAAGTATTAGAAGTGCTGATTTTATGAAGGAAAGGGAAAATATATAAAGTAGACAATACCCGTACAACGCCAGCCTATGAAGCTAGTCTCTTAAACTAATTGCGATATTCGAATATAAAAGATCAAAGCATGCATTTCATCCAAACTAAAAAGGTGTATACAAAATTTCAGCTCATTCGGTTATAGAGATCAGCTTCAAAATTGAGTTGCAAGGTTCCACCCGAACATTTTGCATTGCAAGCTAAATAAAACCTTGTAAAAAAGAGAAAAGAACATGGAAATTTAAATTTGATCAAGAGAAATAATTTTGGTATGAAAATTAAAGTGATTTAAAATAAATTTAAAAACTGCGAGATCTCGGGAATTGAACCCGGAGCAATTCATTTGATGTCAGCTTCTCTAACCTCTAGGAGATGAAGGCTCTTGGAAAGAGGCAAAGTAAGTTTCTAATACGAGTAAGAATTTTTTAATTAAAATCTTTTTTAACAAATTACGATATTGGAATATAAATAATCAAAACAAGCAATGTCATCCAAACTAAACGTGTATACAAAATTTCAGCTCGATCGTTTGAAGACTTCAGCTTCAAAATTGAGCTGCAATATTCCACCCGAACAAATCACTTTAAAGGGTGTTGGAAACCTCTCTCTCTCTATACTGACAATGTTAAATTGGCTGTTTTCGATGTACCTTTTCTCAAAATCTGTTGTATGAACACGCTTGAAGTTTTTCATACTATTAAAATATATCTGTTTTATTACACTAAAATGAGCTTTTAGCTAATTTTGAATTTTTTAAGAAATTATGAAATATTTTATCAAACATTGCGAAATTTGACCCATTTTTTAATTAAAAAATTTGTAAAAATTAAATTTTTCAGTGTCTTAAAAAAACTCATTTTAGTATATATTAGACATTATTATAAATATTTCATAAAAAATTTACATACATGTGAACAGTAGTTTCTCAGAAAAGGTACATCGCACATTAAAATTTACATTTTGAGATAAATTGATTTTAATGTATACAGTGATACTTCTAATCAGCTTGGAAATAAAAAAATAAAAGGCTCAATTTAAAATAAAAGATGCATGTTTTGGTTCATATCAGTCATTACACTATTAAGCAAAAACAAAGTAATTTGTTTACAATTTTCGCCATTAAATTGGGCGTGGCCCAAATTCAACGATTATTTAAAAATACGTTTTAAGGGCTTCTAAATACCCTAGAGGTTCAAGTAAGGTATTTTTAGAAAGGTTAAAATCTATACAATTTGAAAATGTTAAAATCTCAAATTGTCAAAAAAATAAGATTTTAGCTTTCCAACACCCCTTAATTAATATCTTTTTAACTAATTCCGATATCGGAATATAAATTGTCAAAACATGCATTGTCATCCCAACTTAACGTGTATACAAATCTCAGCTCAATCGGTTGAAGATATCAGTTTCAAAATTATTGAGTTGCAAGATTCCACTCGAAAGTTTTGCAATGCAAGTTAAATAAAAGCTTGTAATATAAAATACGCATTTACACTGATATATTACACTTTAAAAAGTATCTGTACTATGCAATGCATTTTATTATTGATTTAACAATACTAAGTTAAAAGCAATTTTTTGATAAATACCCGTGACCCCAGGGGCTTGTATTAACACTTATCTTGATGATTTGAACGGTTAATAGTTACTTTCTTAACTGCCTATTAAAAGTTTTGTGGTTCGCTGCACAAATGCCACGGTTTTCCACGTACATGCGCGTATTTTTTGTTCGGGGGAGGGAGAGAAAAGGAAGAAATAAACAAAATCCTCTGAATTAAGTAAATCCTTTTCAAAGACTGTTAATGTCCTCTTATTGTGTTCCAAGGACTTAGGAATATTTAATTTAATATTACTTAATAATATTTAATTTTATTATTATTTAATTTAAATAATAAGATATACACTGCATTATACGCCAGCTGTATAGCTACAGATAAACTGCAAAAGCATGTCGGTGACGTGAATGCATGACATTTCACTCATCCAAAAACTCGTCTAATATGCACAGCACACTGAGAGCGCGCCAGGCATGCGCATGTTGGTGACGCGAACCCCTAAGAATTTTCGCTACCAAAAAGTGCCCAACACGGCTAAAGAAGTTTTTACTTCAAAAATAAAAAACAAAACATTTCGTTGATTTTTTATTATTATAATTTCTTGCCATGTATGAGTAATATGGTGTTCAATTTTTGAACACTAGGCAAAATCACTACGGTATTTGTTTTTAAGTGATAAATATGATTATTACGGAATGTGGTTATTATTCAGTGTGATTATCATATGAACACTTCATGTGTAATGCAACAAAACATTTATCACAATGAGATGTGGTGTTTCTGTGGCACTGAGTGCAACGTGTATGCTTGTCTTGCTTCATGATTGTCTTATTAATACCATCATGGCGTGAATTTATGTTACGTTTCCCACTTAGTTTTCCTCTCCTGCCAGGATTGGAAGTATTGACATAACTATGAAAGTAATGAAAAGCTACACGATGATGAAACTCTTAAGGATCCATTAGTTCTGTAAGTGGGTTTGAATACCATTTCTTGCCACGGACTACTGCTCAATACTTGTCGATGCTTTCATCATCCCCCATGATCTACATCTCGTATTAAATGATTGTAAACTAATATGTTTTGCTGCTAGACGAATGTTTTTTTTCTGCTGTTAAGAATAACGATTGATATGAGATAGGGAATTCAAACTAGCACCAGATGATACAACAGTCACAACACAGCTGTCATTTCACCTGCAGACAAGATTACCTTTGCCATCAATTTGATAGCCAAATGACCCTCTGTTCCTTTTCTTTAGAATAATATCCTATTTCAATGGTGGTTTGTCAATGCGACCTATTCTCACAGTATCTCCTGCTTGATGGCCCATTGAGCTGAGTTTATAAAGTAGGGTAATGCGTGTGAAAAAATCTCAAACACAAAGTGATATTGGCCAGGGTCCTCCTTAATGACATCAACATACTATAAGATAGCAGAAATACCAAGGATATACTTCCTATATTTGACAGTCAGGGTCTTACCCGGATATGGTTGAAACCAATAAATGTAACCCAGAAGGATTGCACCAGATCAAAGCTTGTAATTGAAACCAATAGGCTTCCATCTTATGACTTGTTTACATCCATGTCATCTAAATTTTAGAACCATGGATTCGCCATTGCCAAAATACGTTTCATTTGGAACAAACTTCATACATCGTTCATTTAGTTTGCTTATAAGAGGTTTTAATTTGATGCGTTTGTCAAGTGGGTAGAAATTTTTGTATTGTTTGAAGAATGTGGGTTTAAAATAGTGTTTCGAAATGGTCATTTCTCATGGCAGTACTAATATTAAGGGCATTATGCAAATATGTCTGTTCCCAGAACATACGCCGTCTAGGAACTTAGACATAACCATTTGGAAAAATAACCCCAGGAAACATATCAGTTCCGAGTTCATCGAACAAAGAGTTACACCATTACCTGCAGCAAATAAATTTTGCGTATATAACAATGAGTTCAATGAGATCATTATTTAGAAAGAGTTCAAAAATTTCTGTAGACGTTTTCTTTTTGGTGATTTGTAGCTGTGTAGCTTTATCTGATATGGGTTGTGCACTTATATCCGTTATTTTTCTAATTGCACACATCTTTGGTAGATTTCCTTTTCTTGATGAAGTTGATTTGGTTGTGTATTAGTAGAAGTAGATGTATTAGAATCACATTTAGGAAAATACGGAGGATCATCTGGATCAGAGTCAATGTAAAATGTTGCATCCAGAAATGGTTAAGAAGGAACACGCAGCAAAGAACAAGGCAGATTGTTTATTTTGCTCCAACATTTTCCTCTCCTCCTCAGAAATGTGCACTGTAACATTTTCAGTTAAATGTATAACTATAGCATTTGATTTTATGTTGTCATCAGTTCCTAAAAACTTAGATAGCCCATGTAAGGTTATCATGTATTAAAGTATCATGTAGGTCATCATGTATTAAAGTATCATGTAAGATTATCATGTATTAAAGTATCATGTAAGATTATCATGTATTAAAGTATAATATAAGATTATCATGTATTAAACTATCATGTAAGGTTATTATGATCATGTATTAAATGTTTTTAAATGACTTATTCTAATACAGAAAAACCTGAAACTTCTTAGTGCAAAATATCGATACATAACCACCAAAAGAAAAAAGTGTGTGTGTGTACTTATGTAGGTACGGAAGAAGTTATACTTCTTTGGCGTAACAAGATTAAAACCTTTCTAAAAATCTTGAGCTGGACAAGCTGGGCCGCAGACGAAAGACTGTCACGAGTAGCGAAGAACGATACCCAACTTAAGTCAATCGGACCAGGTATAAACCCGAGATAATCACTTTTTAAATAAATTTAAACACACCCACACATGGACAATAGGACCAATATCATTAGGGGGTTCGAGAGACTGTATCTGGAGTTGATATGAACCGAATGTGATACCCGAGACTTCATATTGAATATTTTTCCATGGAAAGAATCCTTCCTGAGAAAATTATTAGATCCGCCTGAAGAACCCCAGAATTGTAGTCATTTTAAAATAATTAAAACGTTAAAAGCAATTACATAAAACAGAAGCAGGGATCCCAGCAACTCGAAACTCAGCGTGATTCTGAGGAAACACAAGAGGAATCCATTCGAACCGGTCTGGAGTATGTAGTTGCAAATGGGGCAGCACTAGCTCGGGAAAAGAAAACGAAACTAACTCCTTCAAGAGGGTGTACAACACTGACGTAAATAGTCTTGTACATCCCAAGGATACACAGAATAGTAGGTGATCCCGAATTTTTATCCTTCTATCTCTGTAATTTCGTGACGTTATCAAAAGATCGAACCCCTTAGGAATAACATGGGGATTTAAATTTTAGTGATAATGCCCCCTTATGATCACTATCTACACACAAATTATAACAGATGTAACAGATCATCGAGGAGAACCTGTGGTCCGAGGTTCATTAACGAAGCTCAGAAGACCTCAGAGTTTGCTGGATTTAAAAAAAATTAAATTTTAATATAATTTTAAAATGTTATATGTAGGAAAATAAATGAGCCTATGGTTCTGCAAACATATGTCTAGAATGCTCATAAGGAAATCAATCGAATCCACCTGGTGCGTAGACCAAGGTGACATATGATTCGATTTATTACTGGGGAAACCATGTAGGGGGGAGCTACGGAGGGGGCCAATTATACATAAAACTCGCGCTAATACGAAAATATAGCGGACGTCCAATAATCAAGTTCCAAGCTCAATTCCTTAGGGGGGGGACATTTATTTTCAGTCCCTATAGGATTAACATGGGAGCATGATGTTTTAGTGCTTAAGCCCTCCCCATGCCTACACAATGGGAATTAAGTATATAACTGGATGGGTCTTGACCAGTGGTTCAAATCTCAAGTACAAGACTTAAACAAGAGCCAATATATTGTGAATTTAAACAAATTTAAAAAGTTTAAAACAATTAAGAACTATAGAAAAATAGCCCATTGAGCATGAACTTATAAAAACTGAAAGAGCAGTTAGAGAGGGATCGGATGAGCGAGGTCCAAATGGATTGTAAGGCTCGGGTGTCAAGATATTGGCCAAAACGCTGATCAGGGAGGAATGAACATGAGGCAATGTGTCCCAATAGATATGGTTTCTCAAAATAGTTGTTACGATCCCCCAAATATCAGTTCCCTATCACGAAAAAAGTGGCATGTTAAAATATTAAACAACGGTCTGCGCGAGCATCGGTATCGTGACGATGTGCACTCACATCGTGAAAATTTACTCTCATCCTTTTCCCAAACGTGCAATAGGATGCATAACTTCAGGAAAAAAAATCATACAGAACGATTTAGAAATCATTTTTATTAAAACGCATCGATTTTGGCTGGTTTTAGAAAAGATTATAAAATATTGAAAATATGATTATTTTTTTTAAAAACAGATATACCGTATCGTGGTGAAATAAATTATCTTTCCTTTTATGTAATTATTTTTTGTATTAGTTCGATAAAAAGAATAAGATGGGTTTTTTAAAAAATGTCGAAAATTCGGAACTTTTCTTTAAGCTTAACCCATAAGCTTTACGGTTCAATAAAAAGCTAACAGGGCTAAAAGGTTTTTAAATAATATATTTTTAACAAATTGCGATAACGGAGTGTAAATGTTCAAAATGTGCATTGTCATCCATATTAAACGTGTATACAAATTTTCAGGTCAATCAGTTGAAGTTATCATCTTCAAAATTGGGTTTCAAGATTCCAAACGAACAATTTACATTGCAAGTTAAATAAAAACTTGTAAATAGGAGATCAACTAAAAAATATATGAAGAAAGAATACGTAAGTTATAGTAGAAGTGGTTTTGTGTGCTGAGTGTTCCAGAAATGGAAAACTGAATATTGTTAGCTTATAACTAACACAAAAATAATAGCGTTCGTATTTTCTTGTTGCGGCATGAAAGAGTAACTTTAGAACAGTAATAACCAAAAATAAATTACAACTACAGAATATAATGCAGCAAAGTTTACTTCATCTGTAAAAAGTTTTCACTGTTTCAGAAACATCGCTACATAGATAAAATATTTGGATAATATTTGTCAAAAATATAAGTGATTTTCTTTTCGGTGATGATAGAGATTCAAAATATGAAAAGTATAGCCGGTAACCATTTGCTGCTGTCCATTCGAAACGAAAATTAAATAATCAATTCCAACACTGTTTTAAAAAGAACCTGGACAATTTCAAAGTGCATCAGTTTCTCTCTATATAGAATCTTTAGTGATGACTGGCACCTTACCATCATTGAAGCACAATTCAGCAAGTACCTGTGTATTCAGCAATGTCAAAACAGATATTTCCGAATTCAATTAATTACCTTTCACAAATCTACAAAATACTTAACTGCCGAGAAAAAGTTACGAAATTCACTCCCCCCGTCATTCCAGTGACACTGTTTTTTCCACGGGTATACGTTGTTAATCGGTTTATTAGGGGGATAGAAATGGCTTGTTTTTTTTCCTAAAATTGTTTACGTTCACTTTGGAAAAAGAAAAGAAAGAAAATGATAAAAAAATAATTAAATGGAAAATTATAAAAATTTCATCCCTAGATTTGCAACATAATAAAAAATAAAGTAGAACTTCTTTGTTCCTTGATACATCCTGCTACATGGTTGAAAACATAAACCAGTGCATTTAGTGCATTCGTACAAAAAACTGAACAACACTAATTACACACGGAATAGAAAAGAAATGAAAACACGAAATGCTGCTTAGCTGTTAATTTTAACGTTCCTAAGATATACCCTTTCAAATCCCTTCCGAAAATGACACAAAAGATAATATTTCTACTTGTATAAGTGAATATAAACAAATGAGTTGTATAATAGGTATCTTAGAATTTTTATGCACCATGACGGTGTGAAAACGAAATCAAGTTATTGCTAGCCTCGTATGTTTTCCATATAACATCGTAAAAGGTATTTATGCAGTTCAGTAAGTCTAAGTATTGGAATATTCATTGTTTCATACTTATTTTGAAATAGCCGGATTTGAATCAACTAATGTAACACAACGACAATTATTACACATATGTCACTTTCGTTTTTTTATATGAATTAAATAAGTTCAACCTCTGAAAGGGTTGTTTTGATATGGTCATTTGAAACTTCATTACGATAATTTATTTTTTAAGTGATAGACTAATTTTTTACATTTAGTTTCAGAAATTATCATGCATCAAAACAGAAAGTGTATTATTATGCAAACAACTCACAAAATGTTGATCACATCATTTTCGATTCTTTGTGATCCTTAAGAGTCCTCTGGGTTTAAGTAAATATTTAGTTTAAATTTATCTGAAACTGAAGCTGAGAAATATATTTTAAAATTCTTTTTTCAAAATTCAGTTTTATATTGACAACATAGTATAGAATATCTTACAGGTTATTAAAAATCGAATTAACAGACAAATACCAGATAACTTTGAGTATGAAAATAACCCAGTTTCAGCCAAATGTAAAATTTAACTAACGTAAGATTCAAGCAACCAATCATATTACTTTTATCTTCCATCATTTAAAAGAAAAGAAAGTGTTCAGTATGCCATTTGCTTTCTTCGTAAAGTGTTGTCAAGGATATAGACGTGTAATCCATATTTTAACATTAAATGAAATATCGCCATTGATTTTCATAAAGCTCGATGGACAAGACAACAGAACAATATCTTTGTAAATCTTGTCAACTTCAGTTCAAGGATTTTAAAGAGTATGTAGATCATAAATATAAAAAACACGATGGACGAGACGTTCAACCAGAAATCAACAAAGACGATGATGCTTCGTCGCCAAAGGAGCTTGAGAATAGTGAATTAACTGATTCATCTTCAGATAATTTCAACCAACCTTTGGATTTGAGTGTTTCAAGAGAAACTCAATTTCATCACGACGTAATACGTGAAGCCACCACCACACCGCTTTGGTCCAGAAACGTCACAGGATACAGCCAGGAGGTTTGTAGTAGATATCATTCAAATCCGGATGACAGTAGAAATGATTCATTTTTATCATTGAAGTACAGTCAAAATGAAATGGTTAACCTCGGCATGGATCTTCAACTCGGTAGAAATCAGCCATCAATATCGTTCGACTACAACCCATTGGAAATTCATTCGCGAAGAATAAGTGGAATATTCCATCCAAATCAATCACCTATATCTGAGCAAATGCAATTGTTTAGGCAAAGCAATAATGAGTACCTTAATGCCACTGAATCATCTACATCATCGGGAATAAGACACATAAGTCAAAGGTCTCCGCAAGTGAGTACAAATCCTTCTTCAGTGTCATTAGTATACATCCCAATACAGTCCAGTGCTTTTGAAATGACTCAAAGTTTCCATACAAATCAACGAATACTGTCATCTGAGCGGCAAAAATGTGTAATTAATACGCTTGAAACAAATCCACAATCCAGTGTAGATCATCGAGTTGCCACAGAAGTACGTGATATAGATTCACTGGTGGAGAGTGCCTTATCCCCTGAGGACAGAGGAGTTCATGAAATGAATATAAATTTTGAAAAATACTCTGAAAATATTAGAAAGAATTTAGATTCCGTAGGTAGATCTATTAGACACAGAGAGTCGAAACACCCAAGAAAGGAATGTTTTGATGAAAAGAATGTCAGCGTTTCTTCCATAAACCAAAATGAAAATGTTGCACAAAATAAAACACCTGCATCTAATTCGCCACTTGAGAAGATTTCCGATGCTCAGTCAGAGGAAATATTAAGGCAAGGGGAAAGATCCAGAAATGTATTACACAACAAAAGAGACGAGATTCGATATCAATATAATACTAAAAATACACGTGTTTATGAATCGGGTGAAATGAATTTAAAAGAAAATTCGAATCAAACCAGAGATCCTCGCGCTGATATCAAAATTAAACCCAGAACTTGTGAAAAATGTGAAAACCTATTTAATGAAGAATCGAATCCAGTGGAGATTTCTGCAAATAAAAATAAAAATAAAACATTTGTTTCTGAATTTTGTAATGAGAAATTTAGAAGCAAACATTATCTAATGAAACATAAAAAAAAGCATACAGTAGAGCAGAAATCGATTCTTAATTTGATTGAAAGTGAAACTATAAGACAACGAGGTCAAAATGATCACAATGTTGTTCATACAAGAGAAAGACCAGATGAATTAGATAAGCTTAAAATTGACATCAAACTATCATCTACATCATTGGGAATAAGACATATAAGTGAACGGTTTCCAAAAATCAATACAGATACTTATGCAGTATCACTTGGCAACAGAGGAGTAGAATCAAGTATTGAAAGGAATCAACATTGGAATACGATTCAACTATCCATGTCATCTGAGAACAAACCGGAATTTAACACGCAAAGAATGGATCTCCATTCCAGTGCAAATCAACGAGCTGTTACAGACAATAATGATAACTCGTTGCTTAAGAGGCTTGTATCCTCACCACGTGTGAGAATTGACAAAATGAACCAAAACCTTAAAAAATATTCTAAAGAGAATTGCATAAAATTAGATTCCGTTGGTAGATCGACAAAAACTTTTGGAGATAGAAAACACACAAACACGGAGTATATTGATCCATGCGGTGCATGCATCCCAACCATGCCCCAAAACAAGATTGAAGCACAGAACATAATTTCTGCACCAAATTCGTCACTTAAGCATCATTTCCATTTTCGTTCAGAAGAAACATCAAAGAAACATGAAAATTGTAGATTGTCATTAAATAATGAAAACAATCAGGTCCAAGCCCATAATAAAGATATATATGCAACTGAATGTGGATCGATTGAAAAAAAATTAGGGGACGTTTCAAATTCCTCAAATCAACAAGGATCGGGTAAGAAAAAATTCACGAGCGATTGTGAAAATTTCAAGTGTAGTTCAAATCAACAATCGAATCTTGTAAAGAATGATGTAGATTGTAACGGAAAAAAGAAGCATGTGTGTGATATTTGTTTAAAGATATTTAATTATAAAGGTAATCTGAAACAACATAAACTTATTCATACAGGACTCAAGCCATTTAAGTGTGGTATTTGTTCAAATGTATTTAGGCAGAAAGGTCAGCTGAAAATTCACAAAGCTGTTCATTCAGAACTGAGGCCATTTAAGTGCGATAAGTGTAAAATGGATTTTAAGCGAAGATATGACCTAACAGTACACATTCGTAGTCATACACAAGAAAAAACGTTTAAGTGTGATAACTGTGGAAAGAAATTTAAAAGTAAAAATGGTCTAAAATATCATAAATGTGCATATACTAGAAATTAGCTTTATATAAGTGCGATATGAGAAAACTAACCTGTTCGAGAAAGTTTGTTTAAATAGACATCATTCATTCAAAAGAAAAATCGATTTTAGGTTAAAGATATTCAAAACGTTTGTTCTGTAAACTATCGACTGAATCATTACAAAAATTCCATATGTGTAAAAACTGTGCTAAAATAGTATTTAAAAATACTTTGGAGTTTTTAATTTAACAAATAGCTTTTAATCTGATGACGGTTGAAAGATATTAAGTTGTAATTTTTTTTCTGAATAATTGTACTGTTAATGAAAATGCGTGATTGTGAAGAAGGCAGAAAGAAATTGTTTCTATTTTCTAAAAAACAGACGTGCAAAGAAAACATTTGTCCAGTGAATTTAATGAAAGAACTGCAGGATCTGAAAACCCGAATTTAATACATGCGTGTGAGAAAAATTGTTCATAATTTTAAAACTGTGAATTTTATAGTTTTCAAAATCAACTGAATAACTACATATTAATTTTTGTAAAACGTTGGTATAGTATAAAATAAATAAACCTTTTTATTATACAGTGTTGTTTCACCATTTTAATTGAGTCCAATAATGTCATCAATTTAATTTTCAAGATTTAAAAATATATGCTTAGTTTAAGTATTATTAAATGTTATAATCATCGAAATTTTTCCTTCGAATTATTAGTTTATCAGCAACACAAAATTAAATTAAAAAAAATTTTAAAAATTCTTAATGGTTTTATATATATATATATATATATATATATATATATATATATATATATATATATATATATATATTATATATATATGTATATATATATATATATATATATATATATATATATATATAATATATATATATATATATATATATATATATATATATAGAGAGAGAGAGAGAGAGAGAGTGTTTTTTTTTCAGGTATAGAAGTTTAAGTTGGTATTACTTTACAAGATGGCGACCGCTTTAACAGCTGTCAAGTGATTTATTCTCAGTTTGGTTTTGCAATTCATCAAAACGATCATCAAGCAAGGCGTAGATTCGTCGAATGGGACCAAAACGAGATTGCCATTGTTCCCGATTTTCATAAGCAAATTTTGTTTAGCGATGAAGCGCACTTCTGGCTGAATGGCTACGTCAACAAACCAAACTGCCGCATTTAGAGTGAAGCTAATTCCACAAGTGTATGTCGAAACACCGTTACATCCTGAAAAATTGTCTGTTTGGTGCACTTTATGGGCTGGTGGAATCATTAGTCCGTACTTCAAAAACGATGAAGGCCACAACGTTACAGTCAATGGTGATCGTTATAGAGCCATGATTACTAACTTTTTCATTCCTGAAATTAAACAATAATGATGTCTAGGAGCTGTGGTTCCAACAAGACGGCGCAACATGTCACACAGCTCGTGCCCCAGTCGATTTATTGAAAGACACGTTTGGTGACCGCCTAGTTTCACGTTTTGGACCTGTGAATTGGCCTCCAAAATCTTGTGATTTAACACCGCTAGACTATTTTCTGTGGGGCTATGTAAAGTCATTAGCCTATGCGGATAAGCCACAAACGCTTGACCATTTGGAAGACAACATTCGCCGTGTTATTGCTGATATACGGCCACAAATGTTGGAAAAAGTCTCGAAAATTGGACTCCAGATTGGACTACATCCGAGCCAGCCGTGGCAGTCATATGCCAGAAATCATATTTAAAATGTTATGCCACAAGATTATGTTTCGAATAAAAAAAATCATTTCAATCGAATAATACATCGTTGTTTTATTGCAATTTAAAGTTCTATACCTCTAAAAAAACACCCTTTATATATTTCATGTTAAAATGCAAAAAATTGTCAATAAGTAAAATATGTCGAACAATTGAAGGTACTAAATAAATTAATCGGAATTAATACTTGTATTTTAATTTTTGCACAAATGTTGATGTGCCGTACCATAATGATTAAATGAAAAGTGTCTTGAGAGGACATAATCGGTGTTTCGGTTAATCCGATATATTAAATTACTGCAATTCTTAGTTTTTTAATGTTTGTAGCCAATTTTCAACCATAAAATAGGGCACTTCAACTTTCTAAACAAAATTAGACAATGAATTGAATGCAATACAAATTTACTTTGACGCGCTAAGATACAATATACTACCTCCTTGCTTTTATAAATAGCACAAATTATCAAGATAAGTATTTAAATTTATATATGTTACTTTTAAGTAATAGGTACATTTTAAGAGCTAGATTTCAAGAAAAGGATAAGTTTGATATTACTTTTCCATTCCCTCTTTGTAAGTATAAGTGTAAAAAACACTTTTTGTGATGTCAGAATGTATTTTGTTTTGCTTTCTTGCAGTAAATTATTTTTTTTTAAAAAAATTTTTTTATTTTCAGCTTTCTATATGCTCAGGCTCCACACGTGGGGTTGTCTCACCGCGTACGTAGGTGCCCCCCACCTTGTTTTCGAATCACTGCTCTGAGGCTCCCATTAAATCTAAGCATCACATCAGATCACTGCTCTAAGAATCGAGAGTGATTTTTTGACTTTTCACCCTGTTTACCTTTGATGACAAGTATTTCGAGAAGTTTCTCATCAAGCTACTTTTATTAGAATTAAATTAAGGAACTTCCTGTTTGGTTTAGGATAATTATCTCTCTTTCGTTTCTTAAAATTCTTCTGACACTTCTAGAATTTTCATAATCTGTCTTCAGAAACGGCTAGAAAATGTAATAAATTTAAAATTTAAGTGTAAAGTACAAATTACTTTTTTATATTAAAAAAACTCTTCAATAGATTTAAAATCACATAATGTGAGCCCAATTTAAAAACAAAGGATACAATGAATTATTTTAAATTTTTGCTTATTTGACAAATTGTGGATGATAAGTCACTATGATAAACAAACTAGCCCGGTTGTGCTCATAAAAAAAGATCGTATTTAGATACAAATGGCTAGAAGTTCAATATAATTTCTAGGCTAAGATTATATACTACAAATTGTGATGCTTCTGTTAATTGCTCATTGGTTATTTAATGGAATTTTTAATTTTATTTTTGAACTATATGATAGAAATATTTGCTGTGTTTGTGTGTTTGGCTCCCTTTATTTTACTGTTTAAAATAAATTTTCAACTTTTCTTTACTAATAATAGAATTAAATATGGTTTTTTCCTAACTTCTGAAAAAGTGTTTAAATAAATGATATTTATCATAATATTGAAAAGGAATTAAGGAACTAATTTGTGTTTCCCTATGTAACATTTGAAATCTATGGAATATGTTTTGAAATATTTTTGTTCCTTTTTAACGCCTTTTAGAACACTAGTATTCCAACAAAAGCTATGATTTTGAGACTTTAACAGAGGTTTCGGAGTTTTTCATTCTCTTCTGGAATTTCAATAGGTTCGGTATACTCATATGCACTCTGAACTCACATATATAGCAATATTCCACAAATAATATAATATCCTAATCTATGTCATATGGTCAAAGTTTTTTGTTTGAAGTAATCGTAAATAATTTTCAGATCAGCGACCCTAAGGTAATTCTTAAGATTATTTTCTGTTCTCACTGATATTCATTATTTATACTCTAAATATCAAACATTTAATTCGGATGTTTCAGAAAATACTAATGATAAAAATATTCGTACACGCTTCCTCATCCCTACTTAACTGAATATTGAACAATATATTTAAAGGAATACAATTAATTAATTAAATATATCAATGAAAAAAAATCACAAGCCGCCCCAAAAACCATAAGCAACATAAAATGAATTTGTAATGATCCTCGTATTATTCAATCTGTGGCGGCGACACTTAAGCATGCAATTTACTCTTCAATCTTCATGGTTACGTTCTCATGGATAACATGTCAGAGGCTCAAAGATAGTTGTATTGAAGTTTAGACAAGGTTATTGTACGTTAAATACGGTGATGCTGAAATATTTTACATTGTGTAATGAGGAAGCTCGGTTTGTGGGAGCCTTTTCAGGTATTATCCTCGTCTCTTAGCCATCGTTTGAATTTACGTGAAGTGCTTTATGTTAATGAACATTCACTTATTTGAGGAATCGGTAATTTTAATTGTCATGAATCTCACAACTATGCATTTATATAGTATCTTCAGAAGTCGAAATCATATCTTTACATTTGATCCAGTATGCAGCCTCCACATTCAAACGAATAAGAACGTTGATCAAAAATACATTGTGATCCTTTTTTTATCTCCGTGGAAATCGAGCCTTGTTGGTAGCGAAATTTTTATTTAAATTGTTGAAGCCATGTTAATTTTGCTAAAATGGAATAAACTGTTTGAAGGAAGCTTAGATCTATACTTCTCAGGATCCCTTTTACCGAGAAATATTTGTTCTTGAAATCATTGAATCGCAAATTTCTCTACCAACAGTTTTCAAAGCATCAATTGCAATCAAATAGAAATAGAACTTTCTCGTAAATATAATCGAAAAGCCTCTCACACTCTGTCATTTAAATTACGCATCAGATATCACGTGACGTTTCACTCATTTTGGCTTTGCTGAGCACATGAAACACTTGGGGAAATCATTTAGCATGTTTGTTTTTTTAAAAAAATTTTTCAAGCAGCCGTGCTTGGCTACTTGACCATTTGACGCCGAGCCTCCCAGTATCGACTGACGATGTCGTCAGTTGGGTATGCATCGAGTTCACTTTATTCGAACATGTTTTCACCATCCATTCTGACATGGCCGCCGAGTTTATATGTCTCGTTAGAAGTCAGGCCATGTGAGTGGAAGTATACTTCCAAAAAGTCATGGCCGGTAGTTGGGTGTCAACGGGCAACAACCTCCGCTCGCTTCAGGTGCCTCGGAAATGGTCCCACAGTGGCAAGAGCCTCCCATGACTTTCCAGGTGTTTGGGTTATTTGGGTCACGCTAGTATATTTGTTAATGAACGTGGAAATGCTTTTTGCTCTTCTCAGTTTCAAGGGGACTTCCGGTTGGGAGGACTTGGCTCCTTGCTTGGCGTTTTGGATGTCTCTTTCATTGACAGGGAGCCTAACATTACTTGGGACCCATTATAAGGAAACATTCTACACATATGAGTTTAACCCCACAATTTTATTTCTGCACTAAATCATGTTAAGGCAGTCAGTCGGTGTATTGATTCTTAAAGCTGAAATTTTAGTTTCGGAGTCCATGAAGAAGACATTTATTTTGCAGGAGCTTGGCCAGCAGCTATTAATTGCATTGTAGCTCCCCATACAGCCAATATCTCGCCATCGTAGTTGGTGGCATTTTTACCCATGGCAGAATACGCTCTCAAACAGCCGACAGAAGCATCCCGTGCCGTCTCGGTTTGTTAAAGGACGTGGTGAAGGCTCAATTGTTCAGTACAAATGGTACCGAAAATAAAATATACTACTGGACTTTAGTTTTCTGGAATATCACTGCCCTCTCTAATTGCGTAGTGAAAGAAATCTGGAATGATGTTCTAGGAAATATACTTGATATTCTTTATCTTTTGACACACTCCAAGCTTTGTATAAATGCCTAGTTTTTATGGTTGCGAAATATTTACCGAAAATGTCAAAACGCGGGTTCGAGTCCGAACCACCTTGTAGAAAGTCCAATAACCTTTATTCTGAAGAAGCTTAAGATTCTCAAGTGGGTATGGTCAGGATTTTCCAAGAATAGGGTTCAATCTCAGTTGCCGTCCTGGTCTCTTGACTGCTAATTAAAATTGCGAAAACTGTCACGATCAGTCCTAGTGTAGTATAAGAATGTGAAAATAAAAAAAAATTCAATGCAAGAATGGACAATGCATTCTAAGAAAAGCGTACTAGCATGTTGGGAATATTTTGAAATATGACTTTCTGTGTTTTGAAAAAATATCTATTAAAGGTAAGTCATTTTCATTATATTTAAGTTGCTTTTAATTCTATCCCAAACGCTTACCTATCATTTAAAGGTGCTTCATGAATGGAGAGATATTTAAATTTATTTAAACAAAATGAATAATATTCACAGCGTTACGTGAGGGATTATACATCGCCAAAAGCCCGATTAACTTCTGGCGTTATTATTCAATAACTCCGGGGGGTATTTGAAACCAGAATAATAATTATATTTAAAATGTTAGAAAAAAATGATAGAATTACAAGTAAATATATTAAAAAATGTGTATCTTCCAAGTGCTTTTCACTGTGAATAAACTTAAGACAAATAATCAATTTTTCTTCGATTATCATTTCTAGTAGAAGAGTATTTTGCTTTATTTCAACATAGCTTAGGCGCTGTTTCTGTACTGGTGGACTATGAAAATGATCTTGTCCTTCAGTATATTCTACTAATAACCAACATCGATGGTGGGAGGTTTCATAAATATTCAGGCCACCTACGTTATATGTGGTCAGCGACGCTAAATGCAGAGTCACAGACTCTTGGATTAAATCCTGAAAAAGACATGATTGTACTTACTTAGTATCCTATCCTATTAATGACATTATATGAAAGAAGCACTTCATTGCCAATTCCGCGCGTACAACACATAGAAAACAGGGGTTGCCACTTTGGCGAGTTATTAATAGAGTTATCGAGATGGTTGCTATGATACATAAATTTCGACGTGGCACATTATATTTCCGTCGAGTTTGAAGTCCTTTCGTGAGATTGGCTCTAAGGCGGTGGTCTATCACCATACCCCTAAATGGGATCCTCAAACAAACCGTACTATTACTTATAAGATGCTCAAAAGTAATTTGAACGATATTTTTCATCTAGCACCTTGTCATGTTGAGTATCTTTTAGACTTCCATATTAAACCGTCCATCAAGTTGTCTTAGAACGTACGACATACAAACACATTTACAAAATATTTGTAAACTGCTTCTGAAATGTATGTAGAAAAAAAAATCGTTAAAGGAAAATGAACCGGTGAACACATTTGATTGCCCTCATGCCATGATTTTGATTTCACTGACCTCCAAAAATTCCATCATGATGCAGAAATTAAAAGCGGTCTTTGCCTTCCTGTCTTATGATTCAAATTATCTTTAGGACTGGAGCTCCTTTTATATAATTCACACAGTTGTGATTCTTCTTGCGAACAAATAGGAGCGATGATTATATATATATATATATATTTAAATGTATATATATTTAAATATATATATATATACACTGCTGGACAATTGCTAAGAACGGATAACACTATCATCCATAGCAACCACAAAATGAAAGGAAGCAAAATGTGGAAAAATAGAATAAGTGCGGGATATTAGTAAGAAGTACGAGTATACAAATTTTTTTCCACGTCTGTTCATCACGTGATAGCGTTCATAAGAGCTTTAAAGGTTTTGACGCGTGTGGACAGTTTTTGTTTCAAGTCAAAGTTTTAGAGGAAAGATTTAATAGACGAACTTACAATTTTTGGCATGTCTTCCCGACATCACAAAGATGATTTTATGCGTGGCCGAATTATTGGATAGATCGAAGAAGGGCGAAAAATAACTGATGTTGCCAGGGAGTTTGACATCGCTCACAGCGTTGTTTCACGGCTGTGGAAATCATTTAAAACTACTGAAATGTGTAGTAGACGGCACGGGGGAGGTCGTGTTAGAAGTACGACGCCTGCAGAAGACAGATATATCGTCCTATCAGTAAAAAGGAACAGGCGCACTACAGCTCAGCAGGTGGCAAATCAGTTTCTTGTTGGCTCAGGAAAGCACATCTCCCGAAAAACTGTTGCCAGTCGTTTGAGGGGAGGAGGACTATACGCACGCAGACCTGTTGTGTGTATCCCATTGATCAGACAGCACCGTACTGCTGGTTTTCAATGGTGTCGTGAGCATCACAATTGGACTGAATAGGACTGGGCATGCGTACTATTCTCAGATGAGAGTATGTTCAGTCTGTCATCGGATTGTAGAGACGCCAACTGATCTGGTGCGAGAGTGGTACTGGTTATCGTCCAGAAAATATCCAGGAAAAGGACTGATATCCGACATGCTGTTCCATGGTGTAAGCCGGCATCATGATCAATGGACGCACGCGCCTACATGTGGTTGCGAATGCGACTATGATGGGCCAACGATACATTGATGAAGTTCTACTTCTTCATGTTCGTCTTTTCCATGGTGCTGTCGGTGATAAATTTGTTTTTAGGGACGACAACGCAACATGTCATCGAACACTCGCTGTTCAGGATTGTCTAGACAGCGAGGGTATTCAATGTCTCGTATGGCCAGCGTGTTCTTCTGATCTAAACCTCATTGAAAATGTTTGGGGAGGCAAGTTACTGGTCGAAACTATCCTCCAACAAACAACAACACCCTCATCCGTGCATTCACAGAAGAATGGGATAAATTGCCTTAACAGCTGCTGAATAATGTTGTGCAAAGTATGGTACGACAATTGGAATGTTGCATCACACTCCACGGTGGACATATCCCGTACTGATACCTTTCTTTAAGGTGCCTGCTGACTTTTAGATGCATTGTTCCATTTCTCCGTACGCAGATCAAATGAACATTTTTTTTCCTTTCAGATGTTTCACAGTTTTTGTACTTTCCAGAACAATAAATATTCTTTATTCTAATGTCTGAACAGTGTGGCAACTATATTGTATCCTACAAGGCCTCATGTCTCGTTTAATGTTAACATAGCAATTTGTGATCCGTCCTTAGCAATTGTCCAGCAGTGTATATATATATATATATATATATATATATATAATAACAGAATAAATCACAATAATCAATTGAAAAATTGACATATATGAATCTTATGATACTAAATCCCATTTCAAAATATCAATGGCGAATATAAAAGATAAAATTCCATCGTTTTCAAACAAAATTAAAAAATTATAAAATAAAATAAAAATTTATAAAATATCCAAGTTCAAACTCGGACTTAGGACCGATAAGTGGGTTTAAACTAGTTCTATGGCGCCAATCTTCCCCCTATGCAACTTTGTAAGTTAATTGAAAAATATTCAAATTTCAAAAATTTAAAAATTAAAAATTCAAAAGATAAATTTAAACCATTATAAAGTTTGTTTTTTTAGAGGTATAGAACTTTAAATTGTAATGAAACAACGATGTATTATTCGATTGAAATGAATTTTTTTTATTCGAAAGATAATCTTTTGGCATTACATTTTAAATATGATTTCTGACATATGACTGCCACGGCTGGCTCGGATGTAGTGCAATCTGGACGTCCAATTATCGATGAATTTTTCCAACATTTGTGGCCGTATATCGGCAATAACAAGGCGAATGTTGTCTTCCAAATGGTCAAGCGTTTGTGACTTATCCGCATAGACCAATGACTTTACATAGCCCCACAGAATATAGTCTAGCGGTGTTAAATCACAAGATCTTGGAGGCCAATTCACAGGTCCAAAACGTGAAATGAGGCGGTCACCAAACGTGTATTTCAATAAATCGATTGGGGCACGAGCTGTGTGACATGTTGCGCCGTCTTGTTGGAACCACAGCTCCTGGACATCATAATTGTTCAATTCAGGAATGAAAAAGATAGTAATCATGGCTCTATACCGATGACCATTGACTGTAACGTTGTGGGCTTCATCGTTTTTGAAGAAGGATTCCACCAGCCCATAAAGCGCACCAAACAGTCAGTGTTTCTGGATGTAACGGTGTTTCGACATACACTTGCGGATTAGCTTCACTCCAAATGCGGCAGTTGTGTTTGTTGACGTAGCCATTCAACCAGAAGTGCGCTTCATCGCTAAACAAAATTCGCTTATGAAAATCGGGAACAACGGCAATCTCGTTTTGGGCCCATTCGACGAATCTACGCCTTGCTGATGATTGTTTTGATGAATTGCCAAATCAAAACTGAGAATAAATCACTTGAGAGCTGTTAAATCGATTGCCATTTTGGAAGGTAATGCCAACTTAAATATCTATACGTGGAAAAAACACTCTTTACTTGAAAAATTAAACTATTCGCCATCGCATTCTGAAAGATATTACAACATTAAAATATTAAAATTTAATAACAATTTAGTGCATAATATAAGTGTACCATCAAACACTTAAGATGATGCACTCATCTTTAAAATAATTGCATAGGTAGAAAAAATATTTGAGATCCGAAAGTTCAAATTAAAAGATATCTCAAAACTGAATATTCAAATTAAAAACCCAGTATATTCACAAATGAATAGCGTAAATCATTAAAAACTCACCAAAAAGCATCCTATCAAGAATTCAATCCATATCTTATAGAACGGCTTTTCATATTTATTATATCAATTACCACATCCATATTTTGCACATAACATCTACCAATGCCATGTCAATCCAAACAATTCATGCTCTAACACTAGAGTTTAACCACTTGGCATTAGATGCAAACCAGACCGCATGTAAAAAATTTGCTTGATTGGTCATAAATGTGTGATTGGACATAAATGTTTAATTGCTCATAAATAATTTTAAAGTGTAGTCGTGTAAATATTGGTCTAAGTGTGTATTGAAATGTATCCTGTGTGTGGAATGCACAAATACTTCACAGCTGGACCATTAACAAGCTGACTTTGTGGACCTAATGTTGTGTGGTGGATTTGTGCATTTATGAGTTTAATATATATATATATATACATATATATATATATATATATATATATATATATATATATATATATATATATATATATATATATATATATATATATATATATATATGTCAGGTTTGAAAAGTTTAGGTTCAAAATTAAGGAAGTAATAAATGAAAATAGAGCGAACTCTTTACCATCGCGTAAGGATTTATGAGTAAACAAGTCTGTTAAAAGGTGCAACGTGCGCTGACGAAGGCGAACGGATTGAGAGATACCATTGAGTACGGTCGCGTCCTCTCTACGCTCCGTACTTTTCCTCGATCAACGTCTATACGGCCAACGATCTAGTCCTTTGGAGGCAATTAAGCCAGTCGCCCACCTATAGCTCTTTTCAGAGCTTAAAGGATAGGGCGACATCCTTTGATTTAACGCCGACTATTACAAAATTTATCAATTTTACGACTACGGACATGGCTACGGAAATGGAATGTCAAAATATCCCTCTCCCGACTTCAAGGCCCGGCACACCAGAACTTCTCTCTCCTTGCGAAAAATTGAAATTAATTCACAAAAACCTCAAGAAATACCTCCTTCTCGCTCAAGGTACCGAACAATCCCTCAAACTGCTTGCTCCTCATATGAAGGCTGATGAACCAGAAGTGATCGACCTTTTCGCCAGATTGAACTTCTACCAGGAGCAGCACCGAAATGCGGAATGTGAGTATGGCACTCTCTTGTAACACCCCAGGTTGCACTGTGCACGGAACTCCCCTCCCACACCCACAGCTTCGCATCAAGATTTTCCGGCTCTTCCAGCCACTAACCCCAACAAACGAAAAGAAAATGAGGATGATGGATTTGTCTCGCCTTCAAGGAGGCAAACAATTAAAAACCCAACTTAATTTTAAGTCCTAACTTTAATATTGAAACAGGAAATAAATTTAATAATCTAAAAGAACAGGAAATAGCAGCAGCATCAAACGAAAATAACGCTAACGACGATTCTCCCCCGACACTACCGCAAACAAAAACTACCTACCCTCCCATTATGCTTAAAACCTCTCAGGAAATTCGCGAGCACATGAGAGTAATCACAAAAAGCTTTCCCCAAAATCCGCAGTAAACTATCAGGCGAACTCATTAAACTCTACACGGATAACTCAATAGACTATTATAAACTTTTAAAACTCCTAGACCAAGAAAAATACCAATATCATGTAATTACACCCAAAGCTGAAAGACCTATCAAGGTCGTTGTGAAAGGACTCCCAAAAGAAACAGCAATAATTGATATCAAATCCGATTTAATAGAACAAGGATTCCCGAAGCAAAAGTAGCTCAATTAACAGGAAGAATTACAAAACAACCATTACCCGTCTTTATGATAACATTACCCCGTAACATTAATAATGCCAAAATTTTCCAACTCAAAACATTAAGCTACCTCTCCATTAGAATAGAAGGCTACGAGGGAACAGGTGTGACACAATGTTACACCTGCAATCGTTTCAACCATACTTCCGAGAATTGCCATATGACCCCGCGCTGCTTAAAATGTGGTGAAGCGCACCAAACCAAGGACTGTCCCATTGATCGTGTTGAAACCGCTTACTGCATTAACTGCCAGACTTACGGCCATATGGCCAATTACTCCAAATGTCCCCTATTTCCCAAGCCTCGCAAAGGCAAACAAATTAAAAATAACTACACAACAGTTGTTGACAGCATCGTAAGACCCAACACCTCTTACGCGCAAGTAACTAACCCATTAAAACCTAATCAACCAAAAATCTCCCAACAGATGGCACCACGAGTAAATGAAGCTCCTGCTATTTCCCGGCAAATTCAATCCAATCGAAATTTTAATAACCACCCTAACTCCTCAAATATTAACATAGCTGAAAATACCCCACAGTTTGCCATCGTGCAAACCCTACAACAAACTATGAACACCCTAGCTATACTCACCCAACAAATTGCTTCTTTAAATTTTAACGCTATCTCCCCCCCACCCAAAAAAGTTAACAAAGAAATAAGAAAAAAAAGAATTAAGCGCCCTAATAGAGGCTATCCTCGACAGAGATGACGATGATTAGTCGCAAATCGATTGATTGAAACTTTGCTCATGGAACGCGAACGGCATTCTTAATAAAATTTCTGAGTTCAAAATTTTCGTAGAGAAGCACTCTCCCGATCTTGCTCTAATTCAAGAAACACATCTGAGACCTCATCACAACATCAATATTCCAAATTATAACTGTTATCGCAACGATCGAATTGGTGATGGAATTGCACGCGGCGGTACTTTGATTTTAGTTAAGAAAAATATTTCGCATCACAACATCCCCACCCCCACCCTTAATCACATTGAAGCCACAGTGGTAGTTATCACCCCGCAAAATTTAAATCCAGTTTCTATCATTTCTATTTATGTACCCCCATCCTCTGACGCTAGACTTTTTACTCTAGATCTCGAAAATCTCCTTCAGACCAACAGTAATTGTGTGATTTTTGGCGACTTTAACGCCACACACAATATGTGGAACTGCCCCAATAATTCCATTCGTGGTTCTCAACTTAAGACGTTTGCAGAAATTCTCGATCTCACCATAGCTTTTCCTGACTCCCCACTAGGTTTGGTTATAATTCTGCAAATATTATTGATTTCGCGTTAATCAACAATTTTAACTTCCCATTCAACATTAATTCTATAGCCGAACTTTCCTCCGATCATAACCCTGTTATTCTAAATTCTCTCTTCTCCCCCAATCCATCATGACAACTCTAGAGCAGTTACCACCTGTTGGTCCGCCTTCAAAAATAACTTAAAAAAACAACGTTAAAATTCTTGAGTATCAAGGCATTAAGAATCCCACTGTGCTCGAAGATAAAATTGAATTTTTCACCGCCGCAGTTCGCTCCGCCCACCAATTTGCCTCTAAACCAATCGCAAACAAGAAACACGCCTACACTCCAAACTACATTCATAATCTCATTCGAGACAAAAACAGAGCCAAAAAAGAAATACAATAATACACTAAATCCGATAGACAAACAAAATTACTATAGATTACAAGAGAAACTTAAAAAAGAACTTAAAAAGATTTCACAAGAAAACTGGAACAATAAACTAGAATCACTCAATACACGCGACAATAGCCTGTGGCAGTGTCAAAGGTTCTTCCGTAAAAAACGATCTAATATTCCTTCCCTTACTAGTTCTTCCGGCGTTGCTAACAGCGATGATCAGAAAGCTAATATTCTCGCTTCTACTCTCCAAAATAACTTCTCGGAAAATAAGAGACCTGGTGATGGCCGTCATCCTATTGATCAGGAAATTACTAACACCCTAAATAACTTCTTTGATAATCATCCTTTAATTCCTATCTCGCCTACTGAACCTGATGAAATACTAAATTACATTAAATCTCTTAAAAATAACAAAGCCCCAGGTTCTGATCTTATTACTAATAAAATGGTCAAAAACTTTCCACTTAAAATTATTATGATTCTTACCTATCTAATTAACAAAATTCTATTCCTTAGGCATTTTCCAAACAACTGGAAAAATGCAATTGTTTTTCCCATCAAAAACCTAACAAAAATGCACATTTTCCAGACAGCTATCGCCCAATTTCCCATCTAAGTATCTTAAGCAAAATTACGGAATATGTTATATTAAATAGACTCAAATCCTTTACTAATGATAATAACTTTATTAATCCCAATCAATACGGCTTCGCCAGGAACCTTTCCACTTATCATCCACTGCTCGGACTTACTGAAAAAATCACTGCTGGATTTCAGAGAGGCAGATCCACTGGAGCTGTCTTTCTCGACATCCAAAAGGCTTTTGACAGGGTCTGGGTAAGTGGACTCATTTATAAATTAATTACTAATAATTTCCTCTCCTGCTCTAATTCATCTGATAAATTCCTATCTCGTTAACAGGACCTTCCAAGTCCGCGTTAATGACACCCTTTCTAGTTCTCATAGTATTAATTATGGAGTCCCTCAAGGGAGCTTACTTGGGCCCTTACTATTCAATATTTATATTAATGACATTCCTACTCACCCTCAAACCTCCACTAACATCTATGCTGATGACACTGTCACCCTTGCAACTTATAAAAATCATAACACAATCACAATTGCACTCAATAACCACCTTAAACTTCTAGAAACCTTTTTCGACACCTGGAAAATCAAAATTAATATTGACAAAACAATAGCGGTTCTCTTTACAAACAGGAAAACACAACCAACACCTCCTACCCTATACTCCACACAACTTCAATGGTCTCAGAGCACAAAATACTTAGGATTGACTCTAGATAAAAACTCACTTGGAAACAACATATAATACAAACGCGAGATAAATTCCGGAGAGCTCAAAGAGCTATCTTCCCCTTAATTGGCCGGAATTCTGAATTAAATCTATACAATAAGTTGCTTCTCTACACTGCCGTTCTACGTCCAATTTTGACTTATGGATCACCTGTGTGGGGCTATGCCGCTAATTCTAATATTAAAATACTCGAAGTTGCTCAGAACTCATTAATAAGAAATATAGTTAAAGCTAATAGATATGCCAGAAATAGTAAAATTTACGAAGATATTAAAATAAGTCCTTTCAAAGCCTACATTCAAAAATTGGCAATTTCTTTTTTTTAATAGTTTATCTAATTCCAATAATGCAAATGTTAAAATGCTTAATAATTACATCCCAATGCCTGATCTTAAAAGACCTAGGAGAATACTCCTAGATTCGTATAATCCCCTAACAATTATTTTAGTCACTCACCGGGTGGAGAGTGACGACTTTCATTGCTAAATTTTCTCCTTATTTTATTTTCCAAATGCATTTTTATTTATTTTAATTTCTTTTAACTTCTTAACTTTTAAACTTAATTGCAATCCCCACACAGGGCAGATTTCTAGACCTCCCCTTTGATTTGTACCAACGCATCAGTGCAACCAATAGAGAGCCTACTTTCACAGTGCCACCGACCAATCACAGCAGTGCCATTCAGACTATCCAGGACTTTACCGCCGAAACCGTATGCAAGAAAATCTCAGTTTCTGTAGCCACGCCTCCTTGCCACGTTCGACCAACCAATCAGGACACTCACTCCCAGGCAGGCCCACCCACATAAGGCCACATACACAATCTAGATATGGGATGGAGGAACGCTTCGCGTTCCGTTTCCCAGTGACGCCCAGCATCATCATCGACGAAGGCGAACGCATACTAGAAAGGATTTGGATGGTGTCTCCTCGCTGCGATGTTGTATTTGGTATCACCCGGTTGCGCGGCAAAATGTCCGCCATGTTAGATTATATATGATGAAAGCGTAATAAAGGAATATTATAAAGATGATGCCCTCCTCATTTTACCAGCAGGCCTGGGGCCTGTCATATATATATATATATATATATATATTCTTTTAAACACTTTGTAGATCAGGGTTTGTTAATCTAATGTACACGTAACCACATATGTCCCGCGGTATAATTTTCAGTGGACTCAGCACTACTCTACAAATTTGTTAATTTTTGAGTAAATGGAAGTTGATAAATTTGTATTGGACTTTATTTGACAAACATCTCAAGAATTATGGAGGGTTACAGAATTGCGAAACTTTTTATTGACTATAATTAAGTGAATTACTTGTATTGCATGTTGTTTATTCGTATTTTAATAAATATGTTAGAAGTGCATAAAATATGGACAGTTTGAATTTTTTTTTATTGTTGTATTTTACGCTGTTTATTTTTATGTTAAGAAATATCTTTAAAAGAGGCGAATTTAATACATATTAAAATTTTAAATATCTATATATATATATATAATATTGATCTCTATTTTCAACTCTCTCCATCAGCAATACTCAACCTGTGGCCCACGGGTTGCATGTGGTCCACCGGATATTTCTGAGTGGCTCGATCATGGCTCGTTGCACTAACAAATTCACTCATTTGAGAAAAAAAAAAATAATTGAGTGATAAATTATATCAATCAAGTAATATCTTATATAACTTTTGGTATCGATGTGGCGCTGGTAGAAATGGCGGTATAACTTTTTTTTTAATTTTGTAATTGTACGATTCTAATTACAAATAACAGAGAAGGAGCAGCCATTTTATGAGTGAAACAATTTTTTATTTAACTTCCTTGTCTACCAAGCGAAAAATACCTGTAAAATATTTGTTTTTTTTTAAAAAAACGGATGGGATCTTGATTGATTCGTAGATTGTTTGTTTAGTTCAGTGTGTTTCTCAAACTGTGCGGCACGCCCCCCTAAGGGACGTGATAACCTTACAAGGGGGGCGCGAGCATATCAGAAATAAAAGTTTAAAAATTTAATTTGCTGGAACGAAGTAAATAAAATACTTTCGGACATATAAAAAATAAGCATTTACACTGATATAATTTATATATATATGCTGACGCATATACTTAATTAAAAATAAAAGTTTCACTTCCATACATAAAACAACCACTGATGCTATAACTAAATAAAAAAACATTTTGTTTGATTTACTGTAATGGCACGATGAGAGATATTTCTAATACATTTTCTTTTTAAGCCTGAAATACTGCTCTTTAAGGAAAAAACACAGACCCAGAGAAAAATTCTAGGGAGATAAAAAATTCATCACTCTTATTAATATTATTGAAATGCTGTACACTATCTGTACAAAGAAAAGGAAGACTTGTTTACTTTTCACCCACCAAGCAGATATGCGTCAGTCATCATCGTTTGATTTAGGAACTTATTGGTATGATTAGTTACGTCCTTGAAGGATTATTTAGCTAAGATTTATTTTGGCGGGTATTCTGAAACATGTAAAGCATGATGAAATACGCGTTTTACACAATTCGATTTTTAAAACTAGCATCCATATTTTTACATTGAATATTCTTAACACGGGAGTGGTCTTGCGGGATTCGCAGTCAAAGGACAGCTAAACTACAATAATTTGAACAAAATATGACGGTTTTGCTTCCAAAAATCATCCCTGCAATGTTAGCGTAAAGTGTCTGTGTGATTTGTGTCCTTTATTAAGGTTACGTACCTTGTGAAACATATTAGTTCAGTTTTAATGAATTTTTTCTCAAATTATCAAAGAAAAAATGGAAAGTCCTTGAAAGTAGGTAAGTATGTTTTCTGTTAGCTAAATTGTTCACTGGAATTGTGGTTTTCGTAGTGCACAATAAAAATAATTGTAAAAAATCCCCTAAAAAAACATTGGGGATATTCAGTGACCTCGCTCGACTATTAACTTTAGTATCGAGTGTGCGCCTGCTCTTCCGGGTCAAAACATTTTGAAGTCTTCTCGCTTTAAATATCAATGCCAAATGTTATGGATATGATTGAGTGCAACATAGACCAGACTCTTTTTCTAATGACATTTATACTTTTAGAAATGGATGATAGAGGAATTAAATTTTTAATCAAATATCATCTCGCAATTTGCTCCGGTTTAAAAATTTGAGAAAAAAAATAACAATAATTATCCTATTTCTTAAAAGTAATTTGCTTAAAATGAGTATTACTTAAAAGTAACAAATACAAAATTTAATACTTATCTTGTTAATTTGTACGGTTTATTTCTAAGATCGTATTGTAGCTTTAGCGCCAAAGCGCATTATCATTGTATAAGGGGGGGAGCGCTATAAAAATTATGGCTGAAAACTGGGTCGCCAACAGTGAAAGTTTGAGAAGCTCTGGTTTAGGTTTGAAAACGTTATACATAAAATGATGTAATTTTTTTCATCACTATACAACTAAGCACAAATCTTTCAATGCCCTCCCCCATTTATTTTAGAGTATCTCTTTCGAGACGAGATAAATTCGCTTTCTTAAGAAAATCTTTGATTAAGGAAGACATTATTTTTTTGGGGGACTAAGAATAATAGATGAAAATATACTGAAATTTACTTCATATAACAGGGTAAATAATGCATAAAACCTATTTTTTGTGAGTTGAATTTGATTAATTTAATATAGTTTTAAAATGCTTTCCAAATTATTTATATTTGAAATAATTTCTGTCTTTAAAATGTACTTGAACTTATAGCTTTACCCCCTTCTCGCCATTAATTCTCATGTTGCGGCTGGTGTGAAATAGTTGTCATATGTTAGTGGCTCGGCTGAAAAAAAGGTTGAATACCGCTGCTTGCAAGTATTATCGTGGGAATCGAATGCAGCACTCTAAATCATATATGTAGATTGGTTTGTCACGTCACAGTTAAATGTTTGGCGACCTCAGCTGCAGACATTTCCGATGAGAAACATGTGACGTATTTTCATAACAGGTTTGTGGAATTGAATCTCTGTTGGTACACATCAAACTCAACGAGTTTCCCAGTATCACTGAAATGATGCAAAGATGGGGAGGTGGGGGGGTTATTGATCTGTACTTACACTAGGAATCCCTAAAATGACCGACGATTTGAAAAAAATCACTTAAAAAAGCACAGAAGGCTATATAAAGGTATGCAATGAGGCAGAAATATTTGGGAACGTAGAGTACAAAAAAATAATATATAAGCATTTTCTATTCTCTTATAAGTATTTTTTTAAAAAAATTGCAATATTTTTGGAAACGGGACAATTTATGAAATAAAATTTTCTTCAGAAAAATATCAATTAAATTTAAATAAAGTCTACAAAATTTTCCCTGATCATATGTTTCGCAGTTAATTCATTAGTTGCGTAGATAGCGGTTTGTAGATTTTCTGATATCATTCCGATAGAACAGAATTGGTCTTCAAGAGTGATGAAACTGACGGTAGAAAAGAAACTCTTAGAATATTGGTTAGGCAACCATAAAACAAGTACAAAGGCACAATCTACCTTCTGCAGCACTAAGACACAACTATCAGTGTCATAAAATACTAGAATGTAAATGTAAAGATTATTCGCAAGCAACTACTCCACTATGGGCATATAGAAAAGAACAGCTGTTGGTTAGAATGCCTCAGCATCAGTAAACGACTGCTATTTATAATCGGTACGGGTACCTTCCAGTACTTTCTCGAAATATTAGCTTAGGTCATAGGTCATGACGCCAAAGATTTCTTCCGAAGCATCCATATAGATAATAAAAGTATTTGGCTAAATGGTGCCAAGATTTTGTCAAGTTCACATTGAAACATCCTTATAATAAAAGGGATGGCTTTGCTTGCGAATATTTTAGATTTAAATCATAAAAAAATAAATAGAATAAATACTAATATGAACTTAGTAAGCATCCGAAACACTATTATCTACAAAAAAGTGAAAATATATTTAAGCTTCTGGAAGTTATTCAAGCATTAAAACTGATCAAAAAGCAACTTCCCATCCTATAATCGTAAAAAAAGAATGAATTTAAATTAAGTCATATTTATAATGAATTTGTTTTCAAGCATTACATCGTAATTATATGAAATACTCGAATAAGTGGACCTAGCAAAAATAAATAAATAAATATATAAATGAGGAAAGAGAAAAGATCATTATTATGATTTAACTTAACAAGTATGTAGTTAGAATACTGATTCTTGAATACAAATAGAAATTAATTTAAAATAAAGCTAGTGTCTTTACTCCACTTGATGTTTCTCACTTTTAACGCATTGTTAAACATAATTTCCTAAATCTGTTTCATTTGGTTAGTCACCGTGTGAAAGTGAATGAAAATTAATTTTGGCCCTTAAGAATAAATGGAATATTTTTAAATTAGCATTCACGAGGGAAGAACTGATGTAATTTTATTCAAATTCAATAAAAAAACATATATTACAATTCAAAACGAGTTCAGAATAATTAGATTCCACATTATCTAATCAACAGAACAGCAAACAAGTCCCAAACGTTATATAGTTTTATAATTTTGCTTTTTTACTCTTTAATCTAAATCATTCTCCTTTCCCTACATTTATATGTCCTCATTATTTGTGGAGTAATTCAAATGAACGATAAAAATAATCATACAAAACAACCTACATTCGTAAATTTAAGATATGTTTTGTAGAAATAAGTGAATTTTTTCTGCTTAATTTCTAACATTAACACAAATGAAACTTCACGATATGTAAATCGAATGGAATTACATTTTTCTTTTTTAAAAAAATCATTATATTTGTACATATTTTTGTTGAAATATTCATTCTAAATTATGTTCTGCTTTCTATTTCATTAAAAACATTAATGCTACATTTTTAAGTTGTAAAATGTTTACAGAAAGTAAAACATCTAGTCATTTGATTATTGCCTTGGAAGGGAAAATAGAAAAATTATTTTCGAATTCTGGATTAAATTTAAATAATCATAAAATAAACTGTCATGCGTAAATACGTCATTAAATCCATTTTAAACTTAGAACTTACTTTCCTAAATAGTAATTTTAATTTCATCTAAGAAAACAAAAAAAAATCAGTAATATTTAGTCCAGGTTATTTTCAAGAAAGGATATATTGTGCTATAAGTGTGAAGTGAAGTGAAATTGTATCTTTTCCCCATTTTTTTTCTTTTAATATTGACTGATTTCTATAGAAACATATATTTTGCACTGAAATTTTTCAGTGAATTTTACTACAATTAATTATTTGCTTAATTTCTTAATTTATTGGTGAATGTCATGAATTTCTCAAACAAACATACACGTGCTTAAGAATGGGATCTAAAATGTCAAATTTTCAATGCCTTGATGTAGCGGGGCTTTACACGACTTTCAACTACTAATCCTCTTGGGGAATTCTTGGGCTAGCAAGCACGTTTTTTCACAGCCATCCTTCTCAAGAAGAATCCATGAGATGCAAATTAGTTAGTGTATATAAATTTAGAATTTAATAATCGTAGATCAGAAGGAATGGAGCCGCTGAAAGGTATGGTTCTTTGGTAAGAATTAGAATTATGCATCGTGACTAAAGGACGGGTTCTAACTACTACAATAAATTAGTGAATTTAAAATTGTCAAGATAGGATTGAATAAAGCAATCTATTCGGTTTTCGTGCGCTTATTCACATAAGATTGTTGCTCTCTTTATATCACTCAAAGGGTTCCATTTATAGATTGCCTGTTCTGGAACATTATTTTTGATAAAAATAAATTAGAATCTTCGTGGATAGTTTTGGTCATTTCCTCTCATAGCTTTAGGTCGACAAAATGATTAGGAAGCGACCCCTGGGGTAATATCATTAATTGCGAATGGATAGTAACAAGTGTATAAAAAAGTATATAAAAATAGTTCTCTTTTAACAATGATTATTTCATAATTCGTATCAGCAAAATGAAAACATTTCCAAAAACAATAACATTTTATTTTACTGATTAGATGTACACCGAAGTGTCACTGTATTAGGAATTGCAAAGAGGCTAAGAATATGGCGTCAGGCGCATGAAGCTATGAATACTGTATGCCAGGTTAGAATTGTACAAGGGCGTGGTGGCTCAATCATGGTCTGGGGTGCTTTTTCGTGGTACGTTTTGGGATCTTTGATGCGTGTACAAACTTCTTTCAGTGCATTTAGGTACTTAGATTTTCTGGTTGTTCAACTACATCCGTTTATGCTGATCTGTTATCCGAATGCTAATGGAGTTTTCCAGCAAGACAACTGTATATCTCACAAGTCCCGGTTGGATACTGGTTAGTTGGAAGAGCATTTTCTCTAACTTTTCTGTCATAAATTGGCCAGTTAGAAGCCCAGACTTACATCTATTAAGCATCTTTGGGATGGTTTGGAACAAGACGTGAAAGACCATCACAAAGCAACAACGATCCTTACTGAATTATGGACAGCTTTAGCCAATATTTGATAAGTCATTCCCGTGGAACGTTTCCAGAAATTTGTTGAATGAATTACTCGTCGTGTGGTAACCGTTATCAAGGGCAGATGATGTTCAACTCGTTAATAGTTAGTTATGCCTAATTCAGAGATACTTAAGTGTATAATGATTACCTGACATTTAATTTTCTAAATATAAATACATTATTCTATCTTAGAAGACTGCAAGATTCACTTGAATATATCCTTCAACAGCGTTCCTAAAATCTGTGTCGAAAGGCTGTGTAACATTATAATGTGTATAATTTTTATTGTTCACTTTTGAGCAATGCATTCGAAGCTATAATCTTTAAGTGGATTCCGGCTGTTCTCTAATGCAAGAAATTTCTTTGTTTTGTATTATCCGCTTGTGCTAGTTTAATATCTTTAAGACCCAAACCACATGATCGTGTGGGGTTAGATATTCTGATATTCTGATATGCTGCCGGAATTGTCATTTTTAAAGAAAATCCGGAATCGAATGATTGAGTAGATATGCACATTAAGTGTAAAGTATCACTTTTTATCAACATACACTGGTGTGCAAAAATTAAGGACGAAGTCGAAAAATTAGCATATCAGCTGAACGAAGAGGCAGAGTGGACAGAAAGACTAATCAGGAGATTAAGTAAGGTGATGTACGATAGCACATGCGCAGATATGCAGGTAGACGTAATGGGGGAGTGTCTGAGTAGTATAAAGCATGTTGTCGGTGTAACATCAGTATTTCTGACAATAAGATTGCACGCCGTAAAGCAGTTAAAATCACACCGTTGCTGCCTCAGCTATAAATGGCGAATAATCAATCTGTTAGACGACATCTGCATGCTTTTACCCGAGGTCGAATCATTGGGAGAAGTTGGAGGAAGGCCGCAGTGTGACAAGTGTGGCTGCAGAGTTCGGAATTGCTCACAGCATCGTTTCACGACTTTGGAGACAATTTCAAACTACTTGAACAGCTATCCGGGGATTCAGTAGTGGTCGTACACAAGGAACCACACCCGCAGATGACCGGTACATTGTCTTACAGGCCAGAAGAAACAGACGGCAGACAGCGGGAGAAATCGCTAGACACACGACACAGGCGACTGGACGACCGATATCACGTTTTACCGTGGCCAGAAGACTGCACGGTCTTGGTCTGTTTGCACGACGCCCTGTACGGTGTGTACCTTTAACGCTTGCCAATCGGAGAAGGCGTTCTCTGTGGTGCCGGGAACAGCGTAATTGGAGAGACAATGAATGGGGACGAGTACTCTTTACAGATGAGAGCAGATTCAGTTTGAGTAGTGATTCTCATCGCATACTGATCTGGAGAGAGCGGGGAAGCCGCGATCATCCCTCGAACATCATTGAAAGGGACAAGTATGGAGGTCGCGGTGTTCTCGTTTGGGGAGGCATCATGCTTGGTAGTCGTACAGATCTTCACATCTTCGACGCAGGTTCAGTCAACGGGACCCGTTATTGTAACGAGATTCTTCTTCCATATGTGAGCCTTTTAGAGGCGCTATGGGTCTGCAGTTCCTTTTCATGGATGACAATGCACCATGTCATCACACAGTAGCTGCAGAACAAATCTTAGAAAGTAAGGATATTGAAGGTATGGATTGTCCGACACGATCTCCGGATCTCAATCCCAAAGAACATGTATGGGATTTTCTAGGCAGACGCTTGGCAGCTCGTACTTTACCACCAGTAACGATTTGGGAGCTTCGATTGGCGCTGCAAGACGAATAGGCAGCAATGCCACAACAACTCATTGACACCCTCATTCTCAGCATGGGCAGACGCTGTGAAACCTGCCTAGCAGTCAGGGGAGATCATATCCCATAATAATGACTGGATTGTTTCTTGCTGGACACCCATCACAGGGATGTTTCGGCCTTCAATCGCATTGCGCTCCATGCTACTTTTTCGATAAAGCTTCTTTTTATCCCTCTGATTTCTCTTTTAGTAAGTGTTACTTACATATTACACATGTCCTTACATATTGGGGATCTTACGGTATTATATAAATGCGTTGATTTGGAAAGCTTTTGTACAAAGTTATATTGAAAAAACCGTCTCGTCATTAATTTTTGCACACCAGTGTACTGCGGTTATAGTACATGTTCAAGTTTCGGCTAGAGAGTCTAGCTTTGTTTATAAATACAACGAAAACGCATACTATTTTTATCCGTCGTAAATATGTATTTATCGATATATTTCTAATTGCTTAGATACACAATTTTGCCTTAATGTTTAACACTAGAACCGCGGATGGAGTCATTTTGACCAAAAAGCAATTTTGTTTTCGATTTTCTCAAAAAGTTACCAACGGAATTAAAAAATCTTGACTTTTCCTATTTTTATATCAATAATAATCTGTAAACATATGATACGTGAAATACTTATATTTTTTTGTTTTTAATAGTTATACCTAAAACTGCGAAATGGATCATTTTGACCCCATTAATTATAATCACAAGTTCTAAATTTGCAATTCAATGATTCCTGGAGTGGGAAAATCTTTTTCAGTCCTCTAAGATACCGCATCTAATTTTCCTGTACAATGTACTAGCACAAAAACCACCTATGGAAAGAAAGAAAAAAAATCAATGTGTAAATAAGCGTAAAAACTTATCAAATTCAAATCCAGATGTGATGAACTCTGGAACTTTTGTTAGAAATAATGGAAAGGGTTGGAAAAGCATCACCTCTGGAAGTTGTACGCATGGAAGAATTGTTGAACATAGCATTGTCAAAGAAAAATTGGCCCAACCAGTTATGCAAAGCGAAATATTTAAAATGGCGGCGCAATTAGTTCAGGGAGGCTACTAATAAATGTGCATATGTTTCGTCATATCAAAAATTGTACAGAGGAAAAAGCTCACCGACAACTACAAAAAAATGAATGGCCAACAACTTAAGACGAACTAGATGCTTTTATATCAATTTATATGCTGTAGGTATATACAGTGCAAATAATATAGGTTGGGGTCTGTTGTTTGGGGTCCACCTTTTTTCCGCGATACAACGGTGAGAGATAGATTTGTAGAACTTATGAAATATCTGTGATTTGACAGAAAAACTACACGATCTGAACGCCTTCAAAGAGATAAATTTTGTTTCATTTCTGAAGTTTGGAAGAAATTTATTGAACATTCGATAATTTTGCTTTACACCAGAACCATATATAACTATTGATGAACAATTGTTTCCGTCTAAAGCTAAATGTCGTTAAGTGCAATATATGCCAAGTAAACCAGATAAAGTATATCACGTCGTGGCTTGCCTCTGATATTAATAGTAAATATTTGTTCAATGGTTTTCCATATTTCTGTAAATATGAGGAAAACCTTTTTTTCTCTCCGAATACGTCGTTTCGCGTTGGACAGAGCCTTTCGAAAATAAAGCAAGAAATATCACATTAGATAACATTTGCATTACACTAAATCTGTCCCAAATGTTAAAAACGAAAAGAACACTAGTTTAACTGAGATGATGAAATGAAATCGGAAAGAAGTACCTGAATTTGTGAAAAAAGTAAGGAGGCCGTTATACGATACATTGTTACTGAAGCATAATGATATAACTTTGACAGTTTATCAGAGAAAAACCAGAAAAAAATGTCTTATTATTGAGCTCACTTCATTCCACGATATCGTTAATAATCTCCCAAAAAAGCTTACAGAAACAATATAACTTTATAACTGAACAAAACTTGATGTTGACATTGCTGACCAAATGGCTCGGAAATATTTTGTGAAGAGGCAGGATCAAAAGGAAGTGGCCACACACATACACACTCACAGTTCATGTATTCTACAATGTTCTTAATCTTGCAGGTATTAATTCATGGATTTTATTTAGAGAAGTTACTGGTAAAAAACTTACGAGGGGAGAATATATTCAACAACTCATTGCAGTGTTGCGTAGTGCGTATATATATTTATATATATACATATATATGTATATATATATATATATATACATATATATATGTATATATATATATATATATATATATATATATATATATATATATATATATATATATATATATATATTCACACAAGAAAGTAAAAGTCAGATACACATACAAAACGGATACAACTGAAGAATCTGCGCAGATGCAAAAAAGGGTTCATTGCAAAGATTTCCAGTTTAGAAACAAAACTGTAGAACATTGTTCTGATTGTAAAATGCCGATAAGTGGAAAGTGTACAGAATATATAAAGAGAAGTTACCCAAAATGTGTGTGTGCATGAAGAGCGTGTAGGAAATCTCGACTGGAAAGAAACTAAAAATATTTCTATTCAAGTTGACTGTATATTTTATTAACTGTATACACTATTTCATATTGCAATATCTTATTATTTTTTATAACTTATAACAATTTAATGTTAAAAATGAATAAATGTCATTGCCAAATATAATTACAGCTTACTTTAAACATAACAACACGGGTTTTTTTTTAATTGGGGTCAATTTGACACCACCCGTGGTTGTAGATATACCGAAACTGCCGAAGTTCTAATGTTAAATAATTCCAAAGAGTAAAATATTAATTTTACTCTATTACTGTTACTGGTAGGGCTCAAGATTTCATTATACATTGTAGGTTCGTGTGACTGAGGGGAGAATCACTTCAGTCAATCCAGCTTTTGAAATGTAAATGCTTGTCATGTGAGTTTTCGTTTCTGTTTCAATATTTTTGAAGAAAGCCTAAATAAAAATGAAATGAATAGTTACACAAATAATACCAAATTTTTTTCGGACATGCCATGTACGATTTCTTGTTTTATTTCTTTTTGCATTTAGTTTTTTTGTTACATATCTGGAGGTTTATGGCATATTCCTCCTCTACGCAGAAATCTGTATCCATATCTCTCCTGCACTCAAAAAGTTGGATTTTTATGTAAATATTGATAAAGTGTGAGTTAGTTTTTTTTAAGTAATTTTTCTCTTTTTTTTAAATAGTATTTTCTGCTATATTTTATTATTGTTCACGGAATACTGCGCTAACTTTTATCAAAAAACTTTTTCAGGTCCTAAGAGGAGAAGATTGGCCGTTAAGAGCCTAGTGGTTCGATCATCGGACTCCAGACCGGAGGGCCTGGGTTCGATGCCCGTCAAACCAAATAGCCTCTGAGTACACATGGGGTACGTGTTCGTTAAATCATTGGGTCAAAATGTCTTGTGTGCGTTCGCAGCAGCAGAAATCACGGGTGCTGGAGAATATCTCCCTCTCCTCCAGTCTTAAAGCTAAATTGGGGAGGTAAATATAGGTGGTGTCGCCATCTATCATGCAGAATTCCAACCTGTCTCATGCTCTGACAACTTTCATCCCTTCCTTTCAGGAATGATTTGGCGAAAACATCAATAAAAGAAAAATAATTGTCAAGCTAGAAGAAATTCAACAATTGGTGAATAAATCAGATTCTGACCATATTGATTCCTCGGGCGATGAATATTTTGATTTCAAAACATATGGACAGCGTATACTAGAAGGAGAATCAAGTTCATGTGAGAGCGATGGCGAAAAAAAATTCATTTATTTCTAATGGAAAGAAAATTTTGGATCATCCTTTGCCATGAAAGTCTCCTGGACTCATTCATTTCATTGTTTTTGCTGCAGCAAATTCTTGGTTTGAGCTGACACAAAATGCGGCATCAAATAAAATTCTTTCAAGGAAATCAAAATGGATCTTAAAATTCAAATTAATGATAACCGAAGGCTTAGAATCATTTCCACCTACTAACAAAGATTTTAAATGATGATGAAGATGGCAATTTTGTAGTTATTCCCGAAAAAAAGATTAAAGTGTTACAATCAATCTGCTAAGACGCATTAAGACACCTCAAATCATTATGTGCCAGATCGACCTTCAAATAATCCCTTGGGAATTATTGAAAAGGAAAATACGTCAACCGCGCAAAACGAGTTGCGCTGCGTGGCAGAATTCGGTTAGACTTGGGATCCGCCCACCCAACTTATATAAAGTGTGTCTTGTTTTTGTGTTGGATGTGTACATGTTTTAAGTAATTGTTAAAATTAATAAATTTGTTTGGCTAAAATCAATGTGTGTTAAATAAAATGATGCAAACTTTACTGGCGCACCTGGAAGGATATCGCAAGGATATGAAATTAAGGTGTGTGTTTATTTAAAAAAAAAAGGAAATAAAGCACTCGTTTTTCCCAAAAACGGAAGTGATGACTCATGGAATAAAAAATAAGGCAAGAGCCTCATTCTTATACAGTGGGCCACAAAAGTGTTCGTACACTTTCAATTTCTTATAAAGTTTAATGTTTTCGACTAAGAAAAATGTATGTATTGTAATTGCAATTTTTATATGTGCAACTTGTTCCTAATAGAATGACATAATTCATTTTTTAAAAATAGTATAACAATTTTTTTAAAAAAATTCATAATCACAAAAATGTAATAAAAAATTAAGCTACAAAAGTCTTAGTATACTTAACAAAAATCTCAACTTAGTTTTAAATATTGTATTTCATTCTCAATTTAGAGCTTAGTAGGATATCTTTTAGTATCCAAAACAATTTTTAAGCGTCTTGGTTTAGATGTAATCAGTTTTTTGTAATTTGTGTATCGATTTTCCTCCCTTCATCTGTGATTATTGTTTTTAAATCACATTTTGTATTTATTTGTCAGGTTTTCTTTCTTTTTTTGTGTGACGTGTTAATTCTTTCTGGGATAAGGGAACGGAACTGGGCATTTGCTCCCCCATTAAGTGAGCACTGAGGTCGGACATTGTATGGAGGTGGAATCAATCCTCATTTGGGTTAAATATTGAAAATTCATGGTGTAGCATTATAATTATTTTTTTGCTAATCTTGTATATGCATATATATATATATGTTTAAAAGAGGAATTTTCATAGTTGCTAGGAAACCATCTGTTGTTGATTGATTTATGTATTTAGTATGCTGTTACATGTATATACTCTTAGAATTAATTCGAGAATATTATTTGAGAAGCTTGATATTCATAGTTAGATAATTGTAGTTTGTTTCCTTACTGTCTAAATATAGAGAGTGAGGAAAAATTAAGAGATCTATGTTTGTATCACGCATCTTAATTATTTTTTAATCTATAAGTACTTAGGTTTAATGAATTTTTAAATGTATATTTCAATGTATGCAAACTGTCATTTCTTTATTGTATAACATTTTTTAGGATAATTCTTGGTAATACTTTTTATGTGAATGTGCTCTGATTTTCGGTTTTGTTTACTTGTTATGTATATTCACTAAAAGTGTTTTTTTAAAAGTATAAGTAAATGAATGGTAATAATAATTAACATACATGAAGAGTATTCGTTATATGTATTCTCTTGTGTTTCTTTTCTTTGTGAAATTCCTAATTCTATTATGTAGTATGTATATTTATGTATCGCCGAGGAGTTATATTATTTTTGGCTCTGCACGCCAACCAATTTTCAATATCTATCTCCTAATAATTGTATCCACATGTATATATATATATATATATATATATATATATATATATATATATATATACATATGTATATATATACATATATATATACATATATATATACATATATATATACATATATATATATGTATGTATATATATATGTATATATATTTGTATATATATATGTATGTATACATATATGTATATATATATATATGTATGTATGTATATATATATGTATATATATATATATATGTATATATATATGTATATATATATATGTATATATATTTATATGTATATATATATGTATATATATATATGTATGTATGTATATATATATGTATATATATATATGTATGTATGTATATATATATATGTATATATATATATGTATATATATTTATATGTATATATATATATATATATATATATATATATGTATATGTATATATACAATGGTGTGCAAAAATTAAGGACGAAGAGTCGAAAAATTAGCATATCAGCTGAACGAAGAGGCAGAGCGGACAGAAAAACCAATCAGGAAATTAAGTAAGGTGATGTACGGTAGCACATGCTCAGATATATAGGTATACGTAATGGGGGAGTGTCTGAGTAGTATAAAGCATGTTGTCGGTGTAAGATCAGTATTTCTGGCAAACAGATTGCACGCCGCATAGCAGTTAAAATCACACCGAGTTGCTGCCTCAGCGAGAAATAGCGAATAATCAATCTGTTAGACGACATCTGGATGCTTTTACCCATTGTCGAATCTTTGGGAAGTTGGAGGAAGGCCGCAGTGTGACAAGTGTGGCTGCAGAGTTCGGAATCGCTCACAGCATCGTTTCACGACTTTGGAGACAATTTCAAACTACATGAACAGCTATCCGGGTGTTCAGTAGTGGTCGTTCACGAGGAACCACACCCGCAGATGACCGGTACATTGTCTTACAGGCCAGAAGAAACAGACGGCAGACAGCGGGAGAAATCGCTGGACACACGACACAGGCGACTGGACGACCGATATCGCGTTTTACCGTGGCCAGAAAACTGCACGGTTTTGGTCTGCTTGCACGACGCCCTGTACGGTGTGTACCTTTAACGCTTCCCATCGGAGAAGGCGTTCTCTGTGGTGCCGGGAACACCGGAATTGTAGAGACAATGAATGGGGACGTCTCTTTACAGATGAGAGCAGATTCCATTTGAGTAGCGATTGTCATCGCATACTCATCTGAAGAGAGCGGGGAAGCCGCAATCATCCCTCGAACATCATTGAAAGGGACAGGTATGGAGGTCGCGGTGTTCTCGTTAGGGGAGGCATCATGCTTGGTAGTCGTACAGACCTTCACATCTTCGACGCAGGTTCAGTCAACGGGACCCGTTATTGTAACGAGATTCTTCTTCCATATGTGCGTCTTTTTAGAGGCGCAATGGGTCTGCAGTTCCTTTTCATGGACGACAATGCACCATTTCATCGCACAGTAGCTGCCGAACAGCTCTTAGAGTGTGAGGATATTGAACGTATGGATTGGACGGCACGATCTCCGGATCTCAATCCCTTTGAGCATGTATGGGATTTTCTAGGCAGATGCTTGTTAGCTCGTACCTTACCACCAGTAACGATTTGGGAGCTTCGATTGGCGCTGCAAGGCGAATGGGCAGCAATGCCTCAACAACTCATTGACACCCTCATTCTCAGCATGGGCAGACGCTGTGAAACCTGCCTAGCAGTCAGGGGAGATCATATCCCCTACTAAAGACCGTATGTTTCTTGCTGGACACCCATCACAGGGATGTTTCGGCCTTCAGTCGCATTGCGCTTCATGCTACTGTTTCAATCAAGCTTCTTTGTATCCCTCTGATTTCTCTTTTAGTAAGTGGTGGTTACATTACACATGTCCTTACGTATTGGGGATCTTACGGTATTAAATGTGTTGATTTGGAAAGCTTTTGTACAAAGTTATATTGAAAAACCGTCTCGTCCTTAATTTTTGCACACCAGTGTATATATATATATATATATATATATATATATATATATATATAAATAAATAAATAAATAAATTATGAATTAAATAAATAAATTATGAATTTTGTAATTTACTGCTTGTATTAATGCAAGTGTTGTTTTACATCGTTATACAGTTTTCTTTAAAAACGGATCAGTAGATTTTGATAAATCGGCAAAAACGTGTTTGTTCCTTATATCTGTTGATCATAATATTTTCATCCATATGACATCCAGTTAAATAATTCCTTTTGTCTTTAAAATATTTAACTATCACCTTCAAATTAAGATAAGCTGCATTTCTAATCTCTATAAATAAATAAAAAAGGCAAATAAAGTAAAATAAAATGGGGAAGGACGACAATAAGTGAAATATAATATACATATTATCTATTTTTTGTATTATATACAATTCCTAAAGATGCACTGATTTCTTTTTGTTTAAGAAAATATATTCTACATTTTTTTAACCCAGTTATTTGAACCTGTAATATAAAAAGAAAAATCTGATACAGTACAATAAGAAAAAAATAACAAGTTTTATAACATTACATTACATTTTTTTATTACAATTTGTTTTTCAATTACAAGTTTTACAAGAACTTTTACAATAGGAAAAACCTGAGTTCGATCATAAGTAAGGATAACATAAAATTAAGTTGATCACTGCAAATGTAAATATGAACATACATACAAAGATATAAGATTAAGCATTAAATTCGTAGTTAGTTTCCAAACGCAGTATTTGAACAAACTTAATTACCTAGCCAAATTCAAGAGGTATATTTTCATTACATGTATTAAATGCCCCACAATGATATCATAAAGGAGTGAGAGAGGAAAGTAAACACATTCGGATCCCTAAAGTCAGAAATAAAAGACCCAAGGCCATTGATCTTATTTTTAAAGCTCGGCCGTATCTTCGGAAATTGATTTTATGGCATCTCCCCCTCTGTGATTTTTAAGTTTTATTGGTGAACAATAACTGAATCCTAATATATATATATATTATAAACGCGAAAGTTTGTGAGGATGTTTGACCGTCTTTCACGCAAAAACAACTGAATGGATTTTAATGAAACATTACAATAATATAGCTTATAAATCAGAATAACACATAGGCAATATATAATTTATAAAGATATTGTGTGAAGTTTACAAATTATAACGACAATTGTCCAGAACGTAGGAAAAAATTCTGCCATTTGCAAAAAAGCCCGTGTGACAGCATTGATCTATCTTTTTTATTCATTTTATTTTGTCTACGCCATGCCTCAGTGCTCTCACACTTTTAATTTATTCCGTTGATTAGTGTAATCACTAATGTTTTTTTATTTCATAATAAAACTAGATTTCGAAGGGAGAGGTGGTGGCAAGATTTTAACATAAAATAAATACAACAAAAAGTAATATTAATGTATTACACACTTCATGATATAAATTATTTACACTATTTTAAACCTTCATTACACAAAATTTGTAACAATGACAGTGGAAGGAAAAACTATGGATTAAAATACAATATCAAAATGTTTTAATCAGTTAGTTGTTTTTTTTTCTTTTTGAATGTTTTTTTAGTACATGTAAATATATATTTAAAAAAGCAATCGTTTCAATAGCTATCTGTAATTTTTTTTTATTTATTACTTATAGAAAATTTATTTTAATATATATATATATATATATATATATATATATGTGTGTGTATGTGTGTGTGTTTTAAAAGAATTATTTCTATTATTTCTTTACTAAATTAATTATTTGTTAATTAAAAAGTACATCGTCTATTATTTTGGATCAAAATACATTTCAGAGAACTTTTTAAGCTTACTATACGTAACGATTGATTGATTCATGAAAATCTTAAATTTATTGCATTATTTTAGTTTCTTAGAAACTATTATTAAAAAAATGATGAAGGTTTTTTTTTTTGTTTTACTCTTAGCATTAGAAACGTTCTCTTTTTATTGCTTCACATTAATAATTTTATAACTAATGCAATATTGTTTTTTAAAAGTCATACATCGAAATTTGAAGCTATATAAATCTGTAAAGGGGAGTGGAAGAGGGAACAGTATTTTTACACTAAAAAAACCCGTGTTATGCCGAGTTAGAGAGAGAGAAAAGAAACCTGTCTTAAATTGAAAATATGTGGAACAAATTTCGAAAAAGGGAAATTTAATGAAATAATTTTAGAAATCACTCACATTGCGTGTATAAACACACACACATAATTGCTGCGTCATGAAGGAAACAGAAAGCCCGTGCAAAGCCGGGCCATGCAGATAGTAGAAGATAAAAGCTAAATTAGGAAAACAAGTTACCGAGACACAGAACTGGTATTTGTTATTTGAAATTGTTTTCACCGTATGATTAGATAAGTTAAAAAGCATACGAAACAACAATACACTCGATGAATGAATAGAATTAAGAATTACTTAAGAGGACTTGGCACCCTTTGAGCAAACTTCTTTATTTACGTATTTAAAAATTATATTTTAACATTTTATACAATGTTTCTATTCTAGAAAATGTTACCAGATGAAAATTTTCATATATTATTCACACAAATTTAAAAATTTAAATTTTTTGAAGATAATTGGGAAAATTTTAAAATCCTACTCCTTTCGTAAAAATTAATTTTTTGACCTGAAAATTTTTATAACATTCTTATGGGTGTTCTTAACAACTTTAGGGATCGAATTTAGAATAACTTCATTGGTTTTCGAGAAAAAAAATAAATTGTTGATATACAGGCTAAAAATCAACGAAAAAGCAAACATGTCTTACATTTTATTTTTTTTAAAAAAATGTATTCAGTTTATAGCAAAACGGATCCCTAATTTTATTACATGCTTTATTTTTAACACGCAGCAAAAAAATGGAAGTGATTGGTAAATAATTGTCGAAGGAGTAGCATTTTGAATGCACTAAGGTTTCGAAAAACACAAACTGAGAAAAACCACTTTAAAGTTTATAATTCTGAAGAAATAATTATTATAAGCTTAATTAAACTTATATATATATAAAATACCACTTTAAGATATTACTTATACGTTTTTCTTTAAAATAATTGCATTTTCATATGTTTTCAACCCACACATTTTTATAAATGATCAACTTTTAGATAGTACTAATTGCACAAGAAAACTCAAAAAAAACTTTAAAAAATTTTTTTTTCTGTCACGACAGAAATTTTAGCTGTTTTTCTTCTTATAATATTAAAGTATTACATTTGTATGAAAAATAAATCAAGAATAAGAACTAAAATTATAAAATTATTAATATAAAATGCCTTAATTTAAAAATTTCACATGCACACATTTCACAAGGAAGAAAAATTACATTATTGTATTGCCTTGGAAATATTCTGCTTTTAATACTACACATTCTTTTTTATAGTTATTATTTCTATTTATAAAATAGATTTTTTTATCATAACGCATTTTTTAGCTTTTTTCTAAAAAGGGAGTGTGGCTGAATTGCCTAATTTGTTTTCAAATGAAGTTTTATTCAACTTCTAACTTTCCGACATGCACAAGTGATATATCAATCAAAAGATAATAATGCAAAGAATAAGATTAAATGAAAATTAAATAAAACGATAGGTTTGTGATTTTTAGGATACCAATTACCCTTAACATCTTAGTTTAATCAACATATCATTTTCCAGTACACTTTATGCTTAACTAGCAGGAGTAAATATCAACGGTTGTGGATTTCTATTTTAGATTAAAATTGATTGTACCATCAAATTGGTGATAAATTTTCAAAAGATTTGGGTTAGCAAAGTATTTCGTTAAATTTGATTGTGACAATGCATGTATATTTAATAAAATAATAATTACTCATACTTTTAACAGTATTAGTACTATTTTTAAAATATAACCATTCGAAATTATATATAGTCTGTTCATCATTTCGTGATGGTGTTTTTTTTCAAGTCTTTGAGAAACTTTATGATGCTTTTGCAACATTATTAATAGATTTGTTTGGCAAAGAAAGATAATAATCTCGCGAGTAAAATTTTTTAACTGTACGCAGTGTTTCTCAAACTGTGGGGGGCGCGAGCATATCGAAAATAAAAGATTTAAAAAATAATTAACTTACTGGAATGAATTAAAACAAAATACTTTCAGACATAATAAAAAATGCTCTTTTACTCTGATATAATTTATAGGCGTGATATTAAGTCATCAAAAATAAAAACGTCTTCAATACCTAATTAACTATCTTTTATCCTATAACCAAATAAAAAAACTTTTATTTGATTTGCTGTGTTCACATGATGAGAGATTTTTTTATTACGTTTTATTTTTAAACCTAACATACTATTCTTTCAGAGAAAAAACAGATCCCAGACCCAGAATCGAAAATATTTAGGAACATAAAAAATTCATCACTGTCATTTTTTTTAAATGCTGCACATTATAGCTGTAATCTGTTTGACCTTCTAAGTTATTGGTACAGTTAGTTATGACCCCTTTCTTATGTGTTTGTTTTTCATTTAGGGAAGTTGTAAGTAATGCATTTCTCTGTTGCGCTTATTTCCATGAAAAGAGTTTTATGACAGTTGGAAAACCATGGAGAGCGCACTTGGAAAGAAGTGGTCGAGCGGGACACACAGATTACGAAATCGTTAATTCTGGCAAAACTGTTTATTTGTTCCCAAAGAAAAATTGAAAAGTCTTTGAAAGTAGGTAAGTAAACTTTCTCTTAATTAAGTTATTCACTGGAATCGCGATTTGTATCGTGTACAATAAAATAATTATGAAAAAAAGATTGGGGTGACTCAATAACCCCGCTTGACCATATCGAGTGCGTGCCTGCTCCCGGGTTAAAACATGTTGAAGTCTTTTCACTTTAAATATTTAAAATAATACAATTATTTATCATCAGAATTTTTTTGTTGTTCATTATTCAACATCAATTCTAAATGCTAATTTATTGAGGCATAAAATTGCAGTTCGCTTAAAACTAATTATGATTTGAGCAATCATTTTAAAAAAATCATTTTACATTTTTGTAAACTTGGCTTTACTCTCCTTGCAATTCAGCTATTATATCATTAGTGTTTTATTTTCTTACAAATGAACTCGTGCAAAGAGCGGGCACTTCAGCCGGTACACTTTTAATGTATCAGTGATGCACAGAGTATTTTATAACTAATTAATTAATATTAAATTAAGAACAAATTTAATAAGTATTAACGACCTCCATGGGCTTGTCTTGCAAAAGAAAAGTTTTCATAAGGAATGCTTATGATTAGAAATTCACCCTTTGAGTTCTTTTTGTATATGTAGCAGATATCCATATTTTGTCTTCTAAGCAGCCACCGCATTTTGCAATATGTTCAATTTAAAAATTAGAGAAAGGAAAAATAACATATAATAATTATCCTATTTCTTATTTAATTTTTTTTTTGCTTTAAAGTAATATACAAAATTTAATACTTATCTTATTAATTTGTATGGTTTTATAATTAAGATCGCGTATTGTAACTTTAGCGTCAAAGTGCATTATTATTGCATTCAGTACATTATTAATGTATAAAAGGGGGCACGATAAAAATTGTTATTGAAAAGGGGGGTGCCAGTATTGAAAGTTTGAGAAGCGCTGCTATACGTTAATGTTAAAATATTGCATAAACATTTTGAATTTATTTCGGCGGTATAGTCCTCGCACTTTTTCAAGGATACTTAGTAAAGTTCAGTTTTGGTGACAGGGGATACAGAGGCAGCTACTTCACTTCGCTTCACATTCATGCTCATTAGAAAAGTCTGTCTGATAATAGAGTTAAGAGAGAGTTATATTAACGAGACACTATAACGGAATACAAGGGCTATGAGCGGCAGTTAAGGGGTAAATTGAGATTGCTTTGTAATATTCCTTTTTTTTATTTTCACTGTCTCTTTTATCCCTGTTCTTTTATTCCATTAGTTGTTTTCAACAGGCCAGCATTTTGGATGTCAAGCCTTTGCAGACTCAGCAAGTCTCCAAATGTGCGACATATTTCCTTGGTGGCTCCATCTAGTGGCGTGTTCCGCTACCAAATTTTAGATGCTTGTTTTGATTTTAATTCAATCATTCGTTAGATGTTAAATATTGCCATGATTTGATTTTGAAGAGAGAACCAGGTCCAAATTGATACTCGAGTGATTTTTTACATGCCACATATTCATATAAAATGCATGTCTATGATACTTGCATCCAGAAAATTTATCTAGTCCAGGCGGGATCAAGCCCTCAACCTTGGTTTTACTAGACGGGCAAGCTACCTCTGAGGCATCGAGCCGATTATTAAAATATCAAGCATTATTAAGACAGTTACTATTTGATAGCATAATAAAGTGCAAAAAGGAATAATTTATGAGATGTCAGGTATCTGTTTCATGTTCACTTCAAAAAATATCAAGCCATCATTAAGAAAAAAGTTAAAATACGGCCTCTTAGTAGAGCGTTTCCTTGCTCAAAAAGGAACAAAATGAATTGAATATGATGAGCATATGATATACGTTTTAGAATTATGAGAAGTAAAGGGATTCAACTCATACAGCTACGGTTAGAGTGGCAGCAAATTAAAATTTCTTATGATAATAGCTATTTTTTAAGATTTATACATAATCTTCGTAGTAAAAAATGTAACAGAAAAGAACAGCATTCCTGGTCTAATAAACGAAAGAGATAGCCAAATATAAAGTTCACAAGCAATAAACACTACATTTTTCAGAATACGAATTGTCATTTTAGCCACGTGATAGTCTACACCATACTCTTTTCAGATCCTGGTTCAGTAAATATTTCTCTAAAATAGAAGATTCGAATGTATGGAGATTTTAAGATGTCATGTAGGATACTGCTATGGCTGATATCCGTACGCCCTATAAAACGAACGGGAATTTTGATTAGTTAAAATATATAATTGCTATAAAGTTAAAGCGTCAATAAGAAGCAACTTGCGATATAGGTGAAAGAACCAGAGCTTCGAGCCGAAACTGAACCGAAAAAAATATTGGTTTATTTTAGTTTGATATATTTTCAGTCATTTTGTTATTGTAACCAAATTATCAATGTTTTACAATTTAACGTCAACCATTTAATTATCATCCTTACATGTAATTTACTCCTCGATTTATTGTTTTGATATTCAGAGGTACTTCTTTATTTCAGTTTCGCATGAAACTGTTTGTAAGAGATATATTTAATTCGGTTGAACGGAATTGCATAGTACATTTTAAGACACAAATAGCAGTCTAAATTTTTCACAACTCAGCATGTGATTATCTACGGATGTTTAGATAGACAAACCAGAATAGTGAGCCTGATTGTCAAAGGCGATTTTGATAATTATAACAATGCCATTGCTCGCTGCCCTGTGCTCATCACTCATATCGGTAATGCTGTTTAATTGTATCAATTCCCATAATGCTCCAATTAAAAAAATAAATCTTCTAAATTTTGATAGAATTACATTTTTGTTTGTTATAGAGAATTACATATTTTATACAAATAATAATATGCGGTAAAAAAATTGTTCATTCTGAAATTAGCCAAAAGCTGTTATATTTGGTGGCACGAAAACCGGAACCAAACCGATATATATTTTGTTTGGTTAAACCGGAACCGAATCCATAAAGAAAGAATTGGGGACTCAAAATCCTGGACAGAGGTCATAACAATCAAGTGACGATGAAGAAATTGCAGTGTGTAGTGACCCTATTCTTCAAACTTCCGCAACACGCCAATATGAAGATTTGGAGCTTCGATGTTTCAACGTGTATCAATGCCTCTACATCAGGGGTACTCAACCTTTGTTTCTGCCGGGGCATATACCTATAATAGGTATTTCTCGCGGGCCGCAACATGAGAATAATGAAACAAAAACAGTATAAGTTAATCAAAATATTAAAACTCTTTTTTTTTGTTTTACTTTAATACCATATTAACCTTTCTATCCAACATGCACATAAAATATTTACTCTCATGCATCTTTCACTGAGTTATTGGGTAGATTTGATTTTGTTTCACCAAGCCTTTTGTTTGCATCCTACAATAAAAAAAAGGCAAACTGATAGCAAAATTGAAAGATTTGATTTCTTGATTGATAGAGTTTCAATATAAAGTTTTAGAAAATTGTTCCTAAATAATTGAATTTCTTAGTGCAATGATCGATAACCGGGCCACATGCAGATACAATACACATGCTACATGATAAACCTTTTTGTGGTATTAGCACCTGAACTACAGATATTAAAGAAACAACGCTGGCAGTTCGCGAGGTTTAAAAAGCACGAGTTGGGAGTTACTTATGCATAAAAATGCTTTATATATAACAATTAAACCAATATATTAAAATATTACATAAATACTTTAAGCATTTCTAAACAAAAAATATGTGTTAATTTTTAATTTTTCTCTTTACATATCATTTATATCCATCAGAAATTAACTTAAATAAGGCAATCTGCTGTAATGTTCAATAATTTTTTAGTATTCATCAAATGTAAGAGAAAAGTACTATTTACTTACATGTTGCATGAAACATAAAACTTTACTTTCATGTTTTGTTTGTATAATTAATATGGGTTAGAAGATCAAAGAAAAGTTACAGAATTAAAAAAGATAAGAGAGAAGAAAACATAATTAAGCTATTTTGGAATATCTGATGCGAAAACTAAGAATCTTTGTTTTTTAATCCGATACCATACTAAATTATGAATAACTTGAGTATTAAACGTTTGCGTAATAGGATCCAAATAATTTATATAATTAGCCAAGACTTTTCACTCCATTTTTCCTAATTACAAACTTGTAAAATTTCTATTTTTAAAAAGAAAAAAAACAAAACAAAAAAGTTTTCAGAAAAAGAAATTATCCAATGCTATAATTCGTGGTTATAAAATTAACTCGCAGTACGTTTCTTTATTCCCACAATTGTATTTTAAAATAGAGAACAAATGAAAATTTAAAAAGCAGAATTTTCTCTTTTCACAAATAAAAAAACGTATTTATTCAATTTTTGATAAGTTTAAGATACATTTTTTTTTGTTTCAAATCTAATTATTTGTTATCCTTCATTTCAGTAATATAAGCTAAATATATTCCTAGATGTTTTGTTTTTAAAAATATTTTAACTAATCTGCTTGTATTTATATTATGGAATAATTTAACTCTGCTAATTGTATTTAATACAATATAGATTACCTATTTTTGAAAGAAAATATTTTGATATAAAGTTTCTATTACTTTTAAACTAATATTACTTTTTAAAAAGTAACATTTTTTTTTTCTAATTACATGTAGAATAGTTCAACTTTTTTAATTACTGCATTTCAACTGTAAAAAAAAACAACTTTAAGTGGGGTCTCAAAAAATATCACCTCATATTAGTTTAAAAAGGAATCCTCACGTGATGACCAGTTATATGTTTAGGAAGAAACAAGTAATATAAAAAAAAATTAAGTCAATTCCTGCTTTAATCAAGAAAGAAAAATTTTATTTTAGTTACTTTTAATTAAATAGTTAAAATTACTATATAAATATGTATACATATGACTGAATTATAACATAAAGTGAGAATTCATTTTTATTAATTATCATTAAAGTGTCGTATTGTCATCCAAAACAATCATGTACGAGGGTTGGGACAGAAGTCATGGAAACTGTGTTTTTTCCCTTGAAGATACCAGTCCGGCTGGAAAATGTGACATATACAGACAAAACGACATGGCGTGGACAATGAATAGCACTGAAATATCGTAACATACTGATTTATTACGGTAGTATACAGGGCAATATGGTATTCACGGTGCAAAAAATGACAACACAGTACACCCACCGTGCTAATGTACAGTATGGTGAGGCATTTTTTATTAGGGCTTACACTAATTCACTGTGATATTCCATTGCATTTTTCCCTCAGAGAACGGTTATTTTGATGTAAGAACGCTGCTCAATACGGGTTACTTCCATCACACGACACTTACCAACTGACTGATTTCACAGCCCTCGCTGCGCTACTACCAGCTATCACAGAGCCAGCTGTTCTTTTGTATACACATTATGCCTGCAGAGCTTCTACTCGACACGTATACGTTTGCGATTCATTCACATATATACAAGAAAAAAATAGTTGATGTGACTTAGGCCCCAACTCTCGTGTATAAAATTTAAGTTCAACTCAATGCTTTAAAACGTGAGAAAAAAACCTCTTCAAGTTTTGACACAAGTCACCAAAAATAATGCCAATGTGGTTGTATTTGTAGTTTTTTAAATAATTAGTTTTAATCAATTAATTTTTATTAATTGCAATTGAATTACTGTATTGTCATCCAAAACGATCATGTATATAAAATTTCAGCTCAATTGAGCGCCTTAAAATGCGTTTAATTAACAATTGAAAATTCCACCAAGATAAATATATAGAGAGTGTGACCTATAATAGTAGGAATTGAAACAAATAAAAATGAACAGAGGTCAATGGCAATGCACACACCTTCGGAACAATTTCAACTCAGAATTCAACACTCATCCACGATGCATCGAAGAACGCTGTTGGATACAAATTTAAAATTGGGATATCTACTCCTTAATTACACTTTTTCTTATTCCTAAATTTTTAAAATATAAATTTCGTTCTGGAAGAAGCAAAATCGATATAAATAAGTCAAATCAATTTGTAAATTTCAAAATGTAAACAAAAGCAATGATATTTTTTCCACAGCATTAAATTTAAATTGCGTTATATTTTTCAAGAAGAAAAATGTAGTATATACATGTACATTCAAATGCAAAAACTATCCAATATTTTGTAAAAAAAGATTAGGTAAAACATTAAATGAATCTAAATAATATTATTGAAAATTTACATTTAACTATAATTGTCTGTTAAAAATGTTTGATGACTCATTTTTTTTGTCACGCTGGTTAGACGGGATTTCAAAACTTCTGCTCATTAAAATAGAACTTTTTCATAAGAAAAAGTACAGTATTTTTTAAAATACTAATTTAGCAAAGTAGTAATTTAAAGAAGGGATCACAGAGTGCCAAATGAAGTAAAAATGAGCTCGTTTTTACCAACGAGTCTTTTTTTTTATTTGAGTACCTATTCTAAGGTAATTAATTACACACATCTCCCTATAACTACCTTCTTCTACTACTCAAATCTTTCTTAATTCTCTTTATTGAAGTTTGGTATGCTTAAGACGAAAATAGTTCAAAACATTTTTTAGAAGCACTACTGTGGTAGTAAAATTATCGGAGGATCTGTAACATTATTTCCTATAAGGATTGTAAAAAATGAGTATTTGGAATGCACAAATATAAAACTATTAATAATTTTTAAATTTTTAAAACCATTATGACACATCACAATAAATTAACCAGAATTGTAAATATTTTAAAAAGCATTCGTTCTCACAAAATTCACTCTTATTTTTACTTATTTCGTTTTATATCTGATTTTAAACCTCTTATTCATCTCTGGATTTATTTCCAGTGAGTTGCTTATATAAACTGCTGAAATATATTTTCTAACCGATAACCAAATCAATATCGGTCTTTCCAAAACCGATAAAATGTGACGAAAGCTACGAATTACAAACGATTCTAAGTGGAATTTTCTAGAAATTTTCTTTGGCTTTTCTTAGAATTGAAGTCTATGAAAAGATGTTGATTTGTTTCCTGCTGGGGTTAAAATAGAAGGTACTTATTTTATTCATCATTTGCTTACAGAATATTAAATCAATATAATCAAGATTAAAAGAAAAATATTTAAAATAAGAAAAATTCTTTGAGCACATAATAAGAATTTTTTCAATAATTAACCAAATTAAATTTCTACGCAAATTATCCTTGCTTTAAATGTTTCTGCGGAAGTGTATGAGACCTACATATTTAATTTGAATCCTAAGAACTTAAAAAAATGTTTCATGATCGAAATAGTGAGTGTTTTAGCTAAAAACAAAACTCGAGTTTTTGAACTACTGATTTGAAATTTGATGGGAATGTTTCCCTTATTGAGATGTTCGATAAAAATGAATTTTCTTGAATTCTTCTCTTAACGACGTTACGGAAGTGTTTTAGAAAGGGGTCTCAGGGGTGTTAAATTTCTCTTGAGGTCTGAAAATATGAACAATTTTCAAACAGGTATAATTCTTTTAAATTTAAATTAAATGTGATTCGAATCTCTTACACACTATTTATAAGAGAATGGGACTTAAGAAAAGTATAAAATATTTAAAATATAATAATAATTTTAAAAGCCATATATATAAGCATGTGTAAAAATTCTATAATAAATATTAAATATGTTTTGTGTTGCGCACGCTATTATCTAAAATAGTAGCCTCTGATGTATAAAATTTAGTAGAATTATAAAAAAAAAGTACACATCACATATTCTCTTTAAACCCTACATAATTTTAGTATTATATATCTTTTGTATTTCAAAATATTTATAAAATACTGCAATTTTTAAAAATGTATTTTATTTATTTATTAAATTATGTAAGTTATTATTCTATTTATATAAAAATAGCTACAGTGTCAAATAGTTCTTAATATGATGAAAATTGAAGGATGTTAAGCTGTAAATTTCATATTAATAAGTACACTGTTGCTGAAGTTGCGAGGTTGTGATGAAAAGAGAAGAAATGTTTTTCTCCTTTTAAAGTGAATTCAATGAAAGAACAGCAGAAAATCTGAGAACCTGAATTTAATAAATGCGTAGGGGAAAAGTTATTCATAAGTATATTTATATAAGTATTTATAAGCTTATTTATATAAGCATATTTATATAAGCATATTTATATATAGTTGTAAAGTATATTTTATAGCCTTCAAAATCAATTATGTAACTACGTCTTAATAATTTTTATAAAACCATGGTATAATATAAAATAAATAAAATTGTTTTTATCATTAAAAGTTGTTGTTTCTGCATTTAGAAAGAGTCCAACAGTGGAATCGACATAATTTTCACGATGAAAAGAGTTATGTTTGTTTAATTATTAGCATAGGAAATATTCATTACAGTTTTTCTTTGAAAAATTCCTCTATCAGTAGCAGAAATTTTAAGTTAAAATGTCATGAAGACAGTTTTAAGTTTTCTAAAATTTTCTTGCTATTTTCTTCAAATTTCATGCGTAAATCTATTTTTGAAACTATTAATGTGTGAATATGTAGAAAAATCAAACGCGCCAACTAAATTAATCTCGAATTTTTATTTTTACTTTAGTTTCTATACAAAAGTTAATGTGCCGTAACATAATGCTTAGGAGAAAACTGTCTTGTGAGGACTTAAGTTCGGTTCGAGCACTTTAAGTAAGATAGTGAGTGAGATTGACAGCGTCGTACTCGAAAGCAGTACTTCTCAAAGTTTCAATATATATTACTTTGACGCTATAGTTACAATGTGACCTTATTTATAAATCTTACAAGCTATCAATACTAGTATTTAATTTTTATATATTACCTTACTTGTAAATAACAGATATTTTACATGTAAGTACATTTAAATAAAATAATAAGTTCTATATCACTTTACTTATTTTTAGTGTATTATATCGGAGTACATGTTTATTACATTTTTGAAGTTATACTTCTTATTGGGCGTTTGAAAAGAAGGATGAGGGTAAATTTTACGATGCGCGCTCACACCGTCACGGATGTGAACATGCTTTGTCTAGATAAATACAGAAGGGGACAAATCACTTCCACCTTCAAAATTCACAGAGCAATATTTTTTTTCATTCACTTCCCTGAACAAGGGGCACCCGGGTTTGAACCGGGGACCTCTGGATCTGCAGTCCAATGCTCTACCACTAAGCTATACCCCGAGTCAGCGAACCTCTGCTTTGCGTTCCGTAAGAACGGATACGAAAATGCCTTGTCTAGAAATATACAGAATGGGACAGATCATTTCCGCCTTCGAAATTCTCAAAAAAATACTTCTTTAAAGTATTATTTATACTTCGTTTTGGGAGTTAGGGAAAAAGGATGAGGATACATTTTTACGATGCGTGCTCACACCGTCACGGATACACGCACCTACCTTCACGGCACCGATGCGCGCGTTCACCGTTGTATAATATTTTCACATGACACTTTTTTGGTGCTACGGAACTGATATTCGATGGATCATAAAAACTGCTGTTATAAACCATATCTGTTGGGACGCAACCCTCCCTCTACAGCTTTTTGGCCAAGATCTCGGCACCCGAGCCTCACGATCCATTTGGACCTGGCTCATTCCATCCCTCTCTGTCAGCTCTTCCAGTTATTATAATTTCATGTGTGTGTGCTCATAGGACTATTTCTTCTATAGTTTTTAATTGTCTTAAACTTTTTTAATTTGTTTAAATTCACAATATCTTGGCTCCTGTTCGAGTCTCGGACTTGAGATTTGATCCAACTGTTCCACTCACAGAGACCCATCCACTCATCTACTTCATTCCCATTGTGTCAGGAGGAGGGCTTAAGCAATAAAATATCATGCACACCCATGTTAATCCTATGGGGGGCTGGAAAAAATTTCACAATCCTCTAAGCAATTGATCGTGACACTTGATTTTTGTTTTGTTGGTCCTCTATATTTTCGTGTTAGCGCCAGCTTTACGTGGATTTGGCCCCACCTCTCCTACAGGGCTTCCCCATAAATAACTTGCATCCTATGCCACCTTAGTCGACCGCTCCGAATGGATTCGATTGTTCTTCCTATGATATATTTTTTTAGGATCATAGCCCCATTTCTCTCTCTCTTCACCTCTATTTAACACTTTTAAAGTTATAATTTTTTAAAAATCCCGCATAGCTCCGAAGGTTTTTAATATTCGTTAATGAAACCCGGACCATAGGTTCTACTCGTTCAGCTGCTTCATCTGTTATAATTCGTGTGTAGACAGTGTGCTTAGGGGGTCGTTATCACTAAAATTAAAAACCCCATGTTATTCCTTAGGTGTTCGATCTTTTCATGACGTAACGATATTACAGAGATAGAAAGATGAAACCTTATAGGATCACTTACTACTCATACTCGTGGACGAAGTGTCATGGGGCTTTGAGCTTACTTTCAATGAAGTTCAGCATCGTGTAAAGAATATTTTGTATGTTAAATCTTTCGAGGCCCATAGAGTTGGTGTTGATTTGCAGTGGGTGGTGCTGTCTCTGATATTATTCTCGTTTCTTCACCATGGCTCATATTTTTGTTTCCTTCTCCAATAGCTCTGGTTTATCTTTATAGTGAAACCTTAATAAACACTCTCTCACTTGCGAATCGGTAGTGTAATGTGCATGCACCTCACAACCAAACGATTTTAAAGTGTCTTTAATAATCGAAACCGTAACCCTTCTTTGGAACCATTACACAGCTACTACGTTAGAATGAACGATAGTTGTTGATTAAAAAATCCATTATGGTCTCTTTTTTTTCCTTCGTGAGAATCTAGACTTTTAGGTAGCGAATTTCTTAATCAAATTGTTGAAACCTTAATGATTTTGCAAAAATTGAGTGGATGAGTGAATATTATTTTTTATTGAAAACAATTATAAAATCCCCGTGCACACCACAAAGTATCACACGGGGCTTACAGAAGTAAGTATTAAACACACATTCAAGGGAAATAAACAATTAAAAAAATGAAGTTAAGAAGGATTACAAACAGTTACAACAAATTTAGAGAAATTTTTGAAACCACTTCTGGTGGAAAGAAGTTGGTGAAAATTCGGTGGCCAATTAATGTTGAGTCTCTTGAATGCCAGTCTTATGATCTTTCTCTCTCTGACATACTTTCAACACAGAAGGATCACATGTTCTACATTTTACACATAGTCACAGAAAGATGAAGGAGCTAAATTGAATTTGTTCAGGTAGCTTTTGAAATTACCATGACCAGTGAGAAATTGGGTTAATTTGTAGTTAGTGTAGAAATGATGACATGATAGTCTCTTATTAATGGTGGGAAAAATTTCTTTGTTATGCTCCCCTTATTAGAAATGAGATATTCTTGGTTCCAAGACTTCATCATTCTTTCATTCGTGATCTTCTTGTAAAACGATTTAGGAATATTAACGTCAATGTCAACTTTGCGCTTGGTTGCAACTTTTGCAAGCCAATCGGCTCGCTAATTTCCAAGAACGCCCGTGTGTCCGCGAACAAATGCAAAATCTATTGAGATGTTTTTATCTCTTAGGCTTTTAAGTTGCTTCTGGATCTCGACGATTATATTGTTAGATGAAGAAATACATTTTAGAGAATCCAAGGAGGAAAGAGAGTCAGTACAGATGAGATATTCTGAGATGACACTATTTTGCTCAGTGATCCATTTAACGGCGAAATTCAAACATAAAAGTTCAGCTACAAAAACTGTGCATTCATCACAAATTCTAAATTGAAAGTTCTCGGATTCAACACCACTCCTGAACACAACAAATGCGAAACCAACTCTTCCATCAATTTTACTGCCATCAGTATAGCAAATAACAGGGAAATCTTCTGTGTTCTTATCACTAAATTGAACAATATTGATGGCAATCCTCTCTGAAGTATGAGGGATAAAAGATGGAGACAGAATACAATCATAATTAGAGATGGAAAAAAGAAGCAGAGAGATTTTCCCTAAAAGCAATATCATGAAGAATAGTAATGTCGATTGGAGGGAAGCCAGAAATAGCATAAACTGAGTCGAAACTTATTGTGCGATAACCACATATGACCCGTAAAAGTATCCTTCTTTGTATGCGTCGCAGATACTTAGAATTCATCTTTCTTTTAAGTGCCTCACCCCAAACTCTAGAGCCATACAAAATGAAAGGCTCGATTCCTTGCTTATAAATGAGAGAATGTACATTGAAATTTATTCCGAACGTGTTACGAGCAATCCGATTTAATCCACGCTGTAATTTGTCACATTTCTCGGATATATAACTTAAGTGTTGCTTCCAAGAAAATTTAGTATCAAGAAGAACCCCAAGATACTTCATTTGCTTTGCCATAGTCAAGGGAGTTCCATCGAGATATAGCTGAAATGAATCATAACAAACGTTTCGTTTTTCAATAGCCATGAATCTGGTTTTATCAGGATTAAAATCCAATTTAAAACTTTTTGACCAGTCAGAAGCGAAGTTCAAAGCTTCCTGTGCATGTAGGAAAGTCTCAGAAAGATCCCTACCTTGGGAACAAACTAAAATGTTATCAGCAAAAGATATGATTTCACAGCAGGCAAGATTATTAACTTTAGATAGGAGATCATTGATATTGATATTCCAAAAAATAGGTCCAGACACTGATCCTTGAGGGCCTTCCCTTTCAAGGCAGAAGTCAGATTGCAGAAGTCGAACCCAATTGCATTTTGGCCACTCTGTCATTTAAAATGTCAGCAACAAGTGAAAAAATATTTATCGGAATTTACGCTTTCTTAGGAGATTCAGAATGCAAGGCCACCATGCATTGTCAAAAGCACCTTTTATATCAAGGGATATCAAGATTGAGTGTAAATGTTTCATTTTGCCTCTCTTAACAATCTCATTTAAACGTAAAAGAGCATCTTCAGTTTTCTTATGAGGAGTAAAACCGTATTGATCACAAGAGAGAAAGTCTCCACGGCGCAGATACCAGGAAATCCTGTTAACAAAAAGTTTCTCTAAGCATTTACCAAGAGCCGGAAGTAAGCTTATGCACCTAAGGTTATCCAAATGGGGAACTCTAAACTCATTAACTTTGGGGATGAGAATCACCTGTGCAAGCTTCCAAATCCGAGGAAAGATACCTAAACCGAGGCAAACATTAAAAAGCTTATGGAGAAAAGAGGGGAATGCTAATTGAAACTGTTTAATAATCTCATTTGAAATAGAATCCGGACCAGGAGATTTATTTAGCTTTAGCATAGAAACTATTGTATTAACTTCATCATAGGAAAAAGAAGGATTAAAAAAGGAAGGGTAAGCAGTGCGCGTGGCATGACGATAGTCTTTCTGAAAGATATTGTCCTTTTCCTCTGAATCAGATGGGGATGATTTCTAAAGCACGGCATTAATTGTCTCATCTAAAGTAGTGGTTGTTTCTCCTGTGGGTAGCTTAATACCAGTTATTTCAATTTTTTTCATGAATTCTTTTTAACGCCATACGTATAAACCTTCTTCCACACATTTTGCGCATCAATGGTCAAAAGAAATTTCTTCCAAGACTCAGATTTTGTATTAAGAAGCATTTGATTATAATCCTTTCTATATTCAAGATAACTATTTTTATACAATTCTCTAACAATTGGATTTTTACAACGCTGAAATCTACATCTAGAGGCATTAAGCCTCTTCCTCGCACAACCAATCTCGATATACCACCAAGGCACATTATGCTTGCTAGTTTTCTTAATAGGTATTGAGTACAAGCATGCCTGATGAATAACAAAACTAAGTTCCTCAATGTCTGTATTTAGGCAAGAACTATTAGTGCAACTGTGAAGAGTATCAAATATATGAGTCATATGAGAAAGACAAAATTTCCGAAAGCGACACCAGTTTTCTTTCTTTGTATTAAATATTACAAAAGGAGCACTTGATGTATCTCGCAGGACAGTGGAAAGACAAAACTCAAATTCTATCATCACGTGATCAGAAAGGGAGTTATTCTCAGAAAGACACCAACTCGAGTTGTCCTCGAGTAGATCCGAACCAACAACTGTAATACCAATATAGCTTGTTCCCTGAGTTGCACGAAAAGTAGGACCACAATCCTCGTTGATAATAAATAAGTTGTTGGGGCAGAAATAAACTCTCTTAACTTATTTCCTCGTGCATCTGAGTAGGGACTAAACCATAATTCTGATTTGCTATTGGAGTCCATGCTCCAAACCAATCGATTGAGATTTTTGCTACTAAAAACTTGGCTGATTTAATGAAGATCTGAGTCAATGTTTTTTGAAGGCTCGAAATAGTAAGAGAAAAGAGTAAACGCAGTTGAGCATGCGATATTTTCTAAAGTGACCATATTATAATCAGAATTGTTATAATCAATAAAAGTCGAAAGATGACGAGAACGAACAATAATAGCTGCCTTAATAATGTCAGAATTAGGATCATAAAAAAGTCGATAAGTACTAGGATAACCCGGAAGAGTACTCCTGTAGCTATGAGGTTCTTGAACCAGCGCACAACCAATGTTATCTGCTTCCATGTTTAAAATGAGTTGCTGTGTCGCAGATTTAGACTTGTGTAGATTTAACTGCACACACTTCAGAACTTGATTATCTGACCTAATCATAGTTAATTCTAGAATGGGTATTCTTCTTCATAAAAATATGGCAAGGACAGCACTCGGAAAAGGGTTTATGATTAACATTCACTTTTTTATGAATATTTTTTGTTTTGTGATTGAAACGGATACAGTTTGTACAATCCACTGCATCCCTATTTGGACAATCTTGCCCTTTGTGTTCTCCGGAACAGTGAAAATAGGCTAGTGCATTGTTGCATTAGTCAGCGCGATGATTGTATCCAAGGCAGTTAAAACATCTATTGAAAATAAGAAAATCATCTACGTCACATGCACTCCAAATAATTTTCAATCTTGTTTGTCGAAGGATGGATTTACGAACCGTGGGGTGAGTTTCGATAACAACATGCCTTGTATGTTGAAAGGTTTTCAAAGTAAAGCGAACTCTGCACTGTCGTATACTTTCATCATCTACAACAATTTCAGGATTTTGTTCAGTAATCACTTTTAGAAGATCTTCATTTTTTACTTCATTTGGCACATTTTTAACAATTATGGCTGGATTTCTCCTTTTGGGAACGGAAGCCTTTAATTCTGGAGATTTTTCCTGAATTTTTGTTAAAAGCCGGTCACGATCATTTTCAGAGACACATTTAACTAACAATTTGTTTCCTCTGATGTTCTTCAAGTCACAAACTCCTAATTTAGATTCCGCTGGGTTTATTTTCGCTTTAATTATTTTCTTAACATCCTCAGAAGAGCAGTTATCCGAGTCTACAATCACACAATAATCGGACGACTTTCCTTTATTTTTCGTAACACCAGATGGCGCCACGACGTTGGCGTAACTTAGCTTGCAATGGCTTCCTTTAAACTTTGTTTACATGCTTCTAGAAAATTAGCAGACTTAACTCTTTCGAAATTCTTATAAAGAGAAGCTTTCAACTCACCCAAAGCTTGCCTGGCATCTTCACGCACCTGATTGTTCATATTGCATTTCGACATAAGCGCAGATTCAATAATCTTGCAGTGTTTTTGAAGAGCATCAAAATACACATCATCCTCCATTGCCGCCATATTGGGCATCGATGAGTGAATATTAGCGTCGCACTGTTCAGCTACACAAGAGCTTTTGACGACGGACCACGTAATTTTGAACCATGCTCAAGTAACGTGGACGACAGCTGAGCTGGCACTCCCCCCCTCTTCCCTCACTACCACACCACGGGATGACGTTTCAGCTTTCGACAGATTTAACGTGAATCGCTGCCCTACACGGTGGGTCGTTAGTGGTACTGGATGCCTACCCTAATCCTTTACCTTGACCACTGGGCTTTCGCAGTCCTTGCAAAAACTGAAATGATAATTTGAACAAAACGTAATTCACTCACCTAGGTTCAATTGTTACCGAGGAAATATTTGTTGGTGAAATCTATTAGTTAATAGAATTGTCTCTAAAATCTATTTCCAAAGCTTCAACTACAGTCAAATAGAAATACAGTTTTCTGGTAAGAATTACAGAATTGCTTGACACACTTTCACTTAAATGATGCATAAGAAATCACGTTTCATTTTCCTTATTTCGTCTTAACAGTACTCACAGTCGATGAAATCATTTAGCAAGTGATATAGGCACAGCAGTACACTACAATACGGTATCGGAAAAAATATCGGATATAGCACTGGACATAATCCCTCAAGAATATGCTGCCCTATTTCTTTCTGCTGTGAAAAAAATTTGGAAGTACAAAACTGGACGAAAAAAAATCTCGAATGTAGTAATGACTTCTAGAATATAACTGCATTTTTTCATTCCACTGTGAAAGAAATTTGGTAATATGCTATGAAACATTTGGCACTATTTTTATCTTGACACCATCCAAGCTTTGCATCAATGTAGGAGTAGTCACGGTATTTTAGTGGTCATGGTTACGAAGTCTTGGCCGACTGTATTAAAATGCGGATTAGACATGCAGAAGGTCCAATGAGCTTTCCTTGTGGTGTGATGAGGAAATTTGGAGAACTTGGTTCCAGCTGAGGTACCGTCCTGGTCCCTTGGCAGTGAATCAGGATTCCGAAAACTGTTACGAAAATGTCTTGTGTAGCTTCAAAATCCGATAACAAACAATCACTCAAAAGAAGAGTAGATATTTTCTTTGAAACCAATTACGTTTAGTAAGCCCTTTTTAAAAGTCTATTCCTGTTTTCAAAAATGTCCATTAGAAGTAAGTCCTTTTCGTTGTGCATAGGTTATTTAAAATTAGCTAGTGATACGCATTTCAGTGCTTCTCAAACTTTCATTACTGGCGACCCACTTTTCAATTATGAATTTCTTATCGCCCCCCCTTATACAATAATAATGTATTCAATGTAATAATAATACACATTGTCACTAAAGCTACAATATGATCTTAATTATAAACCATACAAATTAATAAGATAAGTATATTAAATTTTATATATGTTAGTTTTTTAGGTAATATATATTTTATTTTTCTTTCTCAAATGTTTAAATTGGAGCAATTGCAAAATGCGGTGGCTGCTTTGAAGACAAAATATAGATCTATGCCAAATATAGAAAATGTACCCAAAGTGTCAATTTCTAATCGTAAACCTTCCTTTGAAAGAGTTTCATCTACAAGACAAGCCCATGGAAGTCCCTAATACTTATTAAACTTGATCTTAATTTAGTATTAATAAATTAGTTATAAAATACTTTGGGTTGCATTAATACATTATAAGTGTAATATCTGAAGTACCCACTCTTCGCATGTTTAATTTTTTTTAAAAAAAATCTAAAACATTATCTTGATATAATAGCTGAACTATCAGGAGAGTAAACTCAAATGCGCTACAATGTTTACGAAAATGTAAAATATTTTAAAATGAACGCTCATATTATAATTAGTTTTAAGCAAACTGCAATTTTAAGCTTCACAGATAGCATTTAGAATTACTGTTAAATAATGAAAAATAATATAAAAATCTGATGAAGAATAATTGTGTTATTTTTAATATTTAAAACGAGAATACCTCAAAATGTTTCATCCCGGGAGCAGGCACACACTCGATACTAAAGTTAAAGGTACCTCGGGGTGGTTGAGTCATCCCAATTCTTTTACATATATATATATATATATATATATATATATATATATATATATATATATATATATATATATATATATATATATATATATGGGAGTCCGAAAAAATCTTCGAATAAAAATCAGACTCTTCAGAAGGCGGGATTTTAGATTGGCGAGGTGGTTTGTCTAGGGGTAAGTATTTAAGGGTGAGTGATGAATTAAATGAATCTAAGTCATTTAAACACAAATACTTCTTTTAAGTAAAAAAGAGAATTTATTTAAAGTTAAAGGAAAATATTTACAAAAAGGATAATTACAAAGAGAAAGACATGCAGGAATTAAGTTAATTAAAAGTTGAGTAATACCTTTAGAAGACGGGGAAATAAACCTTTCTCATTCTTGGATGTTAGGACTGGTGGTGCCGCGTTGGGCGCGGAAATGCGGTAAAGACGCGACGTGTTGATCAAGCAGTGGTTAGTTGGCCTCTGCCGAAAAATTATTCAAGCCGGAGCTACGAAAGCTCACTAGATGGCGCTGCTTCGGAATGCAGTAATAAATAAAATTGAGATTTATGGTCCTCTGAAAAGGATATGACTCAACCTTTTTACAAATGTTTCAAAGGGAAAATCCTACATATATATATATATATATATATATATATATATATATATATATATATAATTATTCTGTTGTACACGAAACAAATAGTTATTCCAGTGAATAATTTAACTAATAGAAAGTATACTTACCTACTTTCAAGGAGTTTTCAATTTTTTTTTTTTTTTTTTTTTTTTTTTTGCTAACAAATAAACAGTTTTTTGCCAGAATTAACGATTTTGTGATCTGTGCTCCCCGTGCAACCACTTCTGGGTTAAAAGTGTATTCAGTATAATTTGTGGATGTTAATGCTAAAAGAATTGTGTAAAACGTTTTTCCTTATGTTTCATATGTTTGAGAGAACTCTTTAAGAAAAGTCTTGGTCATGTAATCCTTCAAAGTGTGATCTTTTTTTTGTGCCTTTCGAAATATCATAAAACTCTTTTACATGGACCCCCCCACACACAGAAATACATTATTTACAACTTCCTTAAATGAAAAACAGACACATAAGAGAGGGGTTATAACTATTTGTACCAATAACTTAGAATGTTAAACAAATGTTGAACATATATATTCTGCTGCCTACAGCTATAATGTACAATATTTCAAAAATAATACCAGTAATTATTTTTTTTTATTTTCCTAATTTTTTCCAATTCTGGGTCTGGGTTTTGTTTTTTCTCTGAAAGAGTAGGATTTTAGGTTTAAAAAGAAAACGTGATTAAAAAATATATCATAAAGTTACAGCAAATCAAATGAAAGTTTTTTATGTGGTTATAGGCTCAATGATAGCTAATTAGGTATTGAAGAAGTTTTTATTTTTGATGACGCCAGATGAGAGAGATATTGTAAATTATATCAGAGTAAAAGTGCACCTTTTTTATTGTGTCTGAAAGTATTTTGTTTTAATTCATTCCAGTGAATTTATTATTTTTTAATTTTTTTCTTTTTGATACGCTCGCGCTCTCTCGTAGAGTTATCGCGCCCCACAGCTTGAGAAACGCTGACGTGCTCATTACGTCATCCCTGGTCACCGCGTCCCTCTGGCAGGGGTGAAATGGAACAATCCCCCTTCCGTTATTTTTTTCTGTGCGTTTTATTTGTTTTCGTTTTTCGTTCGAATAAAGCGCTTTGGTAAAAATGGCAAATTCGTTATTTCGCATCTAAATTAAATCATAAGAGCTATCGACACGTGTACAAAACATGTACATTATGCATAACTTTCCGCGCGAGGTCTGACGCAAGTAATTATCTTGAAATGAAAGAAATAAGTATGATAAAAGCACGGATTTTTTAATGCATCCCCCCCAAAAAAAAAAAATGCATGTTTGACTTTATGAGACTGTCAGTGTGTTCCTTAATTTATATACTACAAATGATATATTAGTAAAAAATAATAATTTATTTCGTTTCAACATGGGAATTAGCTTTTGGAAATAATTGATAAGGAAAAATGTAGAATGTCGATGAGGTATTTTAACAAAAGTGGAAAAGAATGTGTATAGTCTGGTGGTTAATTATGTTTTATGTCATTAAATATGTTGTACTGTAATATATTGTCTAATCAATTACTCTTAGAAGGGGAGGGCGCGACTATAAGGAAATTCATTTTGGGACGAGACTTTTTGTAATAGAGTAGTACTAGTTCAGGGTGGTTAAGCATCTATTTAACAGTGCATGATGGCTAGTCAATTCGGCGAGGCCTTGAAAATCTATGCTTGGCTTTTATACAGTTAAATTTTAATTACCTCCAGGGATGCAATGGCGTAGTTGGTAGAGTACCGGTTTAATACGCGACCAGCCAAAGTTCGAGAACGGTTTTTTTTAAAAAAAATCCTTTAATTATTTTTAAAACTATATATTTTTTAAAAAAAAAAGGTTTATTAAATAGTAAATGCTATTTTAGATAATTATTTTGTATTTTTAAAGGCAAAATAATTACTGTAATCATATAAATATTTATATTTGATTTTATAAATACGATTATATATAAATAATATTTATTATAAAATACATATTATATAATAAATATTAAATGATATTTTGTATAAAAATTAATTACAATTTTTTTCAAAATATGAAATGCAATATATTATATAAAAGATACTATAAAAAACTAAATAATATATGAAATATATTGTAATAATTATTTATATAGCAATATTGTATAATTAATACAATAAAAAAATATCTATCTTATATTATATATTATTAATTTAGTACTTTTATAATTACATTAAACATTTAATAAGTCTGTTTAAATGAATTTATGTAAATGTAAAAAATAATTAAACGAATTTAAAAAATAAAACAAGAGAAAACTGCTCGCGCGACTCGAACTTTGGCCGATCGCGAGGTAAACATGTACTCTATCAACTACGCCATTTCATCGCTGGATGTAAACAAAATTTAACTGTATAAAAGCTAAGCATAAATTTCGAAGGACTCTCCGAATTGACTAGCCATTCTACACTATTACATTTGTTACACATTTAAAAAAAATAATAAAAAAAATTTTTTTTAAAAACATGCGAAATATTATTTTTCGGATCCGAATTTTCATGGTCTCCTTGTGTTGTTTTTCCAATCCCGTTCCATGATCTCAATGAAAGTAAACAAACCGATTCGAACCCGAACTTTTTGCAAGTTTCGTGATTTGTGGTTGGCAGCAAATGGAATGCAAATCGTGCGACTATTTAAACTCAGCTCGTGTTAGTTTTTTAGGGAGAAAAAGAAAGGAAATATAAGAAGATTGTTTTAGCGATTTAATTGAGAACGGCTGGTTGGCTATGCAACTATATGTTTCATCACCATTTTAAGATGATAAATTCGTTTTAAAGATTAGACTGTAAGAAGACGGTTCGAATCGGTTATCTGGTAAAGTTGATTTTTTTAACTAAGCTTTTATTAGTTAACTTATTGTTTTTGATCGCTCCAGTGACGAGCACATTGACTTTATCTTGATTATTAATAAAAATCATTTTTTAGAAACTGCTTTCATCTTTATGCCTCCTCGAAACAAAAAAATTTCACTGCTTGGTTTGCCAAAGCTTGGGTTAGTTTACCAGGAAGTGTAACAACATTGAAAGTTTACCACCCTAAAGAAGTACCACTATTACACAGTCTCTTTCCCAAATGAATTTCCTTAGTCATGCCCTCCCCTTTGTTAGACAGTTGGGAATACGAAGATGGAGCAAATTATGCTGGTCTTGTGTGTGTGAAGAAAAAAGAAAAATTTAGATATGTTTTCGGCCTGTACATTTTTATCCTTGAGAAAGGATTGTGAAATTTGAATAACTTCAGCAAACAGTTTTTTTAAATTCGTAATTTATTTTTAACGATTCCAAATGTTCTCCAGAGTCGCAATCGAAGCGATTATCTAAAAAAGCTTCAATTCTTCTTAGTTCAGCAGTGACTGTGTCAAAAAAAGTTCGTAAGTTTTTCTGTTTTGTTTAATTCTCATTCATTCTTAAACTATAAAAACAATTGATTAATTGGATAATTTTATTTCTCATCTCATAACCGGAGACACCCCGTTAGGTGACGCTTACATTTGTTTACGAATATATATAAACTGTTTGGAACTCTGTTGACGAGAAAGTTCTACTTATTTTGTAACTTGTGAAATGAATACCCACAGCAGCATCATTTAGATGATAGCTCTAAATGTGTGGATTATGTGCATTGCTGCTTTGGAGTCGAGGGTTTGAGTCCCAATATGAAAAGATTCCTTCCACCCTTTATATCCCTCAGATACAACTATCAGTGTTTAAAAATACTAGCACTTAATCATAAATATTACCTACAAGCAATATATCAGTCATACGCAAGTAAACTATATATAAAGCAAGTAGAACTGACTCAATTTCAGCAAGTGACCAGAATTTATACAATGTGCGAACACTTTCTGCAACTTTCCCAAAAAAATCGCTGAAATCCCAAGTCCCTAATGTAATGGAGTTTTGATTTCACTTTTTGTTATTTTTAATCCAAATCGGTCTCTTTTTTTATATTTTAATTTGTACTTTATTCGGTAATTCAGTACACACACAGAATGGTTTAAATAATAATATAAAATGACCCTTATTCGCAAAATGAAGATTAGTTTTATAGAAATAAGGGACCTTTTTATCTTAATTTCAAATGGTAACACGGATGGAACTACATGATGTGAAATGCAAGTGATTTTCCTTTTTTTTAACCGGTTATATATTTTAATAATTTAAGTATTTATGTTGGAAAAATTTAATTCTGAAATATTGTCTACGTTTTCATTTCATGTAACCCTTTATCTACCGACGATACTTATAAGTACAACTCACTTTAAAATTACTTAGAAAAAACCTATTTTGCGAATATCCTGACGATACCCCACGTGTAAATATTACTTTTTCAAATCCACAATTCCGAGATGGAAGCACGGGTTCTTTGATGAGCAGGGATTGCAATACCGGGATACCGAATACCGGTATTTTGAGCCATTTGAACCATTTTGTAGTACCGGTATTCACAAATTTACCGTTTTATACCATTTTCTCGGTACTTACTAGAAATTTTTTAACTCTCTCCGAATAGAAAATGTCTTATGAAATTTACATATTTATATTATGATTTTAAAAAGAAAAAAGAAAAAAAAAAAAAAAAAAAAGAAAAGAGGCAATCCAATTCAACTTCGTTCAAGTTTTTAGTAAAGTTTCTTAAAATATTTTACTCACTAGCTTATCCGCATTGATAAGAATTCGGTACAGTTATCGAAAATGATGATTACATTAATGTTGATGTTGAAAAGGTATTTCCTCTTGAAAAAAAATTAGAATTAGTGATGGTTAAAAAAATTTCTACGAACCAAAATACAATACAAAAATCAGCTATTTACAAAACCATTCGATAAGAAATCGATTTATTTGAAGGGGTGAGGGATTTAGAGGTAAATACTTGGAAAAAGTAAATCTCGTATTGTTATCAATACCACCAACAAGCGTAGATGAAGAAAGAGAGTATTTTCAGTGGTAATTTTGCACAAAATTACGTTTCAAACTTAATGACAGTACGATTGATACATTATGCTTTTTAAGATAACATTTCAAAAATTTGCAATAGTGCCACTCACTGTATAGTGATATTTACACTTTATTTGTGATTTAAATAAATAAGATGTTCTTTTACTTTTTTTGTAATTCTTTATATACTGTTTTTAAGTTACAAATTATTTTTGTGATATTTACACTTTCTAATAAAACTGGCAAATAAAACAAAGATATTTTTGTGTTTTCTGTTTTTCTAAAATTTCTACTACCGGTATTAAAACCGGTATCAAGATCTAAAAAATACCGAATGCCGGTATATGGAATTATGATCCTTTATTGCAATCCCTATCAATGAGGGTTTTAGCTGGGAAGGCGAATATAGTTTTATAGCAGAAGTTGTGTTTTCAGCTGACATTTTAATAGGATTGCGAAAATTGCCATTTTTGTTCCGAAAAAGTAGTAAATGTCAGAAGGTAAATTTGTGTGTGTGTGTGTGTATTTTAAAGAAGACCTTAGAAAACGTTATTTGACTATTTTAAATGGCAAGTCATATAACTAATTCTAAAATTGAATACTGTATGGTACTTATAAATACTGACAGTACACTAGATATTAGAGCAGAATACTTTACCCTCCGCGTGGCTAATTGTTGCGTTTTGTTGTGTTGTATAATACAATAGACTTACGCTTTTTTTGGCATTTCTTTTAATTCCAACTATTAGCTCACACTCTCTATTTATTTATTTATATTATATAAAACACATTTTAAAGCGCACCATTGAGCTGAAATTTTATATACATGATTAGTTTGGATGGCAATACAGTAGTTTAATTATAAGTAATAAAAATTAATTGATTAAAACTAATTATTCAAAGAATTACAAATACAGCCCCGTTGAAATCATTTTTAGCGACTTGGGTCAAATCTTTAAAATATTTTTTTCTCACGTTTTAAAACATTCAGTTAACTGCAATTTTTTAGACATGATTGTTTTGGATGACAATACGATACTTTAGTGATAATGAATAAAAATTAATTACCACTTAATGTTGTGATTCTGTCCTACGTATATACATATTTATATAAATTGTAACTCTTTAATAAAAAGTAGCTAAAATAAATTTTTTTTTGTTGATCTAAGTAGGAATTGACTTAATTTTCTTTTATATTACCTCTCTCTTTTTGTTTAACGTATTTATTTTGCTTTTTTATTGTTTTATTTTATCTTTTTCAAAAATTTTTGAAAATTTTAACCTGAGCTTGTTTTTTGTGTCCCAAAATTAAATGAAATATCTATTTTTATTTCAAAAAATAACAACGTTTTAATTTCTTTACGTGTAACTGAGATTGAACAATAACTTGAGATTTTCAAGGTCTTGCTATTGTTATTATTATTTCCTTTTCTTTGAATGTCAGGAAAAAAATGCCAGTTTTAGGATTTATTACAGAACCTAACATCTGAAATCAGTGATGTACTGATTTTTCAGATGAAGAAGTCCCAGCAAATAATCTGCTGGAATTTTCGTTAGATTCTTAAGATGACAATCAAGAGACTGAACATGACTCAAGGTGCAGGAGTTAATGAAAATAGAATACGGCATTTCCTACACCAGGATGCAGTGCTTTAAAATGCATTCAATAGCAACCTCTCTCAAAATGCACAGCGTGTAATTAATTTTTGTGTATTAATGAAAAGAAAAACTAATTTTTTTAATATCATCAAATTAAGTTTATGTGTAAAAGCTGTTTTTATGCGTAAAAAAATTAAATAAAGCTAAAAAAATTTAAAAATTTAAAAATAAGTGTTTTGTATTGTAAAACATTAGTGCTTATACTCGTTTAGTATTTTTTTAAGAGATGAAACTGAATTAAAAAAGTCATTCGGGCTTTTTATATTATGAGAATATTTTAAACCTTTGTACACTGATGCCACTTTAAAGAACCCATTTAAATAATTAATTCTAATAGATTAAATTTCTCGAAGTTGAGTATTTCATTTATGTATATCCCTTAATATTGAATTCAGTGATTCAAAAAAATATATATATTGCATGAAAAAAATTCCAGTAAATCATAATGTGGTAAATAAAGGGTTAAAATAAAGTTAAGTCAAAATCTGATTCACACACGTGCGCGCGGGGAAGTAATTTCATAGATTTTATGGTAACATTATTGTACTTTTTCTGAGAATTTTCGTTTTGAATTCCATTGTAATCTTATTTTTATCAGCCCAACGTCAAGTACTAAGTGAAAGATGTATTCACACTGTGAATATTCTCGGATATGTCCTCACATATTTTCAGTGGTGTAACGTACACCCTCGCATCGCGAGGGGGGAGGGCAAAATTTCTCCCTTGCGCCAGTGAATTTTTTTACGAATGATTTCCACTATCATCTGTAAATGGGCGATGATAAGAGCATAAGGAGCTGTTCAAATGCTGAAAACAGAGTCTTTTGATCATTACAATGGAAAGAAGGAGAACATTTGATGCTCACCCTCGTTTGATGACAAGAGAACATTCTGTTAGAATTTGACAGACCACATGGTGTTCAGAGAGCAGTTAAAAAGTGAAGATACTCCTGTAAAGATATTTTTACCACCCCGTCCTTTGAGATGCTATTCCTTTCAGTTCAAATACCAACTTCCTTTCTCTAAGGATTCAACTGTAAATTGTATATTGTTTAAAAAAAAAGGAAAATTTAAAATCTGACTTTTTTAGGAACTTAATGATTACGTCACTAAAAAAGCATAAGCAACAAAAATAGTATGGAATGCATGATTTTAATAAAATTTTCAACTTGATTAGTGCACAAAAAAATCTGAGCACAATACAACTAGAGGCAATCGTGGAAATCTACCTTCCTCTGCCGCAGGGAGTAAAAAAAACTATCAATAACTTAACTTATAAATTGTAATTTTGAAAATAAAGAATAAGGTATTAAAGAACCCTAGATTTGATGTTTAAAAATTTTTAACAAAAGAAAACACCTCATTGAATACAGTTATAGTTTGTTCATATCTCTAATTCCTGTTCCCTGCACTTTATTTCAAGCTTTATACATAAAATATTCAGAAAAACGTATTTTAAAAACAGATTTTCCATAAATATACCACTATCACACATATTCAGAAACTGTTTTAATGTGTTTTATTACTTTCGTCAAAATAAGAATACACACATTTAAAAAAATAATTAATAAAATTTCTCAATTTATATATAAATTATTTTTCTCTATTCCCCGGTAATAAAAACAATAAAAGGGATCTGATACAAGAAAAATTCCAAAAGGATTTCGTTCTCAGTTTCTACAGGGAATTCTTTAGGAGATTCTCTTTTTTTTTATCTGTCGAAGAATTCTCATTACTCCTTTAGCCCATCCCCTTCTGTTGAACCAACCTATTTTCGTCGCTCGAGCTACTCAGACCACCTACTTTTGAACACACGTGTTTCCGATCCTGAGTGATGTTGCATCAATGCAATGTATCATTCAGAAAGCCAAGATGAGATGAAAGATAAATAGCTCCACTGACTTCCTTGCCAATGGAAACTAATGTTGAGAAGTTATTTCTTAAATCAGTTACCTTATACTTATTATTATTATCCTAATCTGACATTATTAAGGCAGCTATTATTGTTCGTTCTCGTCATCTTTCAATTTTTATTGATTATAAAATTCTGATTACAATATGGTCACTTTAGAAGTAATCGCAGAAGTTATGCGTTTACTCTTTTCTCTTACTATTTCGAGCCTTCAAAATACATTGACTCGGATCTTCATAAAATCAGCCAAGTTTTTGTAGCAAAAATCTCAACCGATCGCATGGACTCCAATAGTAAATCAGAATTATGGTTTAATCCCTACTCAGATGCACGAGGAGATAAGATAAGTCAGTTTATTTCTGCCAACAAAAAAAACAAAAACTTATTTATTATCAATGAGAATTGTGTTCCTACTTTTCGTGCAACTCAAGGAACAAGCTATATTGATATTACAGTTGTTGGTTTGGATCTACTCAAGGACAGCACGAGTTGGTGTCTTTCTGAGAATGAATCCCTTTCTGATCACGTGATGATAGAATTTGAGTTTTGTCTTTCCACTGTCCTGCGAGATACATCAAGTGCTCCTTTTGTAATATTTAATAGAAAGAAAGCAAACTGGTGTCGCTTTCGGAAATTTTGTCTCTCTCGTATGATTCATATATTTGATACTCTTAACAGTTGCACTGATAGTTCTTGCCTAAATACAGTCATTGAGGAATTTAGTTTTTTATTTATCAGTCATGCTTGTACTCAATGCCTATTAAGAAAACTAGCGAGCATAATGTCCTTTAGTGGTCTATCGAGATTGGTTGTGCAAGGAAGAGGCTTAATGCCTCTAGACGCAGATTTAAGGGTTGTATAAATCCATATGTTAGAGAATTATATAGAAATAATTATTTTGAATATAGAAAGGATTATAATCAAATGCTTATTAATGCAAAATCTGAGTCTTGGAAGAAATTTATTTTGACCATTGATGCGCAAAATGTGTGGAAGAAGGTTTATAGGCATGGCGTTAAAAAAAAATTCATGAAAAAAATTGAAGTAACTGGTATTAAGCTACCCACAGGGGTATCAACCACTTCTTTAGATGAGATAATGAATGCCGTGCTTCAGAAATCATTCCCATCTGATCCAGAGGAAAAGGACAATAGCTTTCAGAAAGACTCGTCATGCCGCGGGTACTGTTTACCCTTCCTTTTTTGATCCTTTTTTTTTTCCTATGATGAAGTTAATACAATGGTTTTCTATGCTAAAGCTAAATAAATCACCTGGTTCAGATTCTATTTCAAATGAGATTATTAAACAGTTTAACTTAACATTCCCTTCTTTTCTCCATAAGCTTTTTAATGTTTGCCTCGGTTTAGGTATCTTTCCTCGGATTTGGAAGCTTACCCAGAAGATTCTCATCCCCAAAGTTAATGAGTTTAGAGTTCCCCATTTGGATAACCTTAGGTGCATAAGCTTACTTCCGGCTCTTGGTAAATGCTTAGAGAAACTTTTTGCTAACAGGATTTCCTGGTATCTGCGCCGTGGAGACTTTCTCTCTAGTGATCAAAACGGTTTTACTCCTCATCAGAAAACTGAAGATGCTCTTTTACGTTTAAATGAGATTGTTAAGAGAGGCAAAATGAAACATTTACACTCAATCTTGATATCCCTTGATATAAAAGGTGCTTTTGACAATGCATGGTGGCCTTGCATTCTGAATCTCCTAAGAGAGCGGAAATTCCGATAAATATTTTTTTCACTTGTTGCTGACATTTTAAATGACAGAGTGGCCAAAATGCAATTGGGTTCGACTTCTGCAATCTGACTTCTGCCTTGAAAGGGAAGGCCCTCAAGCATCAGTGTCTGGACCTATTTTTTGGAATATCAATATCAATGATCTCCTATCTAAACTTAATAATCTTGCCTGCTGTGAAATGATATCTTTTGCTGATAACATTTTAGTTTGTTCCCAAGGTAAGGATGTTTCTGCGACTTTCCTGCACGCACTGGAAGCTTTTAACCTCGCTTCTGACTAGTCAAAAGGTTTTAAATTGGATTTTAATCCTGATAAAACCAGATTCATGGCTATTGAAAAACGAAACGTTTGCTATGATGTATTTCAGCTATATCTCGATGGAACTCCCTTGACTATGGTAAAGCAAATGAAGTATCTTGGGGTTCTTCTTTATACTAAATTTTCTTGGAAACAGCACTTAAGTTACATATCCGGGAAATGTTACAAATTACAGCGTGGATTAAATCGGATCCAAAAGCAACTTAAAAGCCTAAGAGATAAAAACATCTCAATAGATTTTGCATTTGTTCGCTGACACACGGGCGTTCTCGGGAACGAGCGAGCCGATTAGCTTGCAAAAGCTGCAACCAAGCGCAAAATTGTGATTGATGTTAATATTCCTAAATCGTTTTACAAGAAGATCACGAAAGAAAGAATGGTGAAGTCTTGGAACCAAGAATATCTCATTTGTAATAAAGGGAGCATAACAAAGAAATTTTTTTCCCATCATTAATAAGAGACTATCATGTCATCATTTTTACACGAACTACAAATTAACGCAATTTCTCACTGGTCATGCTAAATTCAAAAGCTACTTGAACAAATTTAATTTTGTTCCTTCATCTTCCTGTGACTGTAATATTGGTGGCGAGCAAATGCAGAACATGTAATCCTTCTGTGTCCCAAGTATGTCAGAGAGAGAAAGATGATAAGACCGGCTTTCATGAGACTTACCATTAATTGGCCACCGAATTTTCACCCACTTCTCTCCACCAGAAGTGCTTTAAAAATTTCTGTAAATTTGTTGTAACTATTTGTTATTCTTCTTAACCTCATTTTTTTAATTTTTTTTATTACCCTTGAATGGGTTTTTAATACTTACTTCTGTAAGCCCTGTGTGATACTTTGTGGTGCACGGGGATTTTATAATTGTTTTCAATAAAAAATAAATAAAAAATAACATGAATTCTAGATTTTTTTCTCATTTACATATTTTACATATAAACTCCCCAACTATTTAATTTATAAATAAAATGTATGATTGTTCTATAGCAATTAATAAGCAATATAAATGTTGTTAGATACCGATTATCTTAATTTTTTTCTAATGAGGCTACTTGGTATTTTTACCATTGCAAATCTAGTACATTCCCTAGGACTTGATATCACTTTTTTAGTGCAGCACCCTATAGGCGATATCAATTGCAGCAGGTACTTTTGACGCCCAATTTCCTCCCCAGAGGGAGGCATTTGATCTATGAAGATGCGAACTTGTTCCAGGAATTTAATTTTGACGGGAGCATTTAGGCCAAACATGCACTCAAGCAATCGACATGCCACCTATCTATTTTTTGTGTAATGAAAATCCACCGACTTGGGCCGGGGTCGAACTCGCAGCATTAGGTGCAAATGGCCAGCGACAAACCAGCTACGCCACCCATTTCGCCCGTTTACATTAATTGATGCATTTTCTTACTTCTAGGGAGTTTCTGTTTTAGATTAATAACTCTTGAACCGCATGCAATTGGAAATAAATTTTAAATGTACAGTTGGACAAACTGAGTTACCAATTCATTGGAACCAAACATTTCATTTGTTAATTCGAGTTTATTCGTAATATCGGGGTCCAAAAACTACAACTTTTTTGTACCTACCTTATGTGGAAATTCTATAATAAGCAACTACACAAAATATATCCATAAAAACTACGCACTTTTTATTCAGCAGCTAAATACACAGTTAATTAATTACTACGCAGTAGTGAATTGAAAATTTTAAAATACTAACTGATAAATGTTTGACAATATTTTCGATTTTTGACTCGAAATAGTTGATTTGTAACTTTATACAGAAAAGAAAATACTGCTTCCCTTAGATCCTGCTGCCTCAAAGGTATGTTTTCACCGTATCTAAACAATGTAAAGCATTAGAAAGTGTAGCGATTTTGATAGGTCGAATAATCAGTTTCTACATTAGACTCGATATTCATTGGCTCCGACCAATTATTACAAATGTTCAGCAAAACCGTATGTTAACACCCACGTTTACATCTTTTTTACCATGTTGGGGCCACAGCTTAACGATCTGTCAAATTGAAAATAACTTTTATAAATTGTAAGCGAATATTGACAAAAGCATAATGTTGCCAAAGAAATGTTTCGTCTCAGCTCGGATGCCTGTTGTAAAAAACATTTTAGTTGGTTCGAAAGATTTCATATCGGAAATCGCATAAATAAATGAATTGATTTAAAATGAATACATTCGGATTTACTAAAACAACTTCATTACAGTAATTTCAATTCATGTGTTTAATAGACTTCACTTCCCTCAAGAAAGAAAGAGAATTTTAAAATCTCTTAAGATGTTGTGAAGTGGAATCAGATAAGAAAGGAATATCCCGCCCTATTCAAAACTCATGCGATAGGTTATACTTCTCACTTATCTACAATTGAAAAATCTTATAATGGGTTAAAGATGCTTCGTGTCGAAATTTACCACTAGCAGTATTTTTTTTCCTTTTCGGGACACGAAGGATACATCATTTGAAAAGGAACCGAATTTTTTCCAATCGGAACTAGTAAAAAATTTTTTTAGGCTTGTTGAAATAATTCGTTGGTTCGAGCTTCTGTAGTGGTTAAATATCGGTTTCTTCCCTTCATTTAAATCAAGGCAATAAAAATTAATTAAAAATTGAGTTTTCGAAAACCTTGTCCTACCGTATTTGGGATTGAAGTTCATTCAATTCAATATTAACGCAGGAATATATGTGTATTTAAGGTATCCGACTACGTTCGGAACCGTGATATTAACAAAGCGCATAAATGGATAGTTTTCATGATATTTAGTGTCACTCAGATTAGAATACATGCATACAATTGTTTTAAGGAGATTTTGACAAAAAAAGTTATTTAAATATAATATTTTGGCAAAAAATTAACTTAGAATAATCTTTTTTTCCAAATGTTCTCCTTTTGTGAAAAATGGTTCTATTATAACAATATTTTACCTGTATATAGCTCAGACCTCTCTACAGAGGCTCAACTAGAATTTTTGAAAAAAATTCACATTATTTCAAAGTTACCACCAATTGAAATAATTATAGGTGTTTTTTTCTAAAAATTGATCCATTCTGTTGTCGTAAAAAATGAATAAATTCACTTCTAAGTTATATATTTTAAAAATTCTAGTTAAGACTTTGTAGAGAGGTCTGAGCTATATACAGGCAGAATATTATATTAGAATCATTTTTCACAAAAGGAGAACATTTGGAAAAGAGATTATTTTAAATTAATTTTTTGCAAAAATATTATATTTAAATAATTTTTTTTTATCAAAATACCCTTAAAACAATTTTATGCATCTATTCTAATCTAAGGGACCCTAAATGTCATGAAAATTATCCATTTATGCACTTTGCAAAATCCCGGTCCCGAGCGTAGTCGAATACCTTAATAAAATGACATTTTTTCGTATTTATAACAGTAGTTAGTACTACTTGAAAAAAAACTATTTAAAATTAATTCATCATCTAATGATGGTGTAGTAGTTTCTATCATTCTTGAAACTTTATGATGCTTTTGCAACTTTACTACTAAATTTCTTAGACGATGGAGAAATTGCACTCTCTTGAAGGGTAAAATAGTTGTTTTTTTGGTTGCTTAGCTTTGATTACTTAATGTATTGTGTTTAATTTATTTGAATCTGAAATATAAAATTGTGTTCAGATCGTAGTTCAAAAAGTTTTTCTCTAAAATAAAAGAGGATTCGAAGGTATGAAGGTTTTCAGGTCTAATGTAGGACATTATCGTGGATTACATTCTTGCTCTATCCAAAGAGCAAGAAGCTTTGATTTGTTTGAATGTATAGCTGTTAATTAAAGTGGGTAAATCAGAAACCGCACTAAGGTTATTGATAACAAAGACGGCAACTGAGCTGCTACCCCACTTTTCAAATTTCCACATCACACCGAAATTAGGATGTAGCCGCGGTAGCCTTGTGGGTCAAGGAAACGGACTCGTGGTCGGCGTGTCAGGAGTTCAAGCCAAGATCTGCTGAAGACCTGTTGTGTAGGGGAGTGATGCATGTAAAATCTGTCCAGAGCTCAAACATCCACTTGTTCCTGTGCAGTTCAGGGAGAGGGGATGCCTGATCAGATGTCGTCTTCGTCAATTAAGCATGGTTCAAAATTACGAAGTCCGTCACCTAAACCCATCGAGTAGCTGAATAGTACGACAATAATATTCACATTTAGTCTCCCGATATTTGGAATAAGGGCGTTGACAGTTTCAACTTGTATTATAATCCTCCCCATGAAATTCTTTTTCTGGCATCAGCACCCGAACGCATAACTTTATAGAAACAAAGCTGGCAACAAGTTCGCGAGTGAATATTAACGTCGCACTGTTCAGCTACACGACATCTTTTAGCGACGGACCTCGTCATTTTGAACCATGTTGAAGTGACGAGGACGAAACCTGAGCTGGTAACCCCCTCTTCTAACTACCACACCAAGGGGAGGACGTTTAGCGCTTGACAGATTTGTCGGGCATCGTTTCCCAAAACGGCGGGTCTTCAGCGGCACTAAGCCGAATTCATGACACGATGGCCACGAGTCCTTTACCTTGATCACTAGCCTACTACCGCCACGGCAATAAGATCGCAGGTTTTAAAGAAAAGCAATTTAGAGATACTTATGTAAAAATGCATTTAAAAATTAAATTATCATAATAAGATAGTACATAAATATTTTTAGCATTTCAAAAACAAAATCTACTCTAGCTTTCTGTCATCTTTTTGGTATCATTTTTTCTTTTCATAAGGCATTACTTTAAATAAAAAAATATTTTATAATATACAATAATTTTCCAGTGTTAATTAAATGTAAGAAGAAAAAAACTATTTATAAAATTTTGCTTTCATTTTTAATATGTATAAAGGCCCTGCATTTGAAGATCAAAATAAAATTACACAAAAATAAAGTATTATAAAAAATATATAATTGCTTTATTCCAGAATATCTAAGAACAAAAACTAAAAATATTTTTTTCGTTCGAATGAGATAGTAAATTAGAAATAATTCGAGTATTAAACATTTACGGAAGGATGCAAATAATGTACATAATTATTGAAGATTTTTCAATTCATATATCATAACTACCACTCTGAATTGTTTTTATTTAGTGAAAAAAAAGTCGAGACAATTTTTAGGAATAAACTAACCGTCGCGATAATTTATTATTGTTAAATTAATTCGGAGAGAGAGAGAATGTTTTTTTTTCACATGAATACATGCTAAAATAAAGACAAATTAAGGATTCACAAAAATAAATAAATGTTTCATTTTACAAATTAAGTGACCATATTCATTTTTTTAAAAATTTCTCATGTTTTTAAATTTGCAGTTGCACAATATGATTTTTTTTCAATTTCTTTAGTTTCAAAAGTAAACATTTTGTATCGTAATTTTTGTTATTTAAGCTAAATGTATATTAGTTATTTTTTATTAGAATTTATAACTAATTGGCCTGAGTGTCACTTTGCGGAATAAATTAGCACTTGTAATATAAAATATCTATCTATAAATTAAAATTATTTTTGATAGAATTGTCTTCTTTAATTTTTTTCAATTTTTTAACATTATATTGTAACAGTTTTTTTAAATACTTACATTTTTCTAGTTATGTATCATCAAATTATTTAATTATATATTATGTTACTCTCCTACCCAGGGTTGTTGTGTCAATAGAAGCGTACAAACACTCACTAACGCAAGTCTTAATATGTCCTATCCTGCGGACAAGAAAATGTTTGGCTAATCGTTAATAAGTCATGTCACCCGTGACTTAATGTCTTTTTGACTTGTAACTTTGTGAAGATATGACCAAAAATGACATTTGAAGCATGATTACTTTTGTATATGTATTTAAATATTTCTCACAAAAATATTTTCGCTCAGTGTATATAAGTAAAATTTTAATAGAATAAAAAATAAAAGAAAATTTTGATTATGAAATCTCAGGCTCTACTAATATATATCAATACTTATGAAATTATAATTAGAATGGTTATAAATCTAACGACTGCAAGAATAATTGATTTTTTACAAAATAATTTTCTTGAATATACGAGGTATGTAAATTAAGTAATGAGACTGGTAGCGTAGTGTTTCATCTGGCAATACTGGGGAAGTGAAAGATAGGGAGGGGAGGTAGGTAAACATGTGATGCGTCATCAGTATGAGTTTGAAGTTGCTGAGTCAAGTTAATTGTCTGTAGTGATTTTTTTAGTGAAACAGGTTTTTCTTGTGTGTTCTGAAATGAGTGACAGTGCTATCAAGTTTTACTTCAGACTTGGACACAACGCAACGGAAACATTTGCAAAACTACAGCAAGCCTTCCGAGACAGTGTTTTGTCAAGAGCCTAGGTGTTTCGGTGGTTTAAGGCATTTTCAGAAGGAAGAGAGTCAATTGAAGATGAACCTCGCAGCGGAAGGCCCTCAGTTTCAAAAACCGCAGAAAATGTCTTTAGAGTCCGGGATCTTGTGCGTTCAGATCGTCGCTTGACAGTCAAAATGATTGGGGAAGATTTGAATTTGAATCACACCACCGTTCATCAGATTTTGACCAATGGATTGAAGATGAGAAAGATATGCGCCAAAATGGTTCCGAAAAACCTTTCTCAGTGAACCGTTTCTTGGCCAGTAAGAACATTCCTGATGCTCCTTAGCCCCCTTATTCGCCCGACTGAGTCCCTGTGACTTTTTCCTCTTTCCGAAATTGAAGAATCACCTCAAGGGACATCATTTTGGGGCACTGGAAAACATTCAAACGGTTGTAACCGACCAGCTGAAGGCTATTCTAATATCCGAGTTCCACCAGTGCAATGAGGAGTGGAAGAAACTTATCCAGCGCTGTGTGGCTTCAGAAGGCAGTTACTTCGAAGGAGACAATGTTGAATTGTAAGTTTATTGGAATAAACAAGTGAAAAAAATCAGTCTCATTATTTAATTTACACACCTCGTATATTTTTAGTTAATAAGTTCGTGTGACGTTAAAAATGTCACTTTTTAACATCAGCTCTATAATTTCAAGTTAGTGAATGAACAAAAACGTCGTAATGTTCAGCTACTTGAGGGCTTTTGGCGGTGAACCTCATCATTTTGAACCATGGTCAAGTGACGAGGACTACACCTGAGCTAGAGTACCCCCTCTACTTACTATCATATTTAAGGGAGAACTTTTGAGCACCCGACAGATTTAACATGCATCGCGCCCCTACACGGTAGTTCTTTAATGGCCCTGGGCTCGAAACCGTGACACGTTAGCCACGATCCTATACCTTGACCACTAGGCTACTACGGCTGCTCTCTATAATTTTAAAGCCCTGTACAAAATTGAATATTCTATTAATTAAAAGGAATACAAAAACGCGCGAGCAAATGTGTTCCTCCCACCGTAATCCAGATAGTCATTTGTCATATATAAAAATCAAACTCACTCACTCTAATAGAGGGAGAAGTTTGAAAAGTACATCTGTTGTACTCAAAAATGTTCCACCAAGGGTGTGAGCAAACGATGATTTAAAAGCGTGAGCTTCGCGTGGGTCTTTGCCATTCTTCATTTGTTGCCCCCTCCGGCTCCTTGATGTCGTAAATAAAGGCCCACCGCTAATGATGCTGATCTCGAGCACCTGCAACTGTTTCGGAAATTTATTTTTTGTCATTCCTTATTGCATTTTTAATTGATAACGGTGCTCCATAAATTTATCGAGTAAGAAAGCAAAGTAGAAAACGCATTTCGGAAGTAGGAAACTGGAAAATAGATTTTGAAAAAGCCAGTCCTACTTCTCCAAATATAGGTGTGAAGCTTTTGTAACAATAAAGCTTTTGGTAACAGAACTGTGTGTGAAGCTCTGTTATTTCAATGAATGGATTAAAACAAAATGCATTGCTTTTTTCTTGCGTTATTATACCTTTAGTCATACATTTTTTTCTGTGATGTAATCTCATGTATTATTTCTGTATTTTATAGCATCTTAGATCTTTGAGAATCGTGAAAATGATTCATATTTGATAATGTAGAGAAATATAATGTAAAATGTGTTGAAAATAGAGAAATGATTGATTGATTTAATATTAACGTCGCACTGTTCAGCAACACGAGGGCTTTTGGCGACGGACCACGTAATTTTGAACCATGGTCAAGTGACGTGGACGACACCTGAGCTGGCACCCCCCTCTCCTAACTACCACACCAACGGGAGGACGTTTCAGCTCTCGACAGATTTAACGTGCATCTCTGCCCTACACGGCGGGTCTTTAATGGTACTGGGCTCGAACCCGTGACAAAGCAAGCCACGGTCCGATACCCATACCACTCGGCTACCGCGGCCGTCTTAAAGAGAGAAAATAAGAAGGGAAAAAGAACAGTTCAGAGAAATAACCCCCAAAGTTTAGGTATTAAGACAGAAGGAGATATAGTTTATTATGTGTGGTTGTGAGATAATTAGTTTGTATATATATATTAAAGCAACACAATGTCCTACAGAATTAAAAAAATACCAATTTTTCTTGATTTTTTTAAAGGCACATATCTCATTGGGAAGCTTGCCACCAAATTTCAGATGTCATAACAAATAAGTTTTTAAGATATTTGAAATTTTCTGAGCTTAGGTTTTTTTGGGTTCCGGTTTCATTTTAAAGCATTTTTTTTTCATTCTTAAATTGAATTACTTAAAAATATTTTTGAGCACCATAAACTCTCTCAGTTTCAAATAGTGGTGTTCATAGGTAAAAAAATTAGAATGCATCAAAACACAAGATTTAATATTATGCAAAAAAGTCTGAGAATGATAATTACATATACAATGAATAAAAATGGTCCTTAAGAGTCCTTTGGGATTCAGCGATGAGGCAGATTAAATTTATGGAAAAGTGAAAATGAATAATCTATTATAGAATACTTTTTTTACTGTACTTTTATATTTAGAACTTTATATCGAATTCCTAATTTATTAAGTTTTAAAGTTCATAAAAAAAAGTTAAATGATCAGAAAAATACCGGGTAAATATAACTATGCAAATAACACCTTAGCAAAATAGAATACTTTTGTAAATTCAAGTAGCCAATCATATTATACTTGCTTCCCATTAGTTAAAAAATCAAGGAAAGTCTTCAACTTGAGATTTACATTTGTGTTGCAAGTGCTATTATGGAATAAAGACTTTTAGAAGACATTTACAAATTAAATGTTGCGCAGTTGTTTTTTCATAAGGATAAATAGACCAGTCTATAGCAAGATGTTGGCATGAATTTTCTCAAAGGCAATTCAAAGGCTTTAAAAAGTATCTAGAACATAAATATAGAAAACGCGATGAGCCAGAGCCTCAACAGGAAATCGAAAAAGACGAAAGAGAGTCACAAAAGTCTTCCAACAATTTCCAAACTTGTAAACTACAGATCGGAAAATCTTTAAAAAAATATAAGAATAATGAACAATTCCTTAACCCTTCTTCGGATTTTTCTGATCGTGAAAAGACTCGATTTCCTCAAGACACATTAACTGAAAGCACAGAAATGCGTCCTTGTTCCAAAAATATCCCAGGACACAGCAAGAAACCACGTAGTAAAAATGAACGATCTTTATCACTGAAGTACAGCCAAATGGATGCTAGACGTGAACGTAATACTCATATTGATACAAGTCACCCATCACTATTGTCTGAATGCAGCCAAATGGAATTATATACTCAAGGGATGAAGGAACAATCCAAATGAAATCAATTCTCAAAGTTATCCTTACACAATCAAATGGAACATTATACGCCTGAAATGAAGGAGCAATCCTACGCAAACCAATTCCCAGTGTTATCCGCATACAGTCAAATGCAATTCAATGCGTATAAAATGAATGAACAATTGTACGCAAACCAATTTCCAGTGCTGTCCTCATGCAGTCAAATGCAATTTCATGCGTATAAAATGAATGAACAATTGTACGCAAACCAATTCCCAATGCTATCCTCATACAGTCAAATGCAATTTCATGCGTATAAAAAAATGAATGAACAATTCTACATAAACCAATTCCCAGCGTTATCATCAAACATTAGAAATCAATTTTATACGCCAGAAATGAAGGATCAAATGTACCGAAACCAATTCCCAGTGTTATCTACATGCAGTCAAATGCCACTTTTTTGGCTTGAAAATCAACAAGAAATTAATATCAATCAACCATCTATATCCACTGAAACAGGGCAAACACAAACTTTTCCACAAATCAATACAAATCATTTTGCAATGTCATTTGGAGGTAGTCTAATACAGTCAAATATGCATGAAATGAATCCACATTTCCCAACAAATCAACTAAATCTGTCATCTGAGAACAGACAGATGGAATTTGCCATCCGAGGAATGAATGCAGAATCCAGTGCACATCAAGGAGCTGTCAGAGGCGCACATTACAACAATTTAATGGTGAAGAGAGTTTCATCAGCGCAACACAAGAGAATTAACGAAATCAATTTCAATTTACAGAAATACTCTAAAAAGAATCCAACGTATTTAGACTCCGTTCGTAGTTTAACTGTTACTTACAAGGATTCGAATCCCATCCACAAGACGTGTCTTGATCAAAAAGAAGTGAATATTTCTTCGTTAACTGAAAATGAAATTGAAGAAAAGAACAAAACTTTTGCATCTGATTCGTCTCTTAAGAATAAGGAAACATCAAAGAAATGTAAGCGTTCCGGGCCCCCATTAAATAACAAAAATGATCACATTCGAAGTTTTTATGATAATAAAAAGACTTCTAGATGTGGAACGTTTGAAAATAAATTAGTGGGGAAATTGAATCCAAACCAGTATCTTCACTCTCATATCGATAAAGCTCCTAAAGATGGTGATGGATTTGAGAATGGATTCAATCAGAAATCACGCCTTGTTCAAACTTGTGCAATCAATACTGCAGAAAAGATGCATGCATGTGAAGTGAGTAAAAAGACATTAAGTAATAAATATACACTAAAAAGGCAACGCCTCATTCATGCTACAGAAAAGCCATTTAAATGTGATATGTGTAAAAAGAAATTTAGCCGGAAAGATAATCTAAAAGTACATTATTTTAATCATACAGGAGAAAAACCATTTAAGTGCAATAAGTGTAAAAAGAGTTTCAGGTGGAAAAGGGATTTAAACAGACACAATCTTGTTCATACAGGAGAAAAACCATTTAAGTGCGATAAGTGTACAAAGAGTTTCGGGTTGAAAGGGATTTAAACAGACACAATCTTGTTCATACAGGAGAAAAGCCATACAAGTGTGATCAGTGTAATAAGAGTTTTGGTCAGAAACATAACTTAAAAATACACAATCGTATTCATACAGGAGAATCACCGTTTAAGTGTGATATGTGTGGAAAGCAATTTAAACAGAAATGTCATCTAAAGAAGCATAGTCTTATCCATACAGTGGAAAACCACAAAAGTATTAAAAGTGTAAAAAATATTTTAGATTAAACAAAATTTAAAAGAACATTAATGCATTCCTACTAGAAATGAGCCATATAAAAGTGTGGTACGTGAAAAAAAACTTCATGGGAAAAATTTCATCTAAATAGTATTCATTTCTCTCAGGTAAAAGTTGTTCTCTTGGATTGAAGTTATTTGGAAACATTTTGTGGCAAACCATCAAATGAATCACTAAAGAAAATTCATACTTGTATAAACTGTGTAATAAGGAATACACAATTGTACATTTCAAATACTTTGGGATTCTCAAACAGATAAATAGTTTGCAATCTGATGACATTTGAAGGATATTGTTTATAAATATGATCTGAATAAGACCTCTGGAAGTGAAGAAGTGTGAATGTGAAGAATAGAGGAAATAAATGTGTCTTTTTATACTCGAAGCAAACTTTTGCAAACTGAATTCAGAAAAAGAAAAGTAAATTTTTGATTTGCATTTGAGAGAAATTATTCATAAGTTTTAAGCTGTACATTTTAACGTTTATTTTAAGGCATTCACAATGAATTAATGATTTTCATATTAATTTCTTTTAAGACCATATTATAACTTAAAATGAATAAATTCGAACTTATCATAAAGTGTTGTTTCTATATTTTTAATGATTCCATCTCTATAAATAGATTTAACTTTCAAGATACGAATAGTTTTTAGTTTAAGTATTATGAAATGACATAAATGACATCATTTTACTATTTGAATAATTCCTTTATCAGTAGAAAAATTTTAAATCTGATATTTTTTATAGAATAATTTTCAAATTTTATGCGTAAATCTGTGTGTTTAAAAATTATTAATGTGTAGAAATGTAGAAAAATGCAACGTGCCAAGAAATTTTATTGGTATTTAATTTACCTTAATTTCTTCTAAAATGTACATGTGTCGTAACAAAATTTAAGACACAACTACCTTTGGAGAACGTGCAATCAGTTCGTGCATTAAATTTTAGTGTTTCATTGCGTCTCATTTAAAAGCAGGAGCTCCCATCCTTTTTTCTTATATCAACTACTTGTCATGGTTTCTTGTTTATGATCGACCTCTCTTTACCCAATTTTGAATTTTTGCCAATTAATTTACTTAAAGTTGTTTTTGACAGCTGCTGTAGGCAACTTATTATAGAATATTTAAATTTGTAACCGTAGTGAAGTGTAGTGTGAACGTAAGTAAACATATGATTTTAATAAGATAAATCTGGTGTTTTAACAGTACATTTTCAACAAATGATATCAATTTAGCAACGCTTAGGAATACACAATACCGTACAAATATCAAAAAGACCGATTTTTTTTTGCTCATGTGATTGGGAAATTTGCCACCGCAAATTTCAGATCGGATAACAAATTAGTTTTTAAGACATTTAAAATGTTCTGAACTTAGGTTTCGATTTCATTTTAAACCTTTTTCTTATCTATTAAATCGAATTAACTAAAAATTATTTGGGGCGCAATCAACTCCTTCTGTGTGAAGTATTTATAAATTTCAACTTTCATATCTAAAATCATTTTTGTTTGATTATATTTTGAGTGTTTTTGAGTGGCCATTGTTACATAAGTAAGATTAATTTTAAGGCGAATTTTTATTTTAAAAAATAGTTAAACTTAGAGTTTTCATTATTTTTTTCCTTTTGAGATATTGCTAGTAAAATTACATAATTAAATTAAATAAGTATTTTAATGTAGAACATATACACAAATTAAAATAACATTAAAAAATTAAAGCCTTACGAGCATTCTAAGTTTTTTTTTATGCGTATGCAAACTTCATATTCGGTTTTTCTCTACTTTTTAATTTTGAAGATATAAGTGTTTTCTAATCCCTAAAACGTTTTTTCTGCTTAAGGTAGTCTTTAAATTTCTTGTATGTACTTCTAAACGTTTGTTCTATAAAAGTTAGCAAGGATTTATAGGTCTGAGATCTCTAGTTAATTCTTTAAAAATGCTAAATGAAACAGTTTGAAAATTTACGTGTTTTTTGCAGGTATAGCTAGAAAAATAATTATTGAAAATCAACAAGGGTACAGATTTTCAACGCCATGTTAACTTTTGTCCCCAATGATATAGTAAACATAAATCACTAAAAATGACTATATAATTTTAAAAATTTGAAAAAAAATTGTAAAATAATGGCTGGTTTAAACACTGACTTTTTACTTCTGAAATCAACTTAATACTATAATCTAAATGCAAAACATACATTATTTTTAATGTTACAGTCTCTAAAATAATTTTTTGAAGAAGGTACTGAGTTTTTTTTTTTAACTCTAAGTATCCTAGTTTAGGGGTAAGCAATCTATATTTCTTCCTTTTTTTTTTTTTTTTTTTTAAATTGGTAAGCTCACTCATACTTTTCCCCAGGAATATCACTTAAAAATTGATGATGTTCCACAAGTTCGAATAAGTATCAGGTATGTCATTTTAAAGCCAAAATTGCTGATATTTGTTTCTAAACTGCTCTTTAAGATTTTCGTTAGTGGTTATTCTAATCACTTCCTATTGAAATATGACATTCAATTTTTTAACTATACTCCTAGTGAGATTGATTAGCTTCCGTGGTATTACCATATACTCAAAGACTTCTCAAACCCAGTTTCAAAATCTGAATAGATTGCATTTAAATATTGAACATAAGTTGAAAGGTCATTATTCTGGTGGATTGTCTGACAAATTCAGAAACTGAAAAAATGGCATTTAAATGAGGCTGCAAACGCTGACATCTCCGAAAGTGTATTAAATAGTGCCCGGATGTGTTTGTGTTGTATGTCTTAGCTTCATGTGCCTTAAATTTAAAAAACAATGTTAAACTTAATTAACATATCAAAATGTTTCCTCGTCCTTTCAACGACTATAACAAGATAAAGATTATTTCAGTAAAATATTTTAACTCAAGTAAAATCGTCACATATCTAAATGTATAGATAGTTGTAGGACTGATAGATAAATAGACAGATATATTAACCACAGCTCTTTACTATAGATTTACAGATAAGTTGAAGGAAAACGCAAAGGAAAATAATCTTAAGGAAACACAAAAATTTTGAAATACCTAGAGCTTTCCTTTTAAAAAGTGTAAATTATTCCATGTAGATCATAACGGGGAACTAACAAAAAATATACAGTAACAATATTTAAATAAATTCATTATCAGACATTTTAAGGGAATTTAATGTGGGTAAGTTAATAATAATTATCAGTATTTACTTATTTTACCTTCGATCTATTCGTTAAATATATAGAACTTTGCCAAATGTTGAAATATTCAGCTAAAAGTGGGAAATGTTTCCCCTGCATATATTAACATAACCATATACGGCAGCGCTTCTCAAACTTTCAATATTTGCAGCCCAATATTCAATCACAATTTTCATCATGCCTCCCCCCCCCCCGCCAAAAAAAACAATAACAACGTATTCAATGCAATAATGATTTACTTAGACGCTAAAGCTGTAATGCGATCTTAATTATAATCCGTACTAATTATCAAGATAAGTAAAAATTTTGTAAACGTTACTTTTAAGTAATAAAAGAAGTATTGCGTTATATACTTTTCTTTGCTAATTTTTAAAATGGAATAAATTGCAAAAAATTTTTTAATCAAATTTAATATTTATTTGTTCAATCACTTATTTCTAAAATCTAATTAATCTTCCATTTCCAACATCCTACCTTTGTGAAACCGGATTTTTTGCCACAGTGATTTGATCTCTGTTAAATACAGAAAAAGATCTTAGAGCATTAATATCAAATTTTAAACTTTCCTTTGAAAAATTGTTTTGCAAGACAAATCCATGAGAGTCACTAGTAAATATCAAGCTTGTTTTTAATGTAGCATTGACAAATTATTTATCAAATACATTGTACAGTACTGATACAACTATAAGTACATTCTATCAGTGTAAATGTGTATTTTGTTTTAATAAAATGTTAGACAGTTTCTTCTGTTTTGCTTCCTTTCAGTAAATTAATATATTTTTATTTTCGATATGCTCGCCCCCCCGTAGAGTTCCACGCCCCCTCCTTGGGGCGCGTTCCACAATTTGAGAACCCCTGTTCTACGCGCATACGATCCCAATATTTAGTGATGTTTTTCATTTCACGAAATTACTGGACGTTATAATAAGCAGGGGCCAATTATCGTGGCATTTGGTAATTACTTTGACTTTAGAATGCAATTAGATTCTATACTCCAGCGATTCTTAAATTGGGGTCCACAGATCCTCGGGAGAACCCGGTGCTTTTCCGGAGAACATGGGGGCTCGCAACTCAAATAAACTAAGGAAGTTAGGATTCATAGGATAATTTTACTTTAAGTAAGCGGTTAGTATATCAGGCGCTTATTCACATAAGATTTTGGGCTACGATATATCACTCTGTATTTTCCCTCTATAGTAAGATTGGCTTTGGTTATTATATTGGAAAATAATAACATGGATTTCCTTATGGCTAGCTTGGGTCATCAATCTTTGACCTCTACAGAATTAGGTCGAGTAGATGGAGAGATGGCTTCCCCAGGTGGGAGACTATCATAGTTCAAAAGTTAGTTATAAAAGAAAAATATACTTGATTAATGAAATCTATTACTAAATGTAATGTAATAATAAAAAATGCCAAATGTTTTTAACTACGCATATTTTTAAGATTCGTGGACTTTATATGGCTTATTATATCATGTTACTAACGGTAGACCTTGCATTATGCTGCAAATAACTAAGCGCTGCGTGTTCAACGCCCTCTCTCAAAAATGCTTTTATGTGTACAAAATGTTTCGAACAAAGTTATAGAAAATGTTAAACTCAAGCCAAATGAGGACAATACACTGAAAGAACGCTGCTTCTCTTTTTGAATAAGAGGACAATCTTAAAATTGTTCATTTAGCTAATACCCTACTTCTCAACCGAATTGAATTACAAAACTATCGAAAAAAGATGTATGGTAGTTTAAAAATTCTTGTTCACTGTTTTTTTTTGCTGATATCATTTGATAACGGCCTCCCATACTTTTTATCGATAACTAATAGATTTATCTCTACTATCAACAGAAATTACCTCTTTATACATCTATTCACAATTGACACCTCGACAAATTGAATATGTGCAACAAATCATTTACACGACGGTCTTTCAGTGACACGACGAGAGAGTACATGACAGCCAGGAGGTCGTGACCATGGCCATGAGCACAGAAATCGGAAGCGTTATTTTCCTTTTTGTTTTACAGGAGGAAATTAATAAAAAAATACTAAAAGCAATTAAATATTTGCTTAATTTCTCATTTAGTGGATCACAAAATCATAAAAATGTTGCTTTGCTGGATGAATCTAGAGGAAGTTGCATGGTGCATATTTTATTGGGACATTTCTCAAACTAATTTGCTTTTCACTTTGAAAGTCATCAACGGAATCGATATCATTCCCATTGATTTCCCACCTCATCCGAGACATAGGATTATGAAGGTGGCCCTTTTAACAGATTTTGAATAAATAAGCTACGGTTTGCAGCCCCGGGATTTTGAAATCCCAGGATCCCGATTTTTATTCCTATCCCGAAATCCTGGGATTAAAATAACTAATCCCGAGATTTAATTGTTGTTTAAATTATGGTTCATTATTTTATCAAAATTTTGTTTATTATATAAGTAGAATTGTGCTATTAGAAGTGCTGTAGAGAAAGGGGAAAAAATATACAGCTCTCATTTCTCGAATGGGAGAATATATTTTTCCTTCTTCCTCTAATGGGGCTGCGTATTGGTCTTTTTTACGTTTGTAGACCTAGTTCATTCCCCAGGAGGTGGTATCACTTTATTTCGGCACCATATAGACGATACCAATTGCTGCAAGTAATTTTGATGCTTAGTTTCCACCACAGAGTGAGGCACCTGAGCTCTAACGATGCAAAATTGAACTTATGAATTTAATTTTGCCAAGGGCATCCAAACCAAACTAGCACTCCAAGGGATTTTTTGCATGCCGTATAATCATACAACATGACCGCTGTCAATTTTCTGCATTGGGAAAATCCACCGACTAGGGCTGGGATCAAACCCGAAATCTTGGGTGCAGAGACCAGTGACAAAACAACAATGCCACCTAGTCGGCTATAGGAAGCCATCGCACAGATCTAAGTGGCTCACAGCAATAGTTACACAATATTAGCAACATCTCCAGAACAGCTGGCCTGGTTTGTTTGTCACTGGTTGGTCTTCTGCACCTAAGGTTGAACCCCATCTTTTTTCATGATGCAGAAAATTGACAGTGGTTATTTCAAATGATTATATGGCATGTAAGAGATCCCTAGAGTGTTTGGTTTGGGTAGGTTTGGCTAAGTCCTTGTACAGACTTGCATAGACAGAGCTCAGTTACCTCCCTCGAGGGAGGAAACGGTGTCAAAATTACCTGCGGCAATTGGTATCCGTCTTATATGGTGCCGCAATAAAAACAGATACCAGCTTCTGGAAAATGTACTAGGTCTGCAATCGAAGAACTCCAATAGCGCAGCCTATTAGAAGTAAAAAAATCTCAAGAATAGATTTTGGTCGGTTTTTTTCTTCAATTAAATGTCGTTAATTAATAGCGGACCTGCTTGAAGGACTTTAGACACTTAAACTTTAATTGCAATACTATCAGCTCGTGCAACTCGAACTTCTATTTCAAATAAGGTAACACTTGAAATTGATTCATTTTCTGCTTCAATAACTGGATCAACTTATACACAAAAACCCATTAAGCTTAGCCGAAGAACTAGAGAAAGTTGTCAAAGAGCACCAATGCAGTCTATTAAATGTGAGACACTCTCATCAAAAATTGAAGAAATGTCTCTTTTTGAAAATGGAGAGAGAAGTGGTGACTACCTGAAAAGAACATACTCCTATTGAATGACGATAGCATCTATTAGAGTATACAATCCAAACGAGCACTTTCTTTGGAACAAAAATAAGAAGCTGTTTGAACAATGAAACGCTTTACGAGCTGTGTTTCTTACAAGCTTATTTACACACAAGAAATGAAGTAATGCTTTTTTAAATTTCATTATGTAATTTTTTATTCGTTTATGACGCGAATTAAGTTTTTTTTTATTTGTTTCAGTAAAACTAATATTAAACAAATTTTTAATTATACTTTCAGTTTTATGCTGCAATTTCAACTACGCTTAAATGTGCAAATATTTTTAATAAATAGTCTAATCCTAATCCCGGGATTTGTATAGCGTAATCCCGGAATTGAAAATATAACACGGGATTGCAAACCCTATAACAAGCAATCCACTTACATGAGAATACCTATTTGTAACAAAGATCGTTCAACCGTAAATTTAAATCAATAACTCTTAGAGAAATCATTTAGTATTTTTATATGTTGCAAGTTTTCCGTGGGGAAAATGAGCGGACTCTTCCAATTACTTGAATAATAAAACATTTATTAATGGAAACTGATGAACAGATGACAACATAAAGAAAAATTGACGTATATACACAAATGAATATAACAGATTATTTACAATAGTTCAAATAGCCCTTGGTATAAATGATAATATGCATCCTTCCAAGAACGGCTCTAAACCAGTTCTACTAGAAGGAGTTCAGATAAAATATTTCTCTTATACCACTGTCAACGTACACGAGTGCGCGACTGAATTCTCTTCTTGACTTCAACAACTAATATGAAGTCTCTTGTAAATTTTTAATAGGATTGAACCCTAGAGAGGCTCTTAAAAGATTCTTTAGTAATATTTTTCACAAAATTGGTCGCATATCTGTAAAACTTAGTCGTATATATTATGGCTATCAATGTTAATCATAGTTTTGCAGGGATCAGCTCAATTTTTCCAAGATGAGATTGTTGCAGCAGAAAAATCCGTACACTGTGTTTCGATGTAAATAAAGCAAAAATTTTAACATTTTAACGTGGAATTAAAGCACAATTTTTTTAGTTAACCCGGAGAATTGTTAACTTGATACATCGCATTGTATTTCTCATTAAAGTTCGAGCATGAGTTAGATAACGTCGGGGTACACCGCCTTGAATGTGCGTGCGAAATCCTCTACCTTCCAGTATCACCGTCAGTATTTCGGAAATGGTATCGCCTCTTACATATTCCTTGCAGCGTATCGGGCTTTCCCGCCAAAATGTTTTCAGTAGATCCTCGTAATCATAATCTCTCCAACCGAGTAAGATTTTCTGACAAATTATGATATGAATAAGTTTTAGGAAACTGCGATTCGGAAGAGAGTCTCTGACTGTGGCTGCTGCGTCTGTGAACAAAGCTTGTAAAGGCCAGAATAAACAAACTCTCAACACGTGGTAAGGATACTCTTGTAACATGCACATTCGTCTTTGCGCGTCCATCCGCAATAAACAGTGACGAGCCAGGGGAATGTGCGGACTTTTGACTGCATTGTTTTCTAATGCTTGTTTTTTAGGAGACGGTAAGTGATCAAAAACTCCATTGAACATAGTTCCATAAGTCCATTTAAACTTAAGAGACCAAAGCCGGCCAGAGCGTCTGGAACTTCTGACTCTGATGAATTTAAAATATTGCATCATATGCTTATTATTTATACATTTCCGATAAAGAAATAGTTTTTCATCGGCGGATAGTGTTTCCCAAAATTCATTGATTTTGTGCCAGCACCAGTATTGACAGGCTAGTGTAAAACGAGTCTTTATTGATAAATCGGGTGAATGGATCATCATATCTGCAGTACTGATTCGGTTAATTGTGCCATCTGACTTCCACGAAAGTGGGGTTTTACTTATTTCGCTTTCCCACTTTACTACCTTCAAATTATCCACTATCCAATGCCAGACCTCAAAAGTGATGGATCTCAACGCAGCAGTAATTTCCTGTTGTACTGTTGTCGGATAACTGAAAGGAGGCAGTTTTTTATTTACCATATCTTCCAACTTTGTATTCGGTAAAAGAAAAACATAGAATTTTAATTTTTTTTGTATATACCAGAATTCCCTAGCGTTGAACAAAGAAGTAATAAGTTTAATTATCGCAATTTGTTTCAGGGTTAGCATTCGCATATCTGTTCCAGCTGTGTGAAAGCAACCGTACGTCACTTAATTTTAAAATGAGATCATTAATCTTGAAGCACTTTGATATAAAAATCAGCTTTTTTCCCATAGAATCAAGAGCCTTATACTCAAAAGAAATTTCTTTGATATAATCTTCCTCTTAAGAAGTTTCGAGATGAACATAGATCTAAAAAAGGAAAAAGGTACATTGTTAAGTGAAGAAAAGACTAGTTTTAAAAATTTATAAAGAAAATCACTCATGATAATTTGATTCCCAGCACAGCCTCCTGATTTAGTGACAAAGGTTTGACACCGTTTTTTTTTATATTGGTGGCAATTCATCCACTCGGTTAAATGATAGGAAATGACAACCCTAACGGGTTACAATTTTTCGAACATCTTTTTGTTTCATCCCAACGTTCGACTTCCTGCGTTTGTTTGAGTGATGTTTTTCTAGAGTACTGAAAATGAAGCAACGAATGTATTTTTTTCGTTTTTGCGTGAAAAGGAATGTGAAAACAATACCACTATACTACAGAGGCCACAAGTATTTTTCTCACAGTATAGGTTTTCCGATGTTGTTGATTCCCAAGACATCTATTTTGTGTGAGAGAATTATTAGCTGTGCCAAAATGAAAGGGATTCGAAGCGTCCTATGCGAAAAGTTATTGTATTTTCGTGAAACAAACGCGATAGTGAAGGTATTTGTACTCCGAACGTTCTTGCGATAACTGCATTCATCAGTGCGTAGCAATCATTTAAAAACAGATGCAACTGTCTCCAAAACGGATCTGCAATCTGAATCAGAAACGGAGTGACTCACATAGGTCTAAAAATTCAAAGCTCTGGTGTCGGTCGAAAAGGTGATATTGACTGTATTTTTAGGCATACAGAACCCCCATTTTACTGGAGTCTAAGGAGCTGGATGTCTCCATCTATGCCGAACGGTAGACCCACACACTTGATAAGCTGCATAAGGCTATCAAAACAAATGTCCTGTATTCTGATTATGTTTGGACCACTGTGTAGAGCCTGAACAAGGATTCTTGAAATATATAACTTAGAAGTGGTTTTATCCATATTTTAATACAACAGAGTGGAGAAATAGTTAGAAAAAAAAACAGTGTTATGTTTATCGGTACTAAATCTAAAAATGCGAATTTTTCAAAAATTCTACTTGGGGCTCTCTTGAGAATACTTTGCTCCAAGTAAAAAAATATTAGAGAAGCACAATTCATAACAGGAGAATGTCTTGAGAAAAGGTAATTCTGTTTTCACTTTTTACCAAAATATTGCATTTAAATATATTTTGCATTAATATTCTTGAAACAAGTTTATACATGTATTCTAATTTAAGGAACACTAAATATCAAAAGTTATTCACTTATACGCTTTTGAAAAATAATTTTACCGAGCGTAGTCTGATACGTGAAGCAAATTTGGGCAAAAATTTAGCTTCTAAAAGCAACTAAAATGTATTCTAAGAAAAATAAATTAATACACGACGAACAAATGGAAACTAAGAACATTCTGGAAGGAAATCGATGCTTAACGGAGAAATCTGTAAATTTTTAATGCCTTAAGCAAATAATTCCAGTAAAATTTAACTTAAAAAAATTAAGAACCTAAGTTTTCTCGAATAGTTTTTGTCGAACCGCAATTAGTCACTCGTGCACAGCGACGTGCTCGAACGGAATGGAATGGCGTTACTGGCTTGCCTAATAGACTTATCAGGTCCCTACAAAATGAATCACGCACACACACACAATCAGCAGTGTCTTCTATCACGAAAACTTAAGGATACTTGCCACTTTGAGATACCAAAGTTCCCTTCTCCTTTAAAGCTATTTCCTATTGGCGGATAGATTTAGATGTTGGAGGGCTGACATTTTATTATGTTCGAACATGTCGCTGTACACGCGTGACTGGTTTAAATTCCGTTAACCAGAGTATGCGCTGCATCATTTGTCGTGGCGACCGCATCTGTACTAATGAAATCAATGTAAAAAGATTATCATCTGTGATTGCCATATAATGCATGCACATGATTCCAATCGGAATACACCCCAAAAATCTCAGAGTTTTCCACATCCCACTTTTTAAAAATATCTTTAATGGCAGATGTCGCCATTGGTCCTCTTTCATCTTCCTCTTGTTCAGAAGGAGACACATTTCGTTGTGTTTCCTGATGTTCTTCATTCAAAATTTCTTCGAGTTCTATCGTCAGTTCATCTTCATGTCCCATTATGAGTTCTTCTGTCATCCTCGTTCACCTCCAATTCCAGATCTCAAGTAGTTGTCAAAATTCCATCCATAATTTAAGGGGTGTCTCCCTGATCACCTCCGAATATGCGTTCGTTGTACAAACACAAAAAATCTTTCTTGAAAGTGTTCGTTATACGAACACAAAAATATTTCGTGAAAGTGTTCGTTAACCGATCACCCACTGTATTCTTAATCATTGATGCCTAATTCTGCGCACATTACCGCAGAAATCTAATTATTCCAAGTAATTATTGTACGACACACTCATTCATATTAGTGGATTGGTTTGGCACTCTACAACTACTAGGTTGCAGACCTTGATATAAACTATTGAAGAATAAAAACTTTGAATGAACTAGTTCGATATCACGGGGCAAGGTGCCAAGCTTGGCGCGAAAAAGGAATCACGCCAAGTAGCGTTTGTGGTCGCTGGAATGGAATCCAAGATGACGATCTAGTGGTATCAAATCGTCAAGAAGATAATTTTAAAGAATTGTTTAGAAATACAATGAAATGTATTTCAAAAGAAGAATATAGAAAGAGATTGAGAATAACCAATATCAATCAATAAATAATAACAATATAATAAAAAGTAACATGTACTAATAATATCACAGTATACAATAGTCTTTTTTTTATTGCAATAGTAATTATATAAAATATTCATAAAGTCCGATTTAATACTAATTATTAGATATAATAATCATACTAGAATTTAATAGTAATTATAAAAAAAGAATAATCATATAGTAATATAAAAATTATATATAAGAATAATCATGTAACGTAAAATTATAAATAAACATTAAAAATTATAAATTAACAATAATAATTATAAATTAACAATAATAATTATAAATAAATATAATTATAAATAAAAAACAAATAAAAACATATAAACATGTAATAATAATTATAAATAAACAACATAATTACAAATAAAAGACATAATTAAAAACCAATTATAAATAAACATGTAATAATATTTATAAATAAAATATTATAAATAGCGAATATTACAATTACATATAATAATAGTTGTATTTTTATATTAAAAAATAATTACACAATATATATTAAATTAATAATGGATATCAGTTTATAAGTACTGAAAACTTGTAATATTCTAAAAACTACAAAAATATCAAGGTAACCATATTGTAATGTTATCGCCGATCTTGGCGAACATAAACAATAACTTGTCACGTCCCCCGTGATATCAAACTAGCAACAAGTGCTTCAATCATACAAGAAGCAAAATATTCTTCGAAAGAAATCTCGTGGTTTATCTTAGAAAAGGCATCATTCTTTATGCGAAAAGTTCACGTTATAAGTCTCCAACATTGAATGCTAATATATATATTCAAAACAATGTATAATCAAGCTATACAAGCTTACCTATTTACGACGAAACCACATTTACGAAAGATAATTCTAATTCGGGAAAATTAAGTATTTTTAAAAGCAACAAGACGAATTAAAAAATAATAAAACTGTTCAGCAAGTAAAAATTTCTGATCTTTCTCCAAATAACGATGACGTACAAACACCAGTGCAGAGAAAGAAACAAATCAAATCTTGGGGTGAACACGTGACTGCGTTCGTTTTTAAAAGGAAGTGACGTCATTTTATCACCAGTCAGTAAAGTTGCAGATTTATTCGTATGATTTTAGAGGCTTTAAAACTCTAACTGGATTTTCATACTGTAGGTGAATATTAACATCACATTGTTAAGCTACACGAGGGCATTTGGCGATGGACATCATGAAATTAAAACATGGCCAAGTGACGAGGACGACACCAGATCTTGTACACCTTCTCCTAACTATCAATCTACAAAAATGGGAGAAGTTTTGAGCTCTCAACCCATTTAACGCACATCTCTCCCCAACACCACGGGTCTTCAGTAGTACTAGTTTCGAGCTCATGACACGCCGGCCACGTACCTTGACCACTACGCTACCGCTTTCACCATAAAAGATGGTTTAAAATTATGTGGTCCGTCGCCAAAAGCCCTCGTGTAGCTGAACAGTGCGACGTTTTTGTTCATTCACTCACTCACGCCACTACCGTGCAAAGGGGCTGAAGATCGTTAAATCTGTCGAAGCACTAAGCCCTCCCCCTGGCATGGTGTGGAAGCCCGGGGAGCGGGGTTCTAGCTCAGGGATTCTACTCATCACTTGACTGAGGTGCTAAATACCAAAGTATACAGCCAATAGCGTGACTTTAATAAACACTCAATCACCTTTGAGTGATTACCTTTACCTTTGGGTGTGAAGTTAGAGCTCTTAAATTATCCGAACACACGGAGTCCTTTAAAAACATTCTATTCTAAAGTATGGTAAATGCTTTTCTACGCCGTTGATAGCCTAGTGGTTAGAGCATCGCACTCCAGATCGGACGGCCTAGTTTCGTTGCCCGATGCCATCAAAGTACACGCGAAGTAAGTGCTCGTTAAATCAGTGGATGCAAAAGTCTTGTGGGTGGTCGCAGCAGAAACTAATGGTGCAGGGGCTGGAGAATATATATATTTCCCTTCTCTCCAGTTCCATACCTAAATTGTGGAGATAGGTGGCATCGCCTTCTATCGTAAAGAAGTCCAACCTGCCTCAGGATCTGGCAACTTTCATTTCTTCCCTTCGGGAAGGATACGACAAAAACAACAGCATATGCTTTTTTAAGTCAATGCTAATATTTAGCTATAATAATATCTAGACAAAAATTTTTAAATTCTACAAAAATCACAATTTTAAGTGAAATTTTAGTACTATTTTTGAAAATTCTTCAAAGCCATTAGAGAAATAAGTAATAGACTTATATCAGTAAAAGTATGGTTAAAACAAATTAGATGCATTTATCTAGAAAATGGACTAATATTTTAATGTTTTGTTGAAATTTAAAAAATTAGAGCACAACTAGAGTAAATATTATAAGAAATAGGGCATTCTTTAAGGGACCATTACTTAAACACGCCATAAGTTAAGAAATATTTAAATACATTTTATAGAAAATACAAATATCAGCTTTTAAAAGTTTTCTTAGAAATACATTTATAATATTTTGATCGTTGATATTTTGACTCACCATGGTAGATTTTGAACCATTTAAAAGTCCACTTCTGTTGGTTGAAATACCCCCACACCTGGTTTTTCTAATTTTATAAAATTGATTGGAACAGGACCTCTACGTAGCGTAAGAACAAAAAGAGTATGTTTTGTAAAGAAAAAAGTAAGCTTCTTTCAATTAAATATAAAACAAAAATCTTTTGACGAAAATTTGCTCATTTCCACGTGTTCGGGATACCATAAATAAAATATTCAAGATATTATAGCTTTTTTTTTACTTTCGATTGAGCCATGGAAGCCTAGTGGTCAAGGTATCGGATCGTGGTTGGCCTTGACGTGAGTTCGAGCCCCGTACCACTAAAGACCCGTCAAGTAGGGGTACGATTTAAGTTAAATCTGTTGAGAGCTCAAACATCCTGCTGTTGGTGTGATGTAGTAGTTAGATGGGGGTGCCAGCTTACGTGTCGTATCGTCACTTGACCATGGTTCAAAATTATGAGATTCGTCCCCAAAGGTCCTCGTGGTAGCTGAACAGTGCGACGTTAATATTCACTCATTTCTGATTAAAGTATTTTCTTATTTCTAGATTTCCGGTTAAAAACTGTTGCCTAAATTTAAAAAATATTGTTCTCAGTTTATTTTATTTAAATTTTTATCGCATTAAGAAGCAATACATGAGTTATTGGCGACCGTCTTCGTAATTCGGAACCATGGTCAAGTAAAGATGTTGACACCAATGCTGGCATCTCCCTCTCGAATGTATCACATCATACTAACGGGTGGGTCTTGGTGAATTTAGACTTGACAGAATTTCCGGGAACTATTTTGATATAGAAGCGCTTGATAATAATACACAACAATTTTAAAGAATTGTTTTGAAGTTCAATGAAATAAATTTCAAATGAAGGAAATAGGAAGAGATTGAGAATAACCCAGATCAATCAATAAATGATGAATAGCAGTATAATATAGTATTATGTAGTATATAACAATCTTATAATATATTAGGTGTACAACTTTGCTTCCATTGTTTTTTTTTCCCGAAATTCGAGGCTTTATTGTAAAAAACTGATTATAAATTTATGATTCAATAATTGCGTTCGATAACGATCGCCTGTGATTGTTTCAGTCGGTTTTAACTCATAATACACTACGCCCAGCTGGTCCCACCAAATAGCATGCTGGTCTTCGACCTCAAAATCACCGTTCTTGAAGCGTTTAAACCACTCTCGGCACGTTCCTTCACTAATAGAGGCCTCACCATACGTATTTGAGAGCATTCGATGAGCCTCGGCTGCAGATTTCTTCAAATTAAAGCAGAAAATTAAAACCTCCCGCAAATGACGAGAATTTGGCTCGTAAGCTTATATGTTTAATCGAGAATAACTTTATGATGCAGGCACAAATCGACTAATATCTGTATGGCGTTATATATACAAATACCTAAGCTTATTGTATGACATCTACGATCTATTTATTTCGACTACCACTTACCGCTACAGCCATCTATTGAAAACGGCGGAAGCAAAGTTGTACACCTAATAATTTAATAGTAATTATGTATAATATTTGTATAGTATGATTTAATAATTATTATATAATAAGATTAAATAGTAACTATAAAAAATAATCATCGTAAAATATAAAAATAATGCATAATACTCGTAATACTTAATGATTATAAATAAACAGCGTAACATGTAATATTTATAAATAAAAATAAAAAACAATCATAAATAACGGATATTATATGATTATTACATATAATAATAATTGTACTTTTATATTATAGTATTAATAAAATAATCACATAATATTTATTAAAACTAATAATGAATATCAACTACAAAGTACTGAAAACTTGCAGTATTCGAAAAACTGCAAGTACCTTCTACCACTTTCTTCGAACAAGAAACGCTCAAAAGAGCATTTTTAAAAAGTAAAATAAAGTGAAAATAAAACGGTTTATAGCAATAATTAAAAATACAACACTCATCATTTAAAAACATATATATCCTACTAGGGGATACCACGGCAAAATGAAGGTTTGGGCAAGATAATGAATGACTTAATTTTTCTGTTTTCCGCTAGGTAGCAGGATCAACCAAACACTAATGGCTCTCTTATTCGCCGTTCGTTAAATAATGGTATAGAAATCTGAAATCGCCATTTTTGTGTTAGTTGTTAAGCTTTGGTTGTTTACCGCTGCCCCCATGTAACCACTGCACCGATGTGTATATATGCTCTGCTACAAATGCAGGCAAGATATATCATTTATTTTTAATATTTATGAGTAACTTGGTTCAAATACTACACATTACCACGAATAAATTTCAATTAAACGACTTCCTTCATGGAAAAGGAAGCAAATATTTTTATACAGACAGTCCGGGCACGATAACGAGCCCGTCATCTTGCGCCATGTTTCGGAATTTATTAAACTAATTATGTTATCTATTCTATTAAATCCTGTAACACTTGTTTGTGTGTGTTTTTGTCCACTTGACTCTGCTCTTCTATTTCCTTTGGGGCTAAGGGGTGCATTGGATTGGGGAATGTGTCGTTCGAAAGGGGGCGACCAGAAGAAGATATTTTTACCATCAGCTAACAACTTTATAATCACTCATCCACGAAAAACTATCATAGGCAAAAATATTCGTGAGTGTTTGAGCACTAACTTACTTCAGAGTGGCTACAGTTGGAAGTGCCGTTATAGGATTTAAAGAATGTGGGTTCGAGGTTCATAATCGAGATTGGAGATTCATTCATGACTTTGCTGCTTCAAAAGCTACTGACCATGATGTTGTTGGCGATGAAACTCAGAATAATGCTGCTAATCCCCAGACCCTGATTGTAGAAAAAAACATAAATCCTCCAGAAGAACCAAAACTCATGGCAAATGCTGATTACGATGCACTGAAGAAGCCTGTTAGTGTTTTTTGTTTCAAAACATTGCCTAAAGCAACACAATGTGAGAAAAAGAAAAAGCAAAAAAGTTAGATCAAACATTCTTACAAGCACACCCATCGAAGAAATGTTAGAACAAAGTGAAAAGCAGAAGGAAGAACAGGAAACTTTAAAAAAACAAAGGAGAAGACCGTGAAGCTAAACAGAGAGTAAAAAAAAATATCAAACTTTGTTCCTGTAGACTTAAGTCTATAAAATTCAGGCCAAACCGTTCAGTTACATCAATTTCAAAGTATGGTGTTATAAGAAATCCTGCTTGTGAAGAGAAATATTGTGACCCTCCAACAGAAGAATGGGCTGCGGTAGCCCAGTGGTTAAGGTATCCAACCATGGCAGGCATGTCATGAGTTCGATCCCAGTACCACTAAAGACCCGCCGTGTAGGGCAGCGATGAACGTTAAATCTGTCTAGAGCTGAAACGTCCTCCCGTTGGTGTGGTGTGGTAGTTAGGAGAGGGGGTGCCAGCTCAGGTGTCGTCCACGTCACTTGACCATGGTTCAAAATTACGTGGTCCGTCGCCAAAAGCCCTCGTGTAGCTGAACAGTGCGACGTTATTATTAACTCACTCACCCAACAGAAGAATGGATCCAGTGCTGTAAATGCCAAGAGTGGTAGCATGAGGAATGTTCCAATTATGAAAATGGCATTTTTTGTTACTCCTTTTAGCTGCACAACTAAACACTTCAACATTACGTTACAATGCATTATGCTTAGTTTGATACTTTGTAAGGTGTAAAAACACAGTTATCATTTGCTAAACCATGTACCATATTCAAAAGATAAAATCTGTTCAACCTTTCTCAGTGTTCTCATCTTGCCCCAGTACTGGGGCAAGTTGGATGTTATGGTTTTGTTAGGGTTTGGAAAAAATAAAATATTTTTTTATGTGAAAAACTATATGGTAATGCATTAAATACTACAAAGGACTATTCTAACATTTCATGCAAAAAAATTTTATCCTTAAAGATAAGTTAATAAACAAGAATCGTTAACATAGTCATCTTCCGTCAGTCTCACCTATGATACTAGAAATATCCGTATTTGAAAATAAAACAGAAGACTGAAATAATAGATCAATTACACTGAAAATGGTTAAATTTTTTAAAGAAATAGTTAAAATCGTCTGAAATTAAAAGGGTTTTTACAGGAAAAAAACCAATAAAAATTATTTCTGATATACAGTGGCACAAACATTTGAGGATACACCTTACTTTTACTTGATAAATCCAACTTTCAATCTAAATAACACATTAACTAGATGTGCAAACGTGATTTAATTTTCACACGTAACAAAAGGGTTAATTTACAGTAAAAATAACGAAAATCAACAAAAAAATATCTAAATTTAAAAATTTCACAAGTATTTGAAATGAACATAGGCAGATATTTACCTCAAAAAATTGACGATGCACCAATGAAATTTTTGTGACATTTCACATACAAAGACAGTGTCAATATTTGGTTGCATGTCCTTTGGCTTTTATAATGTCCTCCAAACGTCTTGGTATCGATTCGACCAATTTTTTGGTGGTATCTGGAAGTATTTTATCCCATTTTTCTTGTATCACTTGCTTTAAATGGGATTTGTTCCTAATTTGGTGTTTTTGGACCGCTATTTCGAGTGTGGCCTACAAATTTTCTATGACATTGATGTTAGGGGACTGTGGTTGTGTGTGCAATTGCTGTTTACAATGAAAAAGACACCACATTTTGACATTACGTGCCGCATGTTTGGGGTAGTTGTCTTGCTGGAAAATAAAATTTCCATCTAAACCCAATTTTTTTGCACTTTCTTTAAAATTGTTGTTGAGTATATATATATAAAGCTTATGATTCATTATGCCATCTATAAAAACTAAATTTCCTACCCCACTTGAAGCCATACGACCCCAAACCATGACGGAGACACCACCATGTTTAACTGTAGGATGTAAATTTTTTGGATCCAAAGCGGTGTTCGGCTTTCTCCAAACGGTGCGACGGCCATCACTTCCAAAAATGTTGAATTTACTTTCGTCACTAAATATAACTTTCTTCCAAAAGTTATGTGTCTTTATTTGATGAGTTTTTGCAAACTCCAAACGCTCTTTGTGATTTTGTAAGCTTATGAAAGGTTTCTTTCTAGCTACTCGACTCTGCTATATACATCATGTCTAATCACATTTCTCACAGTTTCAGCACTTACACTTCAGCCCATTATTCGAGAAGTTTCTGCAGCTAGTTTGACTGCACTTTGTTTAGGATCAATCTTGATATTTTCAAAACTTTCCTTTTGGCTATATCACTCAGAAAACTTTTCCTTCCTCTTCCACTTTTATTTTCAAGTAATCCACCGCTTTTAAATCTTCCAATGATTTTCTGGACACACGAGTGGATTCTACCGACAATTTTAGCTATTTAACGATAAGATTTTTCTCTCTTAAATAACCTTAGTAAAAATTGTCTTACATGAATACTGGTCTCTCTCCGAGGACCCATTTTTCATTTAAAATTGCGACTTTAAATTCACATAACCAACTTCAAAAGACAAAAGTAGTAGTCGAAAAAGTTTAAGATAAAATTGGCCAAACTTAGGCTATTATAGTAGCAAGCAGAAAAAAATCTAGTGGTAGTTAAACATTTCATTGGTGTATCCTCAATTTTTTGAGGTAAGGATCTGCCTATGTTTATTTCAAATACTTGTGAAATTTTTAATTTTAGATATTTTTGTTGATTTTCGTTATTTTTACTGTAAATTAACTCTTTTGTTACGTGTGAAAATAAAAACACGTTTGCACTTCTAGTTAATGTGTTACTTAGATTGAAAGTTGGATTTATGAAGTAAAAATAAGGTGTATCCTCAATTGTTTGTACCACTGTACGTTATCCCCATGTCAACCACATTGCCAAACTATAAAAATACCAAGGTAAAAATATTGTAATGTTATCGCCCCTCTTCGCGCACAAAAACAACTAGGCGCGTGCCCCGTGATATCAAACTAACACCATCTACCATACATCAGTCCTCCCTACATGGTTGTCATCTTCCAGTGGTACCAGGACTCGAACACGTGACATTCCTGCCACGAACTCACCACTATAATACCAATGCTATCAGGGCCACTAAAATTTATCAAAAATGATCCAGATTTTACCTAGTCCATGCAAAAGCTAATACAAACATGAGGATTAAGTTCTACTACGTCAAGTAAGCAAGACTTTTATGAGCCGCTCAGAAGCCAGTGCGGTTAAGTCCCTTTTGTGATATCTGACTTGTGAAAGTTTTGATAAAATAAATTATATTCTTCTTAGTCATTAAAGGTTTTACTCGCTGCTTCCTTGTTTCTAGGACATTCAGAAAAGGAAGCAATGAATAAATCATTTCTAAGAAGAATGTTTTTTATTTTATTAAAATTTATAAAAAGAAAACATCCAACAATGGACATAACTGCATTGGCTTCTGAGCGGCTCAGAAATGAGTCACACTAGAAAGCCACACGAGGGGTATTTGGTGATGGACCTCGCAATTTTGAGCCATGGTCAAGTGATGAGGACGACATCTGAGAAAGCATCCCCATCTCTTAACTTCTCCACCACACAAGTGGGAGGATATTTGAGTTTTTAAATATTTAAAGTACATCGATCCCCTCTGCAAGGCGGGTCTTTCGAGATACAAGGTGGCTTGCTTTGTCACGGGTTCGAGCCCAGTACCACTAAAGACCCGCCGTGTAGGGCAGCTATGCACGTTAAATCTGTCGAGAGCTGAAACGTCCTCCCGTTGGTGTGGTGTGGTAGTTAGGAGAAGGGGTTGTCAGCTCAGGTGTCATCCCCGTCACGTGACCATGGTTCAAAATTACGTGGTCCGTCGCCAAAAGCCCTGGTGTAGCTGAACAGTGCGACGTTAATATTCAATCAATCAATCGAGATACAAGGTTCGAACTCCTTACATATCAGCCACGAGTCCATGACCTCCAGCATTACGCCAAACTTAGAAAACGTGTAAATGAATTAATGAGTGAATATTAACCTAGTACTGTTCAGCTACGCGAGAGCTTTTGGTGACAGATCTCGTAATTTTGAACCAGGGTCAAGTCACGAGGACGACACCTGAGCAGGCATGATACTATAATACCGGGTGCTGGATCAGTTTGGCGATGCTTATCGCAACAGTTCAGTAGCCTCTTACCACGGCGTATCTCAACTCGAATCCGACAATCGTGATGTTGCAAACACAAGCGGTATTCATCACTTAACACAATGCCATTCCATTATATTGTCTACGTCCACCGTTCATCGTACCTTTGGTGGCGCGACGCCTGTGGTTTTCAGTCAAGGGTAACCGAAGCAATGGAGGCTTTGCGGACGTTTCCCTCTGCTGCAAATAGCGTCCAATGGAACGTGCAGATGCCGAATGATGCTCAACAGACTGAATCTGTCATGCTATTTTTTGTGAGGTGGCTGCGTGCTCAAGTGCTGTGATGCGGTGTCACGAAGTGGATGGGATTGGCCCGTCGTTTCGTTGTTTCCTCCTGCATCCAGCGATGACAGATCCACATCACAGTTGCTTGGTTCGTCCAACATATTAACAGATTTCTCTAAAGGATATTACGCAATCCCTATAGGCTACTATTCTTCCTCGTTCAAATTCAGAAACTTCGTAAAAAGACGTTGGATGCTTTCCACGAGGTATAGGTAAACAGCTTACGCAAAAAGAAAAAATTCCTTACCAAGAAACAATCGCCGTTCTGTTCTGCCTTTATGTAGCGGATGTTACTACAATCTCTCGTGATGTGCACCTGCGCTATAACACTAATGATTTGCATATTTCATCGCTACCAACGCATGATGTAAATTTCATATGTTTTGCATGATTTCTTTCGGGTGTTGCATTTTGTCTGTCCAGCAGTGTATTATTTGAGCAAATTCTTACACATTGTCCAGAGATTTATAAATCAAGATACTCGCTTTAATGTACAGTGGTACAAACAATTGAGGATACACCTTATTTTTACTTGGTAATCCAACTTTCAATCGAAATAACACATTAATTAGAAGTGCAAACATGTTTTTATTTTCAAACATAACAAAAGGGTTAATTTACAGTAAAAATAACGAAAATCAACAAAAGTATCTAAAATTAAAAATTTTACAAGTATTTGAAATAAACATAGGCAGATCTTTACCTCAAAAAATTGAGGATACACCAATGAAATGTTTGTTTAACTACCACTAGATTTTTTTCTGCTTGCTACTATAATAGCCTAAGTTTGGCCAATTTTATCTTAAACTTTTTCGACTACTACTTTTGTCTTTTGAAGTTGGTTATGTGAATTTAAAGTCGCAATTTTAAATGAAAAATGGGTCCTCGGAGAGAGACCAGTATTCATGTAAGACAATTTTTACTAAGGTTATTTAAGAAAGGGAAATCTTATCGTGAAATAGCTAAAATTGTCGGTAGAATCCACTCGTGTGTCCAGAAAATCATTGGAAGATTTAAAAGCGATGGATTGATTGAAAATAAAAGTGGAAGAGGAAGGAAAAGTATTCTTAGTGATGTAGCCAAAAGGAAAGTTTTGAAAAATATCAAGATTGATCTTAAACTAAGTGCAGTCAAACTAGCTGCAGAAACTGTGAGAAATGTGATTAAACATGATGGATATAGCAGTCGAGTAGCTAGAAAGAAACCTTTCATAAGCTTACAAAATCAGAAAAAGTGCTTGGAGTTTGCAAAAACTCATCAATTGATGAAAGATATCTTTTGGAAGAAAGTTATATTTAGTGACGAAAGTAAATTCAACATTTTTGGAAGTGATAGCCGTCGCACCGTTTAGAGAAAGCCGAACACCGCTTTGGATTCAAAAAAATTATGTCCTACAGTTAAACATGTTGGTGGCTCCGTCATTGTTTGGGGGTTGTATGGCTTCAAATGGGGTAGATGGCATATAATGGATTATAAATGGCATAATGGACCATAAGCTTTATATAGATATACTCAACAACAATCGTTAAAGAAAGTGCAAAAAAAATGGGTGTAGATGAAAATTTCATTCTCCAGCAAGACAACCACCTCAAAAATACGGCATGTAATGTGAAAATGTGGTGTCTTTTTCATTGTAAACAGCAATTGCACACACCACCACAGTCCCCTGACATCAATGTCATAGAACATTTGTGGGCCACACTCGAAACAGCGGTCCAAAAACACCAAATTAGGAACAAAGCACATTTAAAGCAAGTGTTACAAGAAGAATGGGATAAAATATCTCCAGATACCACCAAAAAATTGGTCGAATCGGTACCAAGAGGTTTGGAGGACATCATAAAAGCCAAAGGACATGCAACCAGATATTGACACTGTCTTTGTATGTGATGTGTCACACAAATTTCATTGTTGTATCCTCAGTTTTTGAGGTAAAGATCTGCCTATGTTTATTTCAAATACTTGTGAAATTTTTAGTTTTAGATATTTTTTTGTTGATTTTCGTTATTTTTACTGTAAATTAACCCTTTTGTTACGTGTGAAAATAAAAACACGGTTACACTTTTAGTTAATGTGTTATTTCGATTGAAAGTTGGATTTATCAAGTAAAAGGAAGGTGCATCCTCTATTGTTTGTACCACTGTATTTAAGCGCCCTGATATTAAAACTTTTATTTTAATTGATGATGTCCCAAGAACCAGTTGAAGTTCTTAATTTTCAGATATTAATGAGTTAGGATGTAGATTGTAACAGTTTTTAAAATCATTTACATGGCACCAGATTAAGATAATTATGTTTATAGCGACTGACTGTAAATGGCGAGTAGATAAATATAACTTAAAAAGTTATTACGCTGGTCAGGTGTAACATATTGAAAGAATGTAGAAATTTTTTTAATAAAAAAGCATAAATCTTTAATCCACATTGTACGGTTTTCATATCCATTTTTATTGATGCTTCTACTTCAGAAGCATGTTGTGAAGAGCTGTTACTAAAAATGAAAAGTATATAAATAGAATAGGCAAATTGGAAGCAAAAAAAAAAAAAAAATTTTTTTTGCTCTTTATCCCTCTGATAAAAGATTTCTCAATCGACTGCATCAAGATAGTTTTCTTTGAACTTTTTTTTAAACAATTGTATACAATTTAAAAGAGATGAATTATTTTTTATTAATTTATACAACCCTCTTGTATTTCTTTTAGCAACTACCGTAAAATCCGGCGTATAACGCGACTTTTAAATGCAAAAAGAAGATCAAAATTTAAGGGAGCGCCTTATACACCGGGTATAAAAATGATAGCTTTGAAAATAACAAAAGAGATGAGTATTAAAAAAATTACTTCTACACATATCGAAATATTATTCATTTAGTAGAAAAGATATAACTTATGAACTAAGAGTTATAATTCTAGAAGTACACTATTTTTTTCAAAAGTCAGAGATAATACCGCGTATAAATGACTTCAAAATATAAGAGCATTGTGTACCAACTTTCAGATTTTTTCGTGAAAACGGGGATGCACGTTATATGGCGAATATACCTAAAAATTAAAAAGAAAGCAGCTCTAAAGTGTAGCTGCATATTATACAACGTGTTTTACGGTAAATAACTGACAAAAAATGGTGTTCAGATTCAAAGCCCCAGAGATTCAACTTCCTCGAAATACCTGCTGCTCAATGAATCTCAATTATAATTGGGAAGAAAATGAAATTCTATGGGAGAGTTCAAATATATTTCTCAACCTTATATAAAATCATTTTTTAGCCGGTACATTAAGGCAGTTCTTCTCAAACTTTCAATATTTACGACCCAATATTCAAACATAATTTTCATCGCGCCCATCCCCTATACAATAACAATGTATTGAATTCGATAATTCAGTCAAAGCTTTAGTTGCCTCTGACGAATATGTACGTCTTTTTAAAGTACGATCTTTTATGGGCACTGCTATCCACAAAATTATTTCGAAGGCTTCAGAAGGCAATAAAAGGCGCTTGACTGTATTTGCGAAGGATTTACTTATTTTAGAGGATTGCTTACTTCTTTTATTTGCCCCCTCTTTTACAACTCCTACGCATGCCTTCGTAGAAGACAGTGGCATCGGAGAGCGAATCGTGCAACTTTCAATCACCAGTTAAAGGATTCATTGTAAATCATACAAATTGTTAAGATAAGTGGGAATTTTTAAAAACAATTTTATATAGGAAAAGCGCACGGCGCGTCCTTGGTAGTTATTAAACTTGTTCTTAACGTAAGTATTGTTAAATTAATTATCAAATACATTGTGTGCAGTATTGATACATTTATATGTGTATTATATCAGTATAAATGTGTAGTTTATTTCTTTTTATGGTCAGAAAAAATGTATTTTGTTTATTTACACACTTTCAGTGCATTAACAATATTTTTGAATAATTTTTTGTTTTTGCCTTTTCAACATGCTCGCGCCCCCTTTGTAGAGTAATCAGGCCCCCTTAGAGGACGCGACCCACAGTTTGAGAAACGCTGCGGTATCCGACTGCTTGCAATGACGTTTTCTTTAAAAAATAGAGATATGGGGATTTGTTTGTGATTTTTAGGTTCATTTAGTGCATTTTAAGAAAAATATGCTAAAATTAAGAAGAGGAAAAGAAATTATTATTAATAAAAAAGGAAAAAAAATGGTAAAAATTTACAAAAGTAAATACATAAATGAGTCCCATTCTGTAAAGTTTATGAACAAAATTTAAATTTTTTCAATTTTGATGTGTTGCTTTGCTATTCGTTTTTTAAATGACCTTACGGGTAAGAGGTATTTAGAGCACTTTATCGTAGATACTATATGAAATGAATTAAAAAAAAACGGGGTGATTACATTCACATAAGGGACCGTAAATTTTATAGTAAAACAATTAATGATAAATCAGAAAGTTAAAACACTTCTTCTATTACAGAACATATTGAACTATACAGAACACATTGAAAAAATGTCAGCTAATTATTTTCAAAACATTTGAGCAGTCACTGTACCATGCTTGAGCATTTTCAAAAAAAAACATTTCGAATAAAACGCATTTTAAAGTATCACATCTTGCTTAAAGTATAGTGGCAACTTCCTTTACTAAAATACTTGCAGGTTTACTCTTGTGCTTGGAAAATATTAATTTTGTTATTATAAAGCGAATAAGATGACCTATAAAATAAAATCAGAAAAAAATTGTCAATTTGTGGCAAAATTCAGAATTTTAGGGTATTCGGATACCTTAAGCATTTATGAAGCATTCTCAAATAACTAAAAATATGCAAATTTAAATTAAGTTTTGAGTCTGTGTAGCCTTTTTTCCTCCTCGGAATATCCAACATCTTTCCCGTAGTGAGAAAATATTCCTAATTTCTATTCTTTAAAAATCCATCCAAAAGGTCTCGAATAGAGACGTGCTTTTGTTCCATTCGGGGTAATCGAAGCTTCATCCCAGCTGATCGATGACGATTCCCAAAAGCAATAAAAAGGACTTTGAACTTTCTTTTCCCACAAAGCATCAAATATTCAGGAAGTAACAGACAAGAAAAGTACACTTAGAGAAAATAAAATAAATTACGAGTTCCAAGTAAGCAAGAAAAGATAAGAATCTACAAACTTTCTCCCGTCATTTAACTTCGTCTCTTTGCTCATTTAGCATCTACTCATTTGTTGGCTGTTCGAATGTTTTTCCAGAAAGTTACGTCAAGTACACTAAGGTTGTAAGAACAAATAGTGGATTCTTGCGCGTGATACGTTTTTATTTGTCTCATACACCCATAAGTTGCATAAAAAAACATAACTGTAATGCAGTCTCTAATAATAAACAAAAATTCGTTGTACAAGTATTACCGCATTTGTTCTTCAGTATAAGGAAAATGGGTATAAATATACTTTGCAAATGTAAATTATAGCTGCATGAAGCACAAAACACGGCATACTAAATTTTATGTAAAGAAACTGTTACACGTTCTTGAAAGGAATTAACTAATTATTAATTAATCTTCCATCGGTCGCATTTCTGAAAAAAACAGAATGAAGCACAATCGGTCTCAGAGACCACCGACATATTCTGTCCTTCCCCCTGCCCCTTAATCAATTTTAATTCAAAACATCGGAAAAGCCGGTTTGAGTAAGGTCTTAGGAAGGCAAATGCAAAAAACTGTACGAAAATAACTAGTTTAATGAACAAAATGAAGCTTAAGGTATCTGACTATCCTAAAATCATGATTTTTTTTAAAAAAATATTAACAATTTTTTTAATGATTTTATTTTATAGACCATCTTGTTATCTGTATAAAAATTCCATGCTTTTTATTTTGCACTCGTTAGGACAAAAACTACAAGTGTTTTAGTAAAAGCAGATGCCATAACTTTACATAAATAATCAAACTTTAAAATGCGTTTTACTTGAAATGTGTTTTTATTTCGAAAAGCTCAAACGGGGACAGTGATTGTTCAAAAAGTTTTTTTAAAATAATTTGTTGGTATTTTTTTGTGTATGTTCTGTATAACAGTAGAAGTGTTTAACTTTCAAATTTATCAATCACTGTTTTATTACAAAATTTACACTCCCTTATGTGAATATAATCACTGTTTTTTAAGCAATGTCAAGTAATAACTAAGATAACATGCTCTAGTTTTTGTAAAAATTAAAATATTTGTTATTCTGAATGTTGCTTCAAAAAGGAATAGCAAAGTAGTATATCAAAATTGAAAAATTGAGAATATGTTCATTTACTATTTGTACTGAGCGGGCCCCGTTTATGTCATTTTTTTGTCAATTTTTACCCTTTTTTTCCATTTTTAGGGCATATAATTTATTTTTTTCTTCTTAATTTTAACCTTTTTTTCTAGAAATGTACTGAATAAATCTAAAAACCACAAAAAAAATCTCCATATCTGCATTTAAAAAAAAATTGTCGCAAGTAGTCGGATACCTTAATGTAAAACAACCTAAATTGTGCTAATTTGACTCAAAATGAAAATAAAAATTTTACTAACAATGTAAAGTAGTAGAAAAAACTGAAGCACAAGAAGTATAAAGTCTTTTCAGATGAAGGAACTTCATTACTTTAGCAGTCGTGGGCTGAATCTTATGTTGAGTCTTCCATAAAAGCATTTGAATAACAGGTCTGGCACAGCGGATTAACTTGGCTTTTGCAGATCAGTACACGACAATTTTTATATTCGTAACTTTAAATCTCTTAATTCCTGATTCGCCATGCACATTCCCACTTACATCTTCTGGGAGAAATGGGAGGAAGAATATTTTCACCTATTCTTTTTGGGATACACACCTATTTACATGGAATTGCAGCTGAGTCCACATTCCACTTGTATTCAAACTTCGCCATACTAGTTGTCCAATCTCAAGTTGATCAGAAGAAGTTTTGAGAAATATTTTTCTTTTTACTGATTCTAGTCCCTTTCCAATCGAAATCACTTGGAAATTATACCAGTGATGTTTAGACCGACAAAAAAAATGACTATCGGCTAGCGCCTTATGCTGTGGCTTACAATGAATGTAGAGCACATTTGAACAGCTATGTTAGCTCTAGTTTTAACCCTATTGTAAAACGTAATTACTTGTGGTTTCATTTGCTCTTTAGAAGATTGCACAATGGCATCAGTTTCGTAGAGAGAAGGAACGAGAATCTCGTTTTTCCAATTCCCTAGTACGCATGAAACCAAAGTGTTACAACAATTGAAGCCGCAAAACAAGCTGTTGTATCAAGCTGTCGGAAAGATCAAACAACTCTGTAGCGATTTCCACACAAAATCTAGAACTAAAAACAGAACAGAGAGTGAGTGAGTGAATATTAACGCCACCCTGTTCAGCTACACGAGGGCTTTTGGCGACGAACGTCGTCATTTTGAACCATGGTCAAGTCACGAGGACGACACCTCAGCTGGCAGTCCCTCTATCCTAACTACCACACCCCACCAACGGGAGGACGTTTGAACTCTCGACAGACTTAACATGCATCGCCCTCCTACACGGCGGGTATTTAGTGGTACTGGTCTCGAACACATGACACGCCAGCCATGATCCGATACCTTGACCACTGGGCTACCGCTTTCACCTAAAAGCAGAACAAAGGGAATTAGTCGACCTGAGAGGCAAGTGCAAGACATAATACTTTTTATCTCAAGAAATATATAATGATGTATCACAGAACAGTCCTATTTTGAGTAAAATGAATGATCACATTAAGAATATATTTTAAAACTCATCTTCGAATTTATGACACAATCGGGTGCATTTGGTCTCACAAACCGGGGAATTTTGAACAAGCCAGGTGAGGGTTGATGCAAGACTGGACTGTGGCATGCTCTCCACAACCAAGAGTCAGGAAATTTTGGCGAAGGTCGCACCACTTACCCCCCGCTCGGGTTTAAGAGAGGCAATTAAAAAACTGTTTCAATGACCTCCTCAGACCAGATGCGCCCTGTGGAAGATTAAAAGAGGCCTAGTCGGTTTGGTATAGCTTAGAGATATCATGCCTACCTCAAGAGACCAAGGATCCCAGATGATGTAGAAAAATTTTCTGAAAGCGAAAACCATATGCACGCATTTCATATGATTATGTGGCATGTAAAAGATCCCTTGAGTATCATTGTAGCTCTGTATTTTCAGTAAAATTAAACCACGGCAATATTTAGCATCCGACAAAAGCTGGAATTTAATAAATTCAAGTGTCAATAAAATTTGTTAGCGAAAGGCTCTTAAGGTATCCAGGTATGATGAAATAACCAATTTCAATCAAAAGATAGCTTTTTGAAAATTTAATTGAAATGAGAAATCAGTCTGCCATTCAAAACAAATATTATTTTGTTTCTGTGTTACATTGATCCCGCGAGTTACAGTTATTTACATCATACTAGAAAAATCTAAAATGTATCTTTAATCTGTCAGAAAAGTCGGCATTCAAATGTCGCCATATCTATCATGGCGACGCTCGTTTTTGATGTTTTGGAGGAGGGGGAGAGAAAACAAATATACAGAAGCAAATTCTCTGAAATAAATAAATCCCTTGTAAACACTGTCAACGTCCTTTTATTTCATTCAAAAGCCTTCGGAATTATTTTATGGATAGCAGTGTTTATAGAAAAGATTGTACTTCACAACCTGACAAAGACCGGTAGATAGTTCTATACCATGAGTACTATTCAATTCTCTGGACACTTTCCCTCTCCAACATCAAGAAGAATTTTACTATATTCTGAATTGGCTGAATGTGCTCTCAGGGTATCTTTTAAATGGAGTTTTTTACAATATATTCAAAGTACTGAACGTTTTAAACAGGCGTTGATTTCATCCGTTCACGTACCTTTAGTCACAACTGGTTATATTTGTCTAAAATATCCAGCTAATAAATATGTTGCTCCACCAAATAATAGAGTATTACCTCTTAGGTCTTGCTTTGTTATGTTCACGGCTTCTATTGAAATTTTGTTTGCCATAGTGCATTCGTCCCACACAACAAAAACACAATCTTGTAATACTTTGGCTTTGTCACTATTTTTCGTTACACTGCAGACTGGATTTTCCATACACTGTGATTCTAGTGGAATTTTAAACATGGAATGTGCCGTCCCCCCCCTGAAGTAAAGTTGCAGCTATTCCCGAAGATACGACTGCTATGGCAATATTTTTTTTCTGAACGTATTTTGGCCAGTAAAAGATTTATCAAAAAAATCTTGCCAGTACCACCTGAAGCATCTAAAAAATACACACCACTAGCGTTGGCATTCCCACTGTCAGTGAGGAGTCAGTAAACTTGATTTTGTTCTTTGTTTAATATTGGTTCTTTCTGTTTTATAATATGTTGAAGCTCAACAGGGTCAAAATTTGTGTGTTCAAAATATTCTCTGTTCAAATTCTCAACAATTCCATCGATCGCTTGTGGAGATGATAAACCATAATGAGGGAGAGTATTACCACCTATGGAAAGAAGAACGCGTCTTGTAACGCAAACAGCACACGATATATTACTAAAGTTTTCTAATTGAGCATTTATGTCTGCATCTGGGTAATGCCGTTGGAAGTCTTTTACATAATCTTCCATAAAATGATCCTAAAACTTATTCCACAACTCTGAGGGATTAGAGACATTACAGAAAACCAATATAATGGTGAATACCTCTCGTAATTTAGATGCACTGCTGCAAACCAAGGGCAAGGCATGCTGCTTGATACGCAGGATATAAAATACCATTCACGCTTTTGAGACTTTCGAAAGAAGTTGGTCCCTTGACAACATTTAATAACTTCCTTAGATTATAGGATTCCCGATTATTATGATGAATTGTATAAATTCCCCCAAGAGTATGCTCGTGAAATATGCCGGGATGACCCTCCACAGGAGTACCTCGGCGTCGCCTTTGGAATGTTCCATTTTGTTTATTAAATGTGTAATAACCTCGTATTTTTTCATACAATAAAGAGGCAGCGAATTCTTCTTTATGACATAGATCAAAAAACGCCATCAGTGTCGTATTTCTCGTATTTTATGCCACTGTACGGACATTGCTTGGATAAAAATAAATTCTCTGGCCATTTTCTAAATGGATATCGAGATGTGTTACTGCGGGAAAACGTTCGTGAATCGAAAATGATAACATGCGCCAGATTGCTTCGGAAGTGCTAATATATCTTCCATTTTGATATGATGTAACTTCATCGTTAGCATTTTGTACATCAAATACCACCAAGTCTGAAATGCAAATGTATTTTATTGATTTAATACTACTACAAAGTTCGACGTTAATATGTGCTCTAAAAATGCGCGATGGTACTGGCGAAAATGGAACAATCTAGTGATTTTCAATATCAATACAGTTTGCCCGTGATTGTATTGTCGTTCGTATAACACTGTTTTCAGGTGAACGGCGTCTGTAACGTCTGTCACCCTCACCTCTAACAGTTTCTGTACTCTGAAAGGTTTAGGAAATCTTTTAATATACAGATACCATTCTTCATACACGGAGATCGAGGATTGTAAGAGGCATTTGGACCGTGTACTATGTGGATTTTCACGACATCAAATAACTCTGGATCTACTTCTTGGTCTGGCAATTCTGCTCCAATAACATCATCAATTTACTCAGCTTTTATTTTCGTTTCTAACCATATCAAAATGCGGGCATGGGGCAAACCACGCTTTTGCCATTCTACACTATACATAAAACAGCGAACGCAACAGAAAATTTTCCCTTTCACTAAGAGATCTATCATTTTTTTAAAAAATTTTTTTTTGTTTAATAACTCTTGCTACAACATCATGCCGATCAGAAGCCTACTGCCCTGTAGAAAGTTCGTTTGTAATTTCGTCTCATTTAGGGTTGGTCGTGAACGTTATAAAAAGATCGGGACGTCCATATTTCCTAAAATAACAAAACGCATCTTGTCTGCGTTGGTGCATATATCTGAGTCTTTCCGTAAACGATGGAGGTAGAATAACTAACTGGCCCAAGTCCTCCACATTCTCATTCCGATTGATTGCGTCTTAGAGGTGAATATAATTTTCAATTCGAAGCTTTTTTTTTATTAGTTCATATAGAAATGAGTCTCTTTGTTTCAATTTTAGCGTATACGTCAACTACGTATTGATTGAATAATTGTTTGTAATTATGCAAATGATTGTACTCATTCACTCTAAGCATTAATAAGTAACAATAGTACTGTAGTGTGAAAACTTTTTTTTTTTGGAAATTCGGTTGGTCTGTGTTGGGTTCAACTTTATAGACCGCAAAGTTATATATCCGTCTTCCCCATAAACAAACATCAGAGGATACTGTAGAGAATCATATGATCTATGAGTTTCGGCGATTCTCTGCAATCTGTTATCATGTCTGCAAAGAACTGCGTCTCGTTTATCACAATCTTGATTTACCAGTAGCACAGATAGTTCGTTCGTTGTCTGTTCATTATGGCGACCTCTGTGCTCTGCTGAAGGTCGTCGATCAGCATTTATAACTATTTTATTTGGTGGGAAAGATTGAAGAGCAGTTTTGAAATCATGAATGTAACTGTTCATTTCAATAAGCATAATTTGCAAGCTTTCTACCAACATAGAGTTTAGATTCGGAAAACATCGTAATCTTGCGTCCCTTTGTAGTATATAATCGCTAATGAAATATATTTGTAAAAATTATTTTCTTCAATTATCTACTGGAAGAAGGGAACCAATTAAATGATACAACTGCCCCAGTATTTTAAACGTGGGCAAATAATTTCCTTCGTAAACTTCTTTTTCCCCAAAAGAAGTCATTTGAAAGTCTGGATTATAACGTCTAATATTATTTAGGAAATGTTGAGATTGCTCATGTGCTCACGACATAACAATTACTTAAGTGGCTCAGGTGGCTGCTGAAAGGAGTCCAAGCGCACTTTACCAAAAGAACAACAAATTCTTTTTGACTCATCTGTCCACCTTAAAGCTTTACAATAGTTGCAACATACATTTATAGGTACTATCTCAGATGCATCATAATAATTTATTTGAGCATCATAATTGAAACCACTCTTATATTTTTCTCGACATGCAATATTACGTCTATTAGTTCTTCTTATTTGGTTATTATTCAGTCGTTGTCGCCGGTTTTCTTCACCTTCAATATCCCGCAGAGCACTTGTCGTTTGTCTTGAAGTAAAAAAACGCCTTTCTAGATCAAAATTCCATTCTTTCTGACGAATGGTACTTACACTTTCACGGAGCTGTGCTAAGCGCTCGATTTTTTGTCCTTGTCACTCATGATATCGATCACATTGTTCTGTAACATGGATGACACGTTGCTCTTGACTATCATATTCGCGTTGTTTTTGGTGATGACGGTGATGACTTTCCAATCTTTTCTCTCTAGAATCAGATAATTCTAGGGTTCGTGAGACAGCGTAGCGAATACGATCATCTTCTAATCACTGAACTCTAGAATCGTCTGATTCTAGACTTCGAAAGACAGCGTGTTGTATACGATCATTTTCTGGACGTTGTTTTCTAGATTCCTGAGATTTTTGACTCCTTAACAATGAATTACGGATTCTATCTAACAGTAATAGTTCGTTCCTCTCAGAACTACATTCATTAGACCTACAGATGGATATCCTTAACCTACAATTTGTAAGACGGCTTTCTCTATCCTGTTGAGGATCATTTTCACGTTGCAATCTTTGACTTTTGGCCTTTCTCGTGTTTTCGGAGAGATTTAATTTTCTTTTAGGCAGAACTAAAGGGTTTAAGTGCACTTTTTCACCTAAAACGTAATTAAATATATTTATTTTAGAAACAAACTACCTACATACTTAACTAAATAAAATAACATACAAGCAATTTATCAATTTCAAAGTAAATAAAAAACTGAACTATTTCCATTAAAGAAAACCTAACAACGTTTAACATTGATTTCTAATTATTACTTAACCCCTTCAGGACAAGCAAAAGGAGAAAGAAGCATTTCTCCAGGCCCACACGTTCTGAGAGTATACGCACGCACGGTACCGGACGAATTTCCCAGTTAAGCCTAATTTCATTTAAAAAAACGATTGATTGATTCATGAAAATCTGAAATCTATTTCATTATTTTAGATTCTTAGAAGCTAACTATTATTAAAAATAATGAATTTTTTTGTTTTACTCTTATCATCAGAATCGTTTTCTTTTTATTGCTACACATTAATATTTTTTTAATTCTAACGCAGTATTATTTTTTATAAGTCATACATCAAAATTTGAAACTATATCTTATCTGTGAGAAGGAGGGAAAGGTAGGAGAATAACTTTACACTAAAAAACCGTGTTCGGGCTATAGAGAGGAGAAAGAAACTCTCTTAAATCAAAAATAAGTGGAGTGAAGCAAATTCCAAAAAAGGGGAATTTTTTGCAATAATTTTAAAAATCAACCCACATTGTGCGCGTACAAACACACACACAGAAATGCTGGTGTCATGAGGAAAAGAGAAAGCCCGAGTAACGCCGAGCTTAGCGGTGGCGTGGGGAGTCATTTTTTGAAAAAGAGTATTAGAAAATGTGATTTTGTGAAAGAAAGAGAAAATTTATAAAAGTAGAGAAATCCCGTGCAACGCCGGGCCATGCAGCTAATTTAATTTTAAAAAAATACTCTTTTCTCCATGAAGATTAAAAAATAAGTAAAACTTACAAGATACTAACGGGCAAATCTGAAACGATAAATTTCCTCTCACATAAACTGGTTTTGGCTTGAAATCACACAAATCTTTCAAATAACAGCTAATATATGGTTTTCATTTTTAATTAATCCTTATATTGCTCATAGCGTTTAAGAATTAGCTTTTTTCTGTTTTTATGGTTATATCAACTCTGGTTGCTATAGCAACGAAAAAAAAATCGTTTGTTCTTACAGAATTAAAAGTGAATCAGTAAGAATAAACTATTCTTTTTCGTTTAAAATGAGTCATAGCGTTTGTTCCATGAAGAAATGCCTTTTAGATGTCTTTGAGTATTGAAAAAAATAATAATAAATAAAAATCCCTATTTGAATCGGATATTGCTCATTATTTTATTGGTTTTAATTTTGTTTTCGCGGAACACTATTTTTTTTCTAAAATAAAAGTAGCCTAAGTTACTCCTCGTAACATCAGCTATCTGCCAGTGAAAGTTCTGCCAAATTCGGTTTAGCTATTTCAGAAATTATAGCCGGAACAAACAGACCGATAGACAGACAAAAATTTAAAAACCTGATTGATTTTTTTTTTGAATAAGTACCGTATATACTTTTAAATACACTTAGTAAAAAGCTGTTAATTTCAAACTATAAACACACATCAATTCAATTTATTTGTATACATTAGAAAGATTAGATTTTCTTTTAGTTATAGCTAAAGGGTATAAGTGCACTTTTTCACCTAAAACGTAATTAAAAACATTTATTTTAGAAACAACTACCTACGTTCGTAACTAAATAAAATAACCTATGAAAATTTATCGATTTCAAAGTAAACAAAAAACTTAACTATTTTCATGAAATAAAACTTAACGACGTTTAACATGGATTTCTAATCATTAGAAAACAGTGAAAATGTAACGAAACAACTTGAATGGACTCGATTCACCTGACGTCACAGTCACATGTCATCGGCAAGCGCGGATATCAACAAATAGCCATGTGCTTCCTTCGACTGAGTATTTAGCCGCCATTTTCGGATTTGCACATCTTCTGTCGAGCCGCAAAATGAGATACTGCAGCGCATTAAATTGTCGTAATGCAAAAGGAAAGTCTGACGGTAGGTCAAAAACCTTTTTTTCGTTTCCACTAAAGATCCATGTTTATTAAAAAAGTGGTTGCAAAATTTGGGCAGAAAAAATTTCATACCGACTAAGTATTCCTCAGTATGTTCCGAACATTATGAAGAAGCATGCTCTTTTTGTACCACACTTTCACTAACAGAAGGCAATTGAAACCGAATTCAGTGCCCACAAAATTCTGTTTTTTCGAGCCACCATCTAATCAAATTTTGCAGAGAAGGAATAAATCTTCAATGTCACAGAAATTAAAAGATGTTCCAAAAGACATTTCGACTGAAATGTGTGATTACTTTTTAATTATTTCATTTTCAATATTTTCTGTTTTTATCAAATACGCCGACGATATTTCAAGTTTTAAAAAGAGTGATATATTTTCTGAACATTTCGAATTCAAAGAATTTTAATTTTTCAAACGTTAAGAAACACACAGATTAGGGTACCACTTCTGTGATCTATTCTGGATGCTCTGTATCTGGTGAGTAAGTATGCAGTTGATCACCATTGTTTTATTTTGTCATTTTAAGATTATTTTCAATAATAACTATGGAGAAGTTCTAATATGTAAACAACAACATTGACCTGGAGCCCAACAATACTTCCGGTGTAATGTTCAGTATCTTTGCAAAAATACCTTGTAAACTTTTTTGTTTCATATTATTTAGAATATAATTAGATACACTGCATGTACTTATTTTTACATATAAAACTTCATTATAGATATAGTATTACATTTTTTCCCCTATTTAACTAATGAAAAATAGCTATAAAAATGTGAAAAGTACTTATTTTCATTTTGTTAATTTTTGGCAGGTTTAAGATTAATCGGTGTGTTTAATTTCTGAATTGCATTCACATATTTCACCTTAATAACTTTTTTATAGTGAAAAATATTGATAAATACATAGAAAATGCATTTAAGTATCTTCTTTATTCTTACTTTACTGTTGAATTAGTTAGTGTATTTAATTGCTGAACTGTCTCATCACATGAAATCCAAATTCTTTCTCGTACTTAAAAAGTTAATGTTTGAAAAATTTTCATTTCAATTTTGTTTAATTTTATGCGAATAAAGATTAATTATGCTAATTCAGATTAGCAATAATTTTTAATAGTTATTTAATCAGTATTCTAAATCTATAATATGTATTTTATTTTATAAATTATATCATGTTTAGAAAAATAACAATATATGCATATTAATATCTCAATTTATATGATTTGTGGATAATGTCGAGTGATTATAAGGAATTGGAAACAATATCAAAGGCTAGATATGATGAAAACTCAACATGCAATGGGAACAAACTTTCCGATCCATTTGTTCAGAGAGACAACAAAACATGTATATAATGAAAAGCTATTGTTTCCAACCACTTTTGGAGACATTTATATGCACTTTGTGGAAAAAGAATGTACTTATACCAAGGGGGGGAATAGACTAAAAAAAATACATTCATTCCTGTATATTGTATATTTTAAATATGTATATAATTTTGTACAGTTAAAATTCCCTCACGAGGGGCTGCTAAAAGAGGAAATCACTGCAGAGTAGCAAGTTTAGGTAGTGATTATGAGGAGAATAACAGACTTAATAGTGTCAATGAACCTGCTCTCTTGTACTTTTAAAGAATATTAGTTGCATGTAATTAAATTCATTAGTTTTGTAATGCTGGCCTTAGTCATGGAATGCTGTCAATGACAGATTTTTTTATAAAAGACAGATTTATCCTTTACAGCAACAAAGAACATTTAGTCATTACAAAATTTGTAATACTTTAAATGGTATAATAGGTATTATGTCTTCAGGGGCTATCTGCTTTGTATCACATTTACATTGTGGCAGAAGTTCAGACAAGGGGAACTTTTTCATTAAAGTAAACCAATGAATGAACTAAATGATGTTTTTATGGCTGATAAAGGGTTCTTAATTGAAGAAGAGTTAGACAAAATTGGTTGTAAATTTAAAAGCCCTCTTTTTTTCAAAGATAAAATTCAATTTTATGATTCTGAAATTGTTAGTTACTGCAAATTGTCTGACAAGCGAGTTACTGCATAAAGAGCTGTTTCAAGAATCAGACAATATAAATATTTTGATGGTGCTCTTCTATATGAAAGTTTACACAATGTTGACAGTTTATTTATTATAACATGTTTGTTGTGTTATTTTCATGGCACTTTAACAAATGTAACACAAGAAAGCTCTTAATATAATGTTTCACTTTAACTATATACTTATTCTATGTATATATACAAACATTGAAACTAATTAAACGGTAATTGAATTCCAAATATGGTAATAAATTCAGGCATTAAAATTTTCAGCTTAAAATGTGTGTATAGTAAAATATAAATTTGTGTCCATATATAAAATATAAAAGTCCTGTTCACACACATCCTTACATGATCAAAATAAAAAAAGCCATTTTTGAATCTATAATTATCTTTCAAAAAAATAATAATTGCAACATATTTGTGGGGTATTTAAGAATACAACATTTGTTTTTCAGAGTTTGAATGTGGTATAAACGTATCATACAAATGTAAAAAAATTTTTACTATATGTAACAAATATGCACATTTATTGGTTTTTGCACAATTTGAAAATTTATCACTATAGATTAGATTTATTTTTGTATAAATATAAAAGTGTGAAAAAAGACTCATGTATACTGATATTATCCTGCTTATAAGTCCTGAATGAATTTGTTGCATTGAGTTATTTACAAGTATTGACTCAAGAAGAGAACTTGGAGCAATTGTATATTTATCGAGAATTAGGATCATGAAACACAGTAATAATATAATTTTTTTAGGTTTACTTTTTAACTTTAAAGTACTAAAATATAGTACTAAAATATATTATCGTATAGTTTGGTACATCATGAAAATATTCAGTTTTATCAGCAATACTAGAATTCAAAAGTCTAATTGCATTATCAGCTGAGGGTGATTTTTAGATGCATCATTTTCAATAGTGTTCCATCTTTTTGAAATATTGTTTCTCAACAAGAAAATATTAATGATAAAGCTTCTAAGTTATATAAACAATTTTTAAAACAGAAATTGGCCTTGAAATCAATCTTAATTAAATAACTATGAGAATTTAAACATAATCGAGCAGAAATGCTTTTAGTAATGTTAACCGAAATAATTAATCATTTCACACTGCAAGAGTCAATTGTGCTGAAAAATATTTTTCATTCAATTTAAGAGTGGAAAATTGATTTAAAATGAAACTGAAACCAAAACCTACGCTGTAGCCTTAAAATAGTGTGATTTGTACCAATACAGTGTGAAGCCTTTAAAGATATGTTATAAAATAATAATATTTGGTGCTTTGATAGTGTTAGTAATTATCACCTATAAATGTTTGAAAATTATTTTTTATAAATCATTGTCTCCTTAGTTGGAAAAAAAGAAATAGAAATGAATCATACTAAGATATGGGATTATTTTTAGGAATTGTTTGAAACACACAAACTATTACACTATAGGGAAACATCCCAAGTTATTTTAGAAAAAAAATTTTCATACAGGAGCAAACAAAATTTTTGTTAGATAGCTAGTTTAAATTAGTAATTAAAATTTATTTAATATGCATTATTTATCAACATTTAATTTTAATATTACATGGTTATAATACAAGTGAAGCATATGAAAATTTTATTTTTAACTAAGAAATTCATTGTAGTAATTTATAAAATGCTTTTATCATATTCTGTTGAAAGACTATCAGTGACATCGCTTCATTGTATACTCATGAAGAGTATTTTTCTAAGATCTATGACAAAAGAGGGTTTTTTGTGTCAGTTTCAAACTTTATTTGATTTAATGTGGATATATAAAGTTTAAACATTGTTATTGTATACTAATTTTTGAAACACAACTGTTCTATAAAAATTCCCAAGACATAGTAAGATTTTTTGAAATATATGATGACTCTATAATGAAATAACATTTGCCAGCTTTGATTGTCTGACTTTAATTAATAATTATCATTTATGAAGGTTTGAAA